>JANUFT010000012.1:373382-690882 GCA_037127435.1 Epinephelus malabaricus | reverse complement strand
ATTTTTAGAATAACGAGCCCGACACCGTGCGACGCCCTGCGCTGATGTCACATCCTTGATCACAGTGGTTCTGATTAAAACAGGTGGAAACACAGGCCGCGGCTCAGAGAGTCCTGAACAGAACCGCTTCATGAACCAGAACTCATGTGGTGTTAGTGTCTGAGCTGCACTGATGACATCACAGTGCTAGTAGCCAATCAGATGTGAGCTGGGACAGAGAGTGTGTCTGTGTGTGATGTAACATGATCAGTGGTCAGGTTTAATAATCAATGCAGCTGTGATCAATAATAGACGAAGGAGGAGGATGATGAGGTCAGTGGGACGCACCATCTTCACCCTCTCACACCACCTGGACTCACTGCAGCATCTTCACCCTCTCACACCACCTGGACTCACTGCAGCATCTTCACCCTCTCACACCACCTGGACTCACTGCAGCATCTTCACCCTCTCACACCACCTGGACTCACTGCATCATCCTCACCCTCTATGAGCAGAGGAAATCTCTGCTAGCTGCTAGGCTAATTTATACAATGTAAAATGCCATAGGCTTGTGCTAATAATATTAGCATGTTGTATTTGTGGGGAAAATGTGTCCAGATAAAGACAAGTGTTTGTCTGTGAATGCTGCGAGTTATAGTGAAGCTGATTTGTGTTTGAAACTGTCTCTATTAAGCCATGTTTAATGTGTGTTTACTGTGTGTTTAATGTGTGTTTAATGTGTGTTTTGAATCACCTAAACTTTACAGCACTTCTCAGAAACCTCTGCCACCATCTGGTGTTCCAGTCTCTATATACAGACTATATAGCAGCATATTTACTTATATATAAACGGAAGTCGGAAACGGAAGTTCGCCTCCTCCGCCCAAATCAAACCAGAATGCCAAAAAATCGGGGGTCTGCCCCCATCGGCTGTATTCGGTGTCCACTGGAAGTCAGATGCCGATGGGTTCCTTGAATGCCTCACACAAGTATAAATGCCCGTAACAGCGGAGGCTCTGCTGCACAAGTATAACTCAGCTTTAGTGTCTTACAGTTGGTAATTCACGAGCAAGGAACACGCAACCAATCAGATACGTTTTAGAAGATTTATTGGACAATAATGAATTGGATGGATGGATGGATGGATGGATGGATGAATGGATGAATGGATGGATGGATTATTGAGTGCGGTGTGGGGAGATTTGGAGGTCCGTAGTGGCGCCCGGGCATCGATGAAGTCCTAGTGTCCTAGAGGAGAGGAGACAGGGAGACGAGGTGAAAGAGGGAGGGAGGGATGTGAATGCAGGAGCGAGAGACTGAGGAAAGGGTTAGTTCTGCTTATATAAGCGGCTAGAAGGCTGTGATTGGTGTGTGTTCCCACTCCTGAAACTGTGCTTGAACAAGCTTCAATAAATCCCAGTGCACCATGATACACAGAGTCCAGAGCATGCAGACACTGTGAGGGTGCATTCATATGTATATGTAGATAATACATCCCATAATCAACACAGTGAGGAATGAGGCAGAGAAGCAGCTTCTGTCTCTAAAGTAAAAACCCACGTTAATCACATCTGACAGTGACGACACTCTGAAACCAAATCACACAGACGCAGTCAAATCAGGACGATATGCAATCCACACACACACACACACACACACACAGGAAGAGACACCTGAAGTCAAACGGAGAGCAGCAGTCGTCTGTCAGACCAACAACAAACTTCAACCTCTGTGGGATTACTTTTATTATTATTTACTACATCATCATCATCATCATCATCATCATCATCACCATCATCACCATCATCATCATAAGGTGGGTAAAGTCTTCTTTACTTATTTTAATAATCAGTGTGTATAGCAGTGTACACCATCTCCTGTGTACTGACAGTAAACCAGAGTTCTGTAAATAAATAAATAAATAAATAAACAAAGTTCTGTAAATAAATAAACAAAGTTCTGTGTTCTGAGTTGTTCAGGTTTGTTCTTCAGGGTCAGTTGGTGGATTTAAGTGTAAGATGTTTCCGTGTGAAGCGAAGCAGAACTCTGTGGTTAAAAAACAGGAAGTAAAGAAGTTCCTTTATTAATATAATAACATGTCAGTTGCCATGGTGATGTGGCTGTTTGTCCGTCAGCTGTGATGTGTTCAGGGTTCCCTCCTGCAGTGGAAAAAAAGAGCTCATTAATTGTGTTAAATAATCCAAAAGTTTCCAAAGGTTCATTTTACCTGAACGAATCTGAACCAGACATCAGAGAGACTGAGACAACTCGTACAGAGACCTGAACAGAGACCTGACCAGAGACCTGTACAGAGACCTGACCAGAGACCTGTACAGAGACCTGAACAGAGACCTGTACAGAGACCTGAACAGAGACCTGACCAGAGACCTGAACAGAGACCTGTACAGAGACCTGAACAGAGACCTGACCAGAGACCTGAACAGAGACCTGAACAGAGACCTGACCAGAGACCTGACCAGAGACCTGTACAGAGACCTGAACAGAGACCTGTACAGAGACCTGAACAGAGACCTGTACAGAGACCTGAACAGAGACCTGTGTCTGTCTGTTTAGAGGTGAATCAGGATCCTTTTCTATTCACAAGCTGTTTCTTAATACTCAAGTTCAGCAGTTTGGACTTGTGGACTTGGCATATCCATGCGAGACTCTGGACTTCCCAAGAAGTGGAGGACGGGAGTAGCCTACAGTCATTTCTGCTTTTGGAACAGCAATGAGCAACAGCATTTAAATGTTGTCATGGTAGAACTGATTTTAACAGCTGTCACTGGTGCACTAGTCTGATCTATAACAACACACAGCAACTTGTAAATATGAAACAACAACATATAAAACAAACTATCTGAACAGTAACTGTAGCTGTCAAATAAACGTAGCTTGAGTAGAATGCACAGTATTTCCCTCTCAGTATAAAGTAGCACAAAATGGAAATACACAAAGTACATCAGATTTGTACTTAAGTACAGTAGCTACTTGAGTAAATATACTTAGTTACTGTCCCTCACTGCATTTGTCTCATCATTATGCTTTCTGTCTACATTTTTATGGAGACGTGACAGTTTACTTGGTGCAGCTAGAAAAAACAACAGCAGTTTAATATTCAGTCTGACATTTTATTGAAGTGTTGAGTTGTAGATTGTGGTGCTGTTGAACTGTACTGGATTACACTGACAGCAGTTTGTCATTTAGTCTGTGCTCACCAATATAAATGGATCAAACAGGTCAGATGTGAAGAGGAGAAGTTTATTCAGACATCAGGTATATGATTCATATCAGATAATCAATATTTAAAATGCTGTTGAATAAATACTACAATAAATACAATTAATATTTAAATACAATAAATAAATTACAATAAATTCTTAAAATCATTATTGAATGGTAAAAACACATAAATAAGCAAAAGAATACAAAGAACATTTAATAATATAATAATATATCTTATATAGTGAGACTGAATGTTGCCCATTAGACATTCCCCACACGGATTACATGTCATATTTAACCACTACAGAGATATCAGTGACGAGTTTAAAAGGACGACCAGAGAGAGGCTGCTCTCTACGGCAGCCTGAGCGCTCATACACACATGTTTATTATCTATGAGCGCTGACACCGCTGTCATCTAGCAGCCCTCAGTCACATTCAGCTGGGCTCTGTGTTAAAACATCGACCACGAGTTTAAACTACGCATGAAAACACTACGTTGTGTGACAACACAACAGTCACATATCAGTAATTACATCTTTCCCTCACTGGCCATTTAACAATGATTGCTGCGAAATGCATGCTGGGATACCTGGCTGTCTGAAGCCCACACAAGTCTGCTCCGATGCATCCCCGGTGAAATGGGCGTGGCGAGAACACATCCAGGAATTTGGACTGAACTTGGTGAGATGTGAACTTTGAATTGGAACAGAACTTGGGCTGTGACTGATGACGTGTCACAAGTCTGCACAAGAACACATGTTGAGAAACGGCTCCAGTCTTTTATTTTGTTAATTTTATTTTGTCCCTCAGCTTCCTGTTTCCTGTTGTCTTTACATTCTGATTGGCTGAGATGACAGAGGTGATGAACACCTGCGACTCAACGGTGGGCGGAGCTTCAGGAGAGGATGTACTGGCTCTGCAGGTGAAGCACACACACACACACACACACACACGATGTGAGCTCAGAGACTCCAACAGGTGAGTCCTCCTGAAGTCACCAAGCTCTCTGATTGGTTTCCTCCTCCTCCTCCTCCTCCTCCTCCTCTTCCTCCTCCTCCTCCTCCAGGTGGACTGTTTTCCCAAACTCTCCAGGCGTCTGCCCTCCATCGTGGTGGAGCAGACAGATGGAGGACAGGTGGAAAGCGGCGAGCTCCGCTGGCCTCCTGATGATGTCAGCTGTGATGTCAGAGAAGGCCACACCCAGAAGACAGGTGAGGTCGTCCGACGTTAGAGGAAGATTCATTGTCATCACAAAGTATTGACTGACTTATTGTCACAGTTTGATTGATCAGCAATAATCAGTAATTTTTCTTTAATTGTAAATAATCAGTGATTGATTATCAATAATCACTCATAATCAATAATCAGTGTACCTGAGCCAGAGTGAGTGACATCATCAGGTGTTTATTTCTCAGGTGTACCTGTGGAGGAGGCGGGGCCAGAGGAGCAGGTTATGGGCGGAGTTTAAAACCTCTGACTGACGTGGCTTCTTCAGCCAATCAGTGTGAAGGAGTTTGTGATGCGGGGCGTGGCCGTAGCTCCACCCCCAGATCAGGGGGCGGAGTCAGACCAGGACACCCTGAGCCAATCCATGAGGAGAAATTAAATTTTAAAAAGTTTGAGGGGGCGATGGGCCCCAGAGGATTCTGGGACGATGACCTGCATATATTATGTTATATTACCGACGCTGTGATCCACGATCACACACTATGTTGACTTTATAAACTTTATTAAAACTTATTAAACTAACAAACATTAAAATAATCTCATGTGTGTTTATATTTACGTGATTATAATATTTTAGGTCACTGTACGTTAAGAGACGCATCAGAACAAGAAGCATCTTGAACCTGTGACGTCAGTGTTTTGTTGAGCAGGTGTGTAAACGCGCAGCAGCCTCAGTACTCTCCGGTGGCTGACAGAGGTCACAACACACACAAACACGTGTTTAGTAGTTATTCAAAGCAGACAAAGACTACTTACACATCTGTAGTGCTAAATATTAATTCTCCAAGCGTTGGAATAATCACTGGCGTGCGGACCTGTCCACGCTGGGCTTTGGTTTATCGGAGATTTGCAAACACAGTGCTCTGTCGCCACCAACTGCTCAGGTGTGCTTTGTATTTTGACGAGACAGCAGCGGCCACTGCATGACGTGTCTGTTTGGTTTCGGTGTGAATACACGTGTGCTGCTGCTACGCTTCTGGAACGCTTCACGAACGCATTGCTTGCGGTGTAAATGAGGCGTCAGATGTCAGTGTGTGTGAACGTGTTAAACTGCTTTGAGTGGTCGCAGGAAAAGTGTGACTCCGTTTACTTAAAGGGAGAGTTTGGGGTTTTTTTTAGCAGCGGGGCTGAATGAGGTACAGCCAGCAGGTGGCGCTCTGCAGAAACAGAAGTCAGCTGTTTCCTGATGTGGATTCAGGTTCACGACAAAACAGATTTTAGTCATTTAAAGGTGCAGACACACCAAACCGACATCAAAGAACTAGCGGCGACAAAAGCCAACTGTTTCGTCGTCTACATCGCCTCACGTCGCCCTGTGTCAGTTGCATTTGAACACACTACACGGACTACATCCGACGGCCAAGTAGCACGTACGTTCTGCGCCTGCGTGAGAGAGAGCGGAGTGAGAGAGTGGTACATCCTGTCAGCCGAGGGGTTTCCTATCTGTGCAGCCGAGCACCGCAGCACCTCCACGGACTATTACATCCAGACGGTCCCGGTGTTTCCTCCGCAGGCTCCACTTCACTCAGCTGCCCGATAAACCCGCTGCTTCTTCCCACTTTAACCTGAATAACAAACCAGGGCTCGGTGCTCCGGTTGGATCCAAACGGAGAGCCGGGGCTAGCTCAGAGACTAGCGGAGGCTAACTGGCTGTGCTTCCCTCCGGTCATGCTGCGGCTAACGCTCCGCTAGCCTCCCAGCTAGCTCCGGTTTGTTATTCAGGTTAAAGTGTGAAGAAGCAGCGGGTCTGTGGGGCAGCTGAGTGAAGTGGAGCCTGAGGAGGAAGCACCGGTTAGCCCCGGTTTCACTACAGGCAGATTCACTCGCTACAGGGGCGAGGAAATAAAACCTGAACAGCCAATCAGAGTGATCTCTGTCACCGACAAGCTCCACCGCTGATTCAACATGCCTGCCGATGGCAAAGTGCCGACGGTGCGGGACACACCGCAAAAACTAGGCCGACAGACGCTCACCGACGGCCCGACTTTGGTCGACAGCCGACCGTCAGCTTGGTGTGTCAGGACCTTTACAGACGTTTGCACTGCAGTGACAGATCAGAGTATCTACAGGGCAACTCAGTGTTTGAGGCTCAAATGAAGCGTCAGTGACCATCAGCGTGCATGAAATCAGTTTATTACAAATGACAGAGTGATAGAAAGAAATCCTGTTGATGATGAACACATGAATGTCCAGCAGAAGGTCTGAGAACAGGAAACACACACACAGTCATTATCAACACTTCCTACAGTCACATGCACTGGAACACAACCAGTTACCTGGAGCAGCAGCAGTTACATCATCACAGCCATGGCCAATCGGGCTCGCGCTGTGAGCAGGTGATGAATCGATACATTCTCATTGGCTGCAGAGCACGAAAACACCATGACCGTCAAAATAAAAGCCTGAAGAATCTCAGCTGTGGGTGTTTGTCAAATGAAAAAGTGCACATTTGGTGAACTCGCCTCAAACTCTCACCTGCCTCGAGCTACAGGAAGCATGCGCTCTTCAAAATAAAAGTCACTTTACAGCAACAGCCCTCCCGTCGTCCATCCTCATGTTTCAGACAGATGTCAGGAGAGCTAGGCTAGCAGTTTCCCTTCACTTCCAGTCTTTGTGCTAAGCTAGGCTAACTGCATCCTGGACATGATGAAGGTGGTCTCTGAAACACGTGAAGAAGCAGAGGACGACCGACGGGAGTACTGATCTGTCTTACTTACATCTGCACACACACACACACACACACACACACACACACACACTGAGCAGGTGAATAAATACTTTATTAAACGTGATGGTTTTTATGACACCGTGTCCCGACAGCGAGCGTCATCGTCACAGCTCTCATCTCGAGATCACACTCGAGATGTGAACTCTTAAAAGACGAGCCAGGACTTTGTGTCTTCATAAGTTTTTACTTTTTATTTAGTGACATTAAGTGGAGAGGACAAACAGCCGTCAGCAGGCAGGTCGTTATCAGCGATGACACGTTCAGCTCCCTGCTGATCTCCCTCCTCTCAGCTGACACCTCCTTTAAGTTTCTGTGGTGACATGAGGAGGAGTCCTGTCGATCATTTCTCATTTGAACGTCATGAATCAGCTGATCTACGCTCACTGCGGCGCTCTCAAAGTGAGCGACAGGAACAAACAGACACGTGATGTCTGACAAAAGTTCATGTCTAAACTGCGTCGCTGCTTCACTCTGTCTGTTCACGTTCAGTCAGGACACGGTGACACACGAGTTCATCATTGAACCTGGAGAGCTTTCAGCCACATCACATGGTCGTCCTCAGGGAGCGCAGTTTGATCTTAGAGACGGATCAGACGGCCTATGTTACATATGTGAAGCAAGTTCGGTACATGTAGGTGGAAACAGCTTTATTTAACACCCGATCCCAACACGCCCACATCAGGTGTAAACTTTCACCAGTCCTGACGTGTGTGCAGCGTCATGAGTTTCACCTTCAGATTCAATAACAAGCCAACAACAATAACTCCTTCACTTCCTGTAAGACCTTCGTGACTTCCTTCGCTTTGTGCTCTGACGAAATGATGTAACTTGTGAAATCTTGCTTGTGTCGTCATGTTTGATACGTGATTGCTTTTTTGTTTTGTTTTTTGTGCGTAACATGATGTTTGAGTGTTTATCATGTTACATAGCTGTTTGTTTCAGCTGTCTGATTTATGTGTCATTCCCTGGGACGACTGACGGGGATTGAGATCCAACGCTTGATCAGTGACTTCTGGCGCCAGACACCAACAAACAAAGTCATCCTTTCATGTTGGTATGACACACAGCCGTTACCGTGTCATGCTGCCCGGCAGCGTCAGGAGACAAACACCTGAGTTAATGGGGCCGCAGTGGAGCGGGCGGTGGATGAGTCCAACAACCACTGACTTTCATGTTCTTCCTAAACGTAACCAGGTGTGTTTGTTGTTGAAGGAAAAAAACTACGTTGTACTGACGTAGTGCTTTTATTTTGAAAGAGACTGTATCAAACTGTACATTTCCTGTGAAAACAGAAGTGTATTTTGAAAACAGACAATGCATGTAACAGGCTGAAGTTGACACGGCGTCCCAGAACGTCAACAACCAACACACCCAGGGTACCTTGGACGCCATATGTGGACGTGGAAAGTCCATGACCAAACGTGGACATGTGACGAGGTCACAGTGAGGATGATGATGGAGGATCCTAATAAACTAACCTAGAGATCAAATCACAACATTTGTTTACAGTAACCTCCAGGTAGGAAATCACAGCGTCATGTTCGTATGCGACGCTGAGCAGATGCTGCTTCAACTGATTTGTTTTTACCCACCTAGAAAACAAATTAATATCCGTTTAAATGTTCACTGTCTAGAATATTTTCACCTCACCACCTCGCTGTCAGACGACCTGGCGGAGAACTGAAGCCGTTATCTCAGAGCCTCCACACCGCACTGACATCATCATTTCACTTGACAGAAACGAGCTGCCTCCATCAGGCAGTGTGGAGGATAAGGTGGAGAAAATATTCAAATATAAGCTTCACTTACATTGATGTGAATTTTTCAGGTGGCTAAACTACATTTAGCTGCGGCTCCGTCCACAGCAGGACACTGTTCAGCCTCTGTGACGTACGTCTGCTTCATCAGCAATAATCATGTCAGGTCGGACCTCCTGTTTAACGACACATCTTTAAACATGACAGTTACAGCTGAAAATAACGACAGAAATAAACACGTCTGCTGATTTTACAGGTGGAGGTGTGGCTCTGTGGAGACTGAGAGACGAGGCTGAAAGCTCTGGAGCTGAAGATTCTATCGGTCACATTGTTCCGACGCTGTCGACCTTTAAACTGAAACATTCTTTGATTGTTAATTATTTTATTCTCACTTCTTCTGTTGGTTTGAACTCAGGTGTGTCGTCGTCATTATCAGACCTGATCTGACTCTTCCTTTTTTAATGGGTTAAATTCACGGCTCATTCGTTCTCACTGGGCCGTTGGTCATTTTAATTCTCCTCCTTAATGTTTACAGCTGTGTTTTTGGACGTCAGCTGTGTCCACATGTTGTTCGTATGACATGAGCTGCTCACAGTTCATCACAGTTCTGCCTGCTGACAGCTGTAAACTGAGGTCATTTGGACCTGCTGTCAGTCTGAACAGAGTTCAGTCTTCACAGGAAAATGATGGAGCTTTACATTTCTGTGAAACTCAGATACGTTACATTCGTAGCTTTTGTACGTTAGAATCATATCGATATTTCTGAAGGGACGTAGTGTCTGAGCCGACTCCATCAGGAGGTGGAGGGTGGAGACTCTTCAACTCCAACAAACAACTAAACCAGCGGTGTTTTACGTGTTATCATTGTGTGTCCTGTCGACGACTTTACCCCCAAAACTACAAATTTAAGCCAAAACATCTTTTAGAAACTGCGACCGAGCAGTTTTATGCACGAACACAAGCAGACGTTAAACACAGCGTCGTTGAAACGTTAAAATGTTTCATCACATCTACGACATAAAACTTGTTCAAATGTGACATATTGACTAAAAAAGAACGTACAAATAAAATGTAAAAGCTATATAACGTAACGTATCCATGACATAACGTACAATCATAATGTATCCACTTCACAGCAACGTACAAATGTAACATATCCACGACAAAATAACGTATAAACAAAACATATCCGTGACATGATGTAACGTATCTTCAACATAATAACATACAAATGTAACGTATCCATGACATAACGTACAAATATGACGTAAAAGCTACATAACGTAACGTATCAGTGACATAATAACGTTTAATTGTAACATATCTGTGTTTTGCAGAAACGTACAATGCTAACATTTCTCCTGGTGACTGGGTTGAATATAAAATCTGTTCCCGAGGTTTCGTGTCTGTGAATGAAGTCCGGCTGAGACATGAACGGCTCTGTCGGTCAGTAAGGCTCGGAGTTAACAGACGTATGACTGACGGCAGATGAACATGAAGAAGAAGAAGAGGAAGAAGAAGAAGAAGAAGAAGAATGATCCGACTGTGCTGACGCTGCAGTTTGTTTCATCACGTTGGATTTTTAAAAAACTGTGGACAGAATCATTTTAACTTGGCATCTCGTAGCTACGCGGTCGTTACCTGATAACTATAAAAGCTTTATGAGGTGGATATGAGGCTGAATGTTACTGACTGGAGTCCATGTGTTCAGCGTCTGTAAATTAACCCTCAGCTCAGCGTCTGGTCGAGCGGCTCTCGGCTGATGTGTTCAGTGTGTTTGAGCTCGGCAGACATTCGGCACTCACGACATTCAGCCATCCTGAAGCAGGTTCACAGTTATCGCACAATCACAGCGAGATGGCAAAGAAACATTCAGTAAAATATAACATTACATCTCTTTTACTCTGACAGACGGCGGCTTCCTGTCTGTGAGCAGCGGCACACAGGAAACTGTTCAAATGCAACAACAGATTATCAAAGCACAGAGTTTATACATCATCCACGGACTACTGCGGCGCCAGCAGCGGCTGCTGTTGTAGCGTTCACTAAATGTTGCTCAGCTTGTGCGATGTGGAAGCAGTCCTACGTACGGTTAAATGCATCGGAATCACTGGAGACAATGACACGTTAGATTTGGACAGTTGGGTGGATCCACACCACCAGCAGGGACAAAGACCTCAGACAGACCCCACAGCTGTGTCTCAGTCCTCACTACACTGGACGGATGGACACTGATGTCCTGCAGATTAACGCCAGGCAGAGACTTATAATCCAATCACAACGAAATTTCCGACTCATTTTACAATAATCAAGTCTGATGATAAAAACATGAACAGACATCAGAGACTTCAAGGAAAACCCTGCCATAAAAGAACATAAAACAGGATGTCCTCGTGGCGTGGAGGAAACACACACCTGCTGTTTGATGGCCAGGTTGTTTTTTTTTTTTTTTTTCCCATCATGCTGAGTTCAAAAACTTTTTGCAGAAAATACACTGAGCCTCGTATGTTTCAGCCCCACTGCCATCTTTGTTAATAGATGGTTTTAATCCTAATGTGGAAACATGGCGCCCACCCTCCGGTCTCCACTGCTTAGCTAACGTTAGCCTTAGCTGCCCTGCACTGTGCACCAACAGGGTCAGGTGGGAGCTAGCTAGCGTTGCCACCCATTTGTGATACTACTGGTAACTACTGCTGGTAACAGACCGACATGTGTAAGTGGTCAGAAATGTTCTCTGCGGTCAGCTGATTAACGGTGGCGTTGGCAGGCGATGGTTGCTCATGTGTGACGGCGCCTTCAGACTGAATTTTATTTAAACAGTGTTTGGACAACGTTTAACGTTTGAAGCCTGTGGCGTCTTCTGTTGGATAGAATAAAGATTTCTGAGGAAGCTGCTACGTCTGTCAGGAGCTCTGATCGGCAGCAACGTCAGTCTGACTGACCTCCACGCTGCTGGTTTAAAATCACTTCCTGTGTACAAATACTACGACCCGAGTGTTGTACACGCTGCAGACTGTCCTGGACGTAGTGTAGAACTGGGACACAGCATTAATGTGGGACACTGAGGACCAAAGAAACTGCGTCCTCTGAATGTGGACAAATATAAACACACACTTAAAGAGGCGTCGCTCTGAAACAGGAAACGGTTTAAATACCACAGAGACTTCCTGCTGATGGACATGAGGACATCTCTGTCTCCACGCTGCCAACGGCGCAGTAAAGGTTAATGTAGAGATCTTCTGTCTGTCTGAGTGCTACGGAGCGTTGGACGTTGGACAGAGGACGGCGAGGTGGCTGCAGGCGGTGTGGACACAGTCACTATCCAGAGCTGCTACGGTGGCCTGCTCAGGCCATGTAGTGGGACCCGTCGGGTCCACGAGGTGGTCTTTTGGTGCTTTCGTTGGCGTTGGAGGTCGAGGCGGCGCCGCGGGGTTTGGTGGCAGGTTTCTTCTCCCTCGAGGACGGTCGAGTCTGACCACGTGGTGACGTCCCGACGGCTGCAGACTGGAGGCCGCCACCGGGCTCCACGATGGTGTTTATCACTACGGCAAGAAGAAGAGGACATTCATGACATCACCAGTCCCCCAGAAAACCCTGAGCTTCAGAAACATCCTTCATTCTGGAGACGTTTACAAATGAAAAGAATAAAATAATTAAAACAGGAAAAGAAGTCGCACATCAGCAACACGCTCAACGTGACACACCAGAAAACAAAACACACAGTAAGGTAAACCGTCTGCTGCAGAGACATGAGGACGGCTCCTGTTTACTGAGGAAACAGTTTATGTCTTACCAGATCTTTCTGTGTTTAAAAACCTGCGTACCTGAGATCAATCAGGTGTGAGCAGCGTTTCAGGGTTCAGGTCAGAGCAGAGATGTGACGTGGTCACAACTCGTACCGCTGCTTTGTCGGTCGACCTAAGTGTCAAAACATGATGCCTGCATGTTCCCTCCTGTGTTCAGGGACGGTGTGTCATCTGACGCTTGTTACATGCATCGTGTCTTTTCAAAATAAACTTCACAGGAAGTGTACAGTTTCTGCACGGTGGATGCAGACAGTCCTTTTCAAAATAAACTAACAATGTAGTTTAACACTTTGCTTTTATATTTGTGTCCTGAGGTTAAGGAAACAAATGTCTGCAGTGAGTTACATATCAGCAGCATCATCAGCATTCAGAGAAAAGAAAATATGAAAATTACCATTCCCACTAAAATCAAGACACATCTGATATCTGTCAAAATAATCACTAAATACATATATGTATATATATATATATATATATATATATATACACACACACACATATATATATATACATGTATACATATATATATATATATATATATATGTATACATATATATATACATATATATATGTGTGTGTATATATATATATATATATATACATATATGAAATAAAGTTGGATATAAAAACTGTGTTCGTCCTTGAACGCACCTTCCAGCTGCCTCTGGACTCTCCTCAGCTCCTTCAGGATGGAGGTAATTTCCTGCAACATGAGACGAGAGAATGTTTGAGCTGCACTGACATCACATCCTGACTGTTATACAGAATTATCAAAATATCTACAGGGGCGTGGGTAGCGTAGTGGATAGTGCCGGCGCCCCATGTACAGAGGCATTGCCAGCTCAAGCCGGATTCGGGTTCGAATCCGGCTCGCAGCCCTTTGCTGCATGTCATTAAAGGCAAAAAGCCCACAAAAATAATCCAAAAAAAAACCCCAAAGGAACCTTGTTGGAGGTTTTCAGGATGGGGACTTCATTCTCAGCGTTGATCTTTGCCTCGATCTCCTCCCAGACCTCCGCCTTGTTCTGGAACAGAACCCTGAGAACAGAAAAACACTGCAGGGTCAGAATGAAGGAACAACACTGAACACACACAACGAGAACCTGTGACATCACCGATGTCAGTGAGTGTAATGTAATGTTTCCCTGATGTTAGCATGTAGCTACATGTAGCAATGTGTGTAATGTAATGTTTCCCTGATGTCAGCATGTAGCTACATGTAGCAATGTGTGTAATGTAATGTTTCCCTGATGTCAGCATGTAGCTACATGTAGCAGTGTGGGTAATGTAATGTTTCCCTGATGTGATGTTAGCATGTAGCTACATGTAGCAGTGTGTGTAATGTAATGTTTCCCTGATGTTAGCATGTAGCTACATGTAACAGTGTGTGTAATGTAATGTTTCCCTGATGTTAGCATGTAGCTACATGTAGCAGTGTGTGTAATGTAATGTTTCCCTGATGTTAGCATGTAGCTACATGTAGCAGTGTGTGTAATGTAATGTTTCCCTGATGTTAGCATGTAGCTACATGTAGCAGTGTGTGTAATGTAATGTTTCCCTGATGTGATGTTAGCATGTAGCTACATGTAGCAATGTGTGTAATGTAATGTTTCCCTGATGTTAGCATGTAGCTACATGTAGCAGTGTGTGTAATGTAATGTTTCCCTGATGTTAGCATGTAGCTACATGTAGCAGTGTGTGTAATATAATGTTTCCCTGATGTTAGCATGTAGCTACATGTAGCAGTGTGGGTAATGTAATGTTTCCCTGATGTTAGCATGTAGCTACATGTAGCAGTGTGTGTAATGTAATGTTTCCCTGATGTTAGCATGTAGCTACATGTAGCAGTGTGGGTAATGTAATGTTTCCCTGATGTGATGTTAGCATGTAGCTACATGTAGCAGTGTGTGTAATGTAATGTTTCCCTGATGTTAGCATGTAGCTACATGTAGCAGTGTGTGTAATGTAATGTTTCCCTGATGTTAGCATGTAGCTACATGTAGCAGTGTGTGTAATGTAATGTTTCCCTGATGTTAGCATGTAGCTACATGTAGCAGTGTGTGTAATGTAATGTTTCCCTGATGTTAGCATGTAGCTACATGTAGCAGCGTAAACCTACATTCACTGCTACAGTGTGAGTGCCATAAAGGGCTCCCTTACTTCATTTTTTCAGCCAGCTGCTCCGTGTTCTCTCGGATGGCCTGAGACAGCTGAGACACTGGATTCAGCATCAGGTTGTCCAGAATCACCTGAAAGAGTTGATGGAGTCAGTAACGTGACATCATCGCTGACATCAGCAGAACTTTACAGCCTGATTTCCCAGCACACCAAAACTAACTGCAGCAGCTGCAGTCTCCTTCACTCTGTTCAATGAGGACACGTTCACACTGCAGCTCAGCTCCGCTTTGTCTGCTCACCTCTCTGGGGGCGGGGCCTGAGTGCGCTGATGCTAACCTCTCTGTCCGGGAAACAAACGTCTGAACACTGACCACCTCACTGATCCCACTCTGCTCCCTCTAGATCAGTCCCTCCAGGACTTCGCCAGGTGTTTTTGGGATTGTTGCATCAACTGATGGATCAGCTGATTGATCTCATGATTCCTTTCTATCTCATTCAGGGCGCCATATTTAAACTGCTCTGCCCCGCCTACTGTTGCTGCTTCCTCTGCAAACCACTTCACAACCCGCCTCCACCCCACCTCCTGCTTTCGTGCTGCTCTGTTCTGTTCCCGGGGTCTTTGCTGCTGCTCTACCTGCATGGAAGGACAGAGAGGATTGTTCTCTGCCTTAAGGCTTTCTGCGTAGACCAAGGAAGGAGAGGCCCCGGCACAGAGCCATACCACTGAATATAATACTGCAAATGTAAATAAAGTTTCTTTCAATAAAGCATCCTGACTGGACAAATTTGCAAAGTTGTGCAGAATCACAGTGACTGGCTGAATTTGCTTCACTTGTTGCCATGGTAACATCCTGGAGGGACTGACTCAGTGATCTTTCCTCTGGCGCCACCATGAGGACAAACTTTACGTCGTTAGCTCGACTTTGGGGAACACTGCTTTGTGTTCTGGCGGTAATGAAGAGTTCAGCCTCGAGGGGGCTCTATGGTGTCTGTCTGTGTGTCTTTAGGAAACAGGAAGTGTTGGAAACCTGTTTATGTGGTGAATAGTTGCAAGGCTGGTTGATAAATACTGCGCTAACAGGTGAGATCTACCTGGAACCAGGTTCAACACATTGATCTAAACTGAAGAGACAAACACTGAAACATTCAGATAAACTTTGAGCTGCAGTGTGAACCGTCCTCAGTGGGATTAGACAGTGACCTCTTCGCGGTTCCACGGACGGCGTTGCTTAGAACCGGGCTCGGGCTCATTCATGTTTGCGTCCAGGTCCGAGACGACAGCAGAACCTGGAGGAACCTTCTGGTAGTTTAAACTGGCCTCAGGGATATGTTGGACCAGCTGGAAAGAGAGTAAAGGGAGTCGGGCTCCGGTGATCCAACCACTGAATGTTTGTCATCAAACCAGCGAGCAGCCGGCCGGTGATGGCGGCGCTCCGTGTACGCATGCACCAAGTCAACATGCAGCTGCGATGGTGGAGGGCAACAGTGTATGCAGTGAATTTTAGTACTGCTGGGATACAGCGTGTTAACATCAACAGGGGGACACGGGGGTGCAGGAGGGTCCGACTGGTCACCAGCTACAGCTCCATGAACTGTAACCCCATACCAGTTACACCAGTTCATCAGTGGTGCAGGGCGATGGAAGTTTATTAATGGCAAAACTACTGAGTGAGCACAAAGTCAACGTGAGCAGGAATCAGTCTGAAAAAATGTAAAGGTGCGATGTGTACCACCTTGGAGAGGGGGCAGCATTGAGTCCAAACACTCATCAGTTATTAAAAAAGAAAGCCCAGCACGAGGAGCTTCACAGAGAAGGTGACACTGTGCAGGGCTGTAAACTCATCATTCATCTGTGAAATTCACACTCGACCTGTCCGGCAGCAGGCGTCTGTCAGTGAACGCATCACCAGACCAAACACTGTTGATGAGGTCAGCTCAGTTTTTACGTGTTTTAAACTTCAATCTGTCCACGTCACACACATCACACCTTTAATGACCCATTTTTATTCAATGCAAATCTAAAGAATGAATGATGTAATACCATGGCCATACAAAAATACTCTGATCCGTTACTATGGTTACACGATCAGCTGATATTCTACTCTGACATATGTCACAGGGCTGGATTTATCGGCGTAGCTTCCAGAAGAGCTGGGTAATAAAGGAGAGCAGGGTGGAGTCACGTAACGTTGGGTTGGGGTTTGAAAAAGGTGGAGCTGGGTCAGAGTTTGGGTACAGTGAGGTGGTGTCCGGTCAGGTTAAAGAGTGTGGGTGGAGCAGGGTCAGAGAGAGAAAAAGGTCTCAGACTGGCTGAGGTAGGGCAGGGTTGGGTTGGGGACCTGAACGGGTACACCTGTTTGTGGTAGCATTTAAAAGCTCAACCCTGAAGTTGTGAAGTCTGTGAGCGGAGCTAGCTGCTAACAGCCACCACTGCAGCTCCACCATCCACAGTCAGACACACACGGCTGATTATTTACTTCTGAATTACAGCTCACAGCTCGCACCAACCCAAACATCCTGGTGCAGACTATTTACTGGAGTTTACAGCCTGTCGCTCATCAGGCATCTGAAGATCATTACAAGCAGTCAGTGTCCGACAGTCCACCACCAACATTTACATCACGTCTCGTAAGCAAATATTAAACATAGATTTCATCTTATTTTCTATTATCAGGATCTATTTGTAGCTCGTCATCGTCTCGTGTTCATCGTGGAAAACAGGTCGAAAATGTTTCATCATAGTTTTTGTCAAAGAAATGAACACTGAACCCTGCAGACTGGTTCCAGCTGTAATCTGTTTAGTGAATAGAGGAGCAACAGTCACAGACAGATGTTAGAAATATTAGGGGTGGGGTGTAGTCGGGTCGGGTACAGTAGGTTTGGGTGGAGTAGAGTCAGGTTGGGTTGGGTACTGGTACATCTGGAGGAACAAATCCAAATCCAGACTGACGCTAGCCTGGATTTGTTTTGTGCTAACTCAGTAGTTTTGTTGTCAATAATCTTTCACAGTGAACCACGAAGAAAAATCTCAAAACAAAAAATCAAATGTGCTTCAGCTCAATCCAACACTGGTGAGAGGGGAGTGTTAGGATCAGTGATGGGTGGGCGGGATGGTGGAGGACGGGAGGAGTGATGAGTCAGAGTACGACACCTGAGAAGGTCGAACCCCACGTAAGTATGGATAAGATGGCCTCTGTGCAGCACAACAGAGAAATGAATCATGAGAATCCAAAGCATGATGAAGCTCCTGTCAATCAACCTGCAACTCTGAAACTCTGAGCCTCTTCTCCAGCGCACATCCTGATGATCTGAAACGCTGACAGATGACAGACACAACTACAGAAAGACAACAACATTTTTCTCTAACTTAAACTGGGAACACACGGGCAGAACAGTTACTGACTGACTTTTACAGACTACAGTCGCCTCTGATGGTGATCGGATTTCTCGAGAACATGTTGTGTAACTGTGAAGGACAGAAGAGACTCATGAACTGTTCCACACGACAAGATACCAACCGACTGTCTTTGTTGGTTGTGGTTCTCACAGAATCATTTAAACTGTCCAAGTTTATAACTGAGGTTATAAACCTTGTGTGTTCCCAGTTTAAGAGGCTGTGGTATGTGTGGTGGTTGATAGGGATGTTTGGCAGTTTGCAGTGTCGCCCACCTCCTCCCTGGCAGAGATAGTGGAGGCCGGCGTGGTGGGCAGTGAGCTGGGTGAGGTGGCGGTGCCCATGCCGGAGCCCGGCGAGTCTCCGTCCCCGGCAACATCGTGGATTTCCTTCGCCAGGATGGCCAGATCTTTGGCCAGGTCCTGACTGAGCCTGCAGGGGAGACACAAGGTCAACGGGAAGGTTTGGACGCAGCGTTAGAGAAAGACCAACTGATGGAAACATCTCATGGTGCTTCTCAAAGTCAGCGACAGATCCTGAATTTCAAGGAGGCTACGTCATTCAATCTGGTAGAAGGACTGATCCAATGTCAAGGATCCTTCAAACTCTACAGAGGACCGACTCCCTCCTTCAGAGAGTTGTCAGGGATGCATGTGTGTATCCACATGACGTACCCACAATTTTTTGTGAACACTTTGCCATAATTGAAGGCGGGGCCTTTTTAGGGACGTACACCTGGGCACTCGCTGGCCTGTTCCAATGTGTGCTCACCAAATTCTAGGAAGGCGTCATACCTAACCTCTAGGACCCGATTTGGAAGGACTCGTCCTACTAAGGAAGCGTCCTTGACCTTGAGAAACACCATACATTTGGCTGCTCTTTGAATTAAAGGTAAGTTCATTGTTTTTATACTTGGCAATCTCGGCGCTGTGCGTGGACCAGTTCTGGTAGGGGTCGACCTCACTCGGGTCCTCGTCCTCCTCTGTCTCCAGTGAGACAGACTTGGATCGGGTGGCAGCTGTTCGGTGGCGAGGCGTCTGGGAGGAAGTGGAGGGATGGGAGGAACGTTTGGCTTTGGAATTCATGGCACTTGTCTCATAATCTTCCTCAGAGGATGAGGAGAAGTCTGAGCCCTTCTGTCTGCGACGGGAACCTGTAAAGATTTTAGTTCAGATTAGTTTCACTGAAGAATCTCAACAACCTCCTGCAGTGTCAGCTCTGTGATGGACATGACAGTATCCTGGTGAAATCACCAGTACAGACAATCAGCCACTGAGCTGAAAACATCCAATCAGAGAGATCCGCCTCTGTTGCTGTGCTGCTGGTGGCAGGTGACATGAGAGGCTGATCTTTGTGGAATAAATTCAGATGTTTCTGATGAGCTCAGTTTGGGATTTTTATGAATTCAGGACGACATTTTGTTCTAAATGTGACACAGCTCTAATGTCACAGCTGTGGACTGAGGCGTCTCCATAGCAACAGCTGCTGAGGCTTGTGGCGGTTCTGAGCACCGACAGAATTCAGTACGATGAATCCATAATGTCATCATATTGTTTTGGTATTTGCCCTCAGTGACAGGCAGGATATGGATTCATGTGTCGAAGCGCTGTCACATCCTGATTCCAAACATGATGCTGGAGACTGATGCTGTGAAGCTGTGTTTCCATGGTAACAGCAGCAGGCTCGACTAAAGGAACTCACCAGGGACAGAAATCTGACGTGATCCACAATGATAGTGAAGGGGCAGACGTTCAGCAGCAGAATACTGAAACAAAGCCTGATTTAAATTAACTTGTAATGTGTTAATCTGTCAGACAGTCTGCTGCATACAAACAGAAGACATGTTCATCAGAGGGAATCACTGTTTGGGATGAAGATTAGGATTAGAGCACTGAAATGTGTCTGCAGCACTGAGTGTGTCTGCTCAGATTATCTTGTTGACTTATTCTGTGATCAGACGAAGCCACGGGGCGCCAGAGTGCAACTAAACATTCTCATTGGCTGCACCAGTGACGTTTGTGACACTGATGCAGCCAATGTGAACCAAAGTTCCACCTGGAAACTTTGATGCGCTGACGTTAGCACAACAAGCTGATTGGCTGTGAGTCAGTCTCACTATAGCGAGTTAAAATGACAAGGCGCAGCTGGAAGACCCGCCTGCAGGTTCCCGCTCTGCTACAACAGCAACAGAGCCCGAGGTGTGTTTAAGATGAGCGATAACACACGTTATAGGAGCTGTTGTGTACAGATATAAAGACAGGTGAGCCTTCAGACTTTGTCTCTTTGACACCTTGGGTACAAAAAGTTGGCAAACCACTGCTCTAGATTTTCATTCCTGTTTGTTTTGCGTGTGAATTTTAGGCCAAACTACGATGTTTTTTTTCTAAACTGAGGGAAATAAACCTCAAACAAAGTGTTCTGCTGTGAGTTTGTTTGAAAACAGAAGTTGATTTTGAAAAGACAATTCATGTAATGCATTGTAATGTATCATCTGAGACACCATCCCTAGACGTCCAAAACTGACGCAGGAGGGTACCTAGCGCGTCGTATTTAGACGTGTAGGTCCACTTAATTGAGCGGTGGTATTTGACAAGTTGGGATGAGAACTTGTTGAAACAAACAAAACTCAATGACTTTGAACCAACACTGAACCGATGCTTGACTCCTGTATCGTTACACTCCTCAAGAAATGACCACTGCATATAGAAACTGACTGAAAAGGTGACACTTAAAATGGGCCACTGTGATGCCAACAGGTGCAGTGAAACATTCTGGATGCACCAAAATTTGTGCTTGCACAACTGAAAGTTTGGTTCATCAGTAAATTATTAAATGATAAATAATGTGTTTTGTTATTTTCCTCATTAAGAGATTCAATGACCTGATGATGATAATGATAAAATTCGTATGTATGACAAAGACAGAAACTTTTAAATCCAGTCAGGACTCACCGCTGCTGGGGTACTTGGCTCCGCTGGACCGGGTGCGGGTCAGTGGTTGCTTCCCCTGAGCTCCACCCCCTTTGCTAGCTGCCTGGCGGGCATCGCCCACAGATGTCTTCCTGGTGGTGGTGACAGACTCAGAGTTGCGATTAGAGGGAGCGGTGCGGCCTGTGGAGGACGTCTCATTGTCACTGGGAGCCGTGAAGGAGCCGGTCCTCTTCCTGGGCATCGCCAAGATGTCCAGCCTCGACAGCTTCTTCCCCTCGGCAGACACTTTGGACGGCGCAGTGATACTGTCTGAATTCTGGGAGCCCCGGTCGGTCTCAGCACCCTCGTTATCTGAGGCCTCGCCCAGGCGTGCTCGACGGAGCATGGATGCCCGGGTTGGTCGTGGCGCTGACAGGCTGTTGGAACGTGTCAGAACCTGCTGAGTCGCCGTCTTAGGCGTCTTTCCGTTGTCTTCTTTCTGAAGGGGGGCGATGAGTTTCTTGCTACGGCTGGACGGACGGGAAATTTCATGGTCAGATGATGTTGTTTCAGTCCAGTGAGGACCAGAAGCCTGCTGGCCCTCTGACAGATCCAGAGATCCACGGTTGCCCGCACTACGGCGCATCTGGAAGCGCTTCGCTGCCTCTGCTTTGCTCGATGTCTCTGCAGTCGTCTGGTTTCTGCGTTTCTCAGAAAGCCGTTCACGGGCAGAGAGTTGCCGTCCCTTCTCTTGGATGGACGGGCTGGACGAGGACTTCTCCTTCTGCAGGCTGCTGATGGCTGGACGCTTTTTAGGAGCAGAGCTGACTGGAGCGTTTTTGCTACTCACCTGGCTCACAGTGCTCGCCGTGTCCACGTCTGACTCACCAGATAGCGAGTCATCCATGTGGGTGGAGGAGCCCCCTTTCTTTGAGCTACGACCAGAGCCAGATGAGGGGAACTTGGAGTCCAGAGAGGACAAAGTCCCCTCGGCCTCCTGAAGGAAGGACTGCGTGTCCTGGATGTTGTCCCTCCTCTGCTCCATGTCTCTGATGGACGGGTGGCTAGAGATGTGGGGAAGCTTCTTCATCTGGACGGTGTCGCTGGGCCGGTCTTTGGTGAAGCTCTCCTGCCGCACGATGGACGAGACGCCGCTGTCTTTAGTGGGGACAGAATCCTTGTCCTGTATTTGGAGGTTTGGAGCAGAGCTGTTGGGTTTGACACCTGTCCTCCTGGGTTCGTGTCCACTCAGGTGTCGGATCAGGACAGTGGTAGGGGGAGGTTTAGCTGTGGGGTCACGTGTCCTCTCAGACTGTACCGGGCTCCGGGCCTGGTCAGGTTTGCCTGAACTGTCTTCAGAACCAATGTAGAAGGAGGTGGATTTAGTGGAGGGAGACACTTTCTCTGGACCCTTGAAGTGAGGACCAGCGGCCCCCGGAGACAAAGATCCAGTCCTGGCCTGATTCTTCTTTGTCTTCTCCAGAACAGGTGCGTCATCTGAGCGGCTGGCGTCACTCAGGCTGTCCGGGTCCACATCGTCCTGAACGGCCAGGCGCTGGGTGCTGTCCTGTGGACGGGGAGGACCAGAGACCCGGTCCAGAGGTTCCTGGCCTTGGTGAGGCTCGTGGCGAATCAGGATACTGGGAGGCACACTGTCCAGCTTCTCTGGAGGCACCTGAGGCAGCAGCCGTCTCGTCCTGGAGCTGTGGCTGGATTCCGATTCAGAGTTATCGTAGCTGTAACTTCCCATCGAGCGGCTCATGAAGCGCAAATCTACAAAAACAATTCAAGTTATTCCAGTGTGTCATAAAAACATGTCTTCCACTTCATCTGTATGATATTTTCCTAAACAGACGACTCAAGGCTCAAACCTCAACTGCTGCAACTTTCCCTCCCTGAAACATGACATCACAGGCGTCCACATGCTCTGCTCTCTGACATAAACCATGTGGGGCGGAGACAGTGCTTTACAGTAATTAACTGTTAGCAATCAAGTGACTATTATGATGCGCAAAATCCAGATGGAGGACAGGAAGTAATAAATCCACATACTGTGTGAACTGGATAAAGAGGAAAGTGACTCATGACTAAATAAAAGTGTTGGATGCAGCAGCTATCGTCAGAAAACCGAAGCTCATGTTGACTGTGATCCAGACAAAACAGAAAAGTTATTTTTCCCACAACTTGACCGATTCGTCCGGCGTGGACACGATCATCGTTACAAATGACCTCGTTCTCCAGACCTGCTAATGTCACTATCGGTACACGGCGAGCCGATGAAAGTGTCCAAGAGTCCAGACTACAACTATTTTTTGTGCAGCTTGGTCGACGACTGAAAGACTGCTGTCTGGTTTCAGGCTGAGTGAGAAAATATGGAGAGTATCACCGTCTTTATATTTCAGCTGTGAATATGGATGCACCACTGTCAGGCTAACGTCACCAGCTAACGTTAGCTAACTTTAACTACTATTTTCAAATTACTAGGTCAACTGTTCCCAGAGGTCTGGTGAAAAGCTGTCAGGCTAATGTTAGCTAACTTTCGCTAATGTTTTCTACCAACTATAGGTCAAAGGTTCCCAGAGGACTTCCTGGTGAAAAGCAGTTACAAATCGAAGTCACTGCTAAAAAAACTCAGGGAAGTTGTGACAGCATCCTTAAACTTGGGGCACGTTTAACACTTTAATATTAACGTTTGACATTAGTAGACTCAAGGTGGAGGTTTTTGCTCTCACTGAGTTTTGCTGTTTGCGTTCATATATTTTTGGGATTTAAAGTGGCTTTTGATTTTTCCTCATTTGATCGATTGAACAGCCATAAACACAAATCAGAGACATCCGTGTTGTTAGTCTTTGTCTCCAGTTTCCTGCCCTCCATCTGGACAGATCACCGATGGATGAGGTCATTTGCAGAGAAGTGTTTGGAGATTGTGCTTTTTAAGTTTGGGTCTCGTTCCAGTGTTAATATTTAAATTAGCTGAGAAGAAACACAGTTTTCTAAAAAGTCTACAACAATGACACAGGTACAGATCACAGGTTAGTAAGAGGTAGACATGGGGTAACAAAGTACGCTGGTTTGATACCCGTCTCTTCACACATCATGTTTACATCACAGACAGAATTTAACAGCACCTTCCAGGCTTTCCCCCTGAGGTGGAGTGGAACCAGGTTCAGCGTAGCTGTCTGCCAGACTGGCCCAACGGGAAACCCATTTGGGTCCTTCCAGACCAGCAACTGGAACCTAGACACCAGAACCACATGATGAACGACAGAACTGTGGGACCAAAGAGTCCAACGAGACTCCACAGGAGAAACTGAGGGAATAAAAACACTCTGCATGCACCGGGATCACAACCTGGGTTTACCTGTATGGGGCCCGTCAGGGGGGCGCTGAGGGCAGCGGGGATAAAGCCATGCAACGGGTCCACAGTGCTACCATCGCTAGGCAGGTTAGCTTGCTCATCCTTTCCATCATTTATTACAGGTCTATACACTCCTGTGCTGACACCACTGTACTCTGGAGAGTCGAGGACACCAAACACCTGTCGGAGCACAGGGCATGCATAAGGAGGGGGGGCAGGGTCACGGCAACAGGAAGGAGCAACAAGGAAAAGAGGTTTCATGCATCTCTGAGGGCATTTAAATACACACCGTTTATCTAAGTACATCTCACATGGAAGGATACTGAACACGACTTTAAATCCAACACATCTGTTTCTTCTCCTGTTTTACACAGATTTAAGGTAAAGACTTTTTTATGCACTCAGATATTTCTCTCAAATTTAGGTCGCAAATTTGTTTATCGTTGTATTGCATCATCTGTTCAGGTGGCTGCTCTCACACAATCTAACAGGTGAAGACACTGGATGTGGAGGTGCTGAGCTGGTGTGGTTACACCTGGTCTGTGGTCGTGAGGTCGGTTGGATGTACCGCCAAATTCACAAAAACAACATCAGACGTCTTGTGGTCGAGAAAAAAACATTCAGTTGACAGCTCTGGTGGATGTTCCTGCAGTCAGCATGTTAACAACATGCTCCATCTGTGTCATGTGATCAGCATGCCAAAAACACAATGCACCAGACCCTGATAGTCCCTGCGGGTGGTGGGCCCACAGGGACACGGCTTCATGTTATCTTTTCAGGCTGAGCCCGACCAGGCCTCATGGCCCAAGGCCCCGCCACGAGGTAGGGGTCAGCTGAGGTGGTTTAGGCATCTGATCAGGATCTTCCTAGGCGCCTCCTGCTGGAGGTGTTTCAGGCATGCCCCACTGGTAGGAGGCCCCGGGGCAGACCCAGAACACACCGGAGGGATTACATATCTCATCTGGTCTGGGAACACCTTGAGATCCTCCGGAAGGAGCTGGAAAGTGTTGCTGGGGAGAGGGACGTCTGGGGTGCTTTGCTCAGCCTGCTGCCCCCGAGACCTGGCTTCAGATATGCGGATGAAAATTAATAGATGGATGGATGGCATCCCGACACACACCTGTGTAATGAGGCTGTTGAATCAGACACACCTGACAGGTGGATGAATGATTTTGAAAAAAGAGAAGAGTTGACTGACATGGAGTTTAAAAATGAAATATATCTATTGAGAGCATAAAAAAGTCTGAGAACTCAAACCTGTGAAACATGGGAGCAGAAACAAAGGGTTGCGTTTAAATTTGTGTTCAGTGTAGTTCTCGTTCTAAAGTCCAGTTCAGACCAAAGATTCACGGCAAGACGAGTTGAAACAAACAACTACTGTCAATGCTCCGTTCTGTAAAATGCTGGCAGTTGACAGGAAGTGACCACCATGAGACGGCGTATCATCTCTAGTCAACAACTCTCTGTGCTTCTGATCTGCAGCTTTTCAGACTTATTTTGTGGCTGAATATAATTTGTAGCTTCTTAAAATCTGAATGAGGATAGTGATAGTGAGATACTGGCTACAGTGATGAAACAAAACCAGCATCAGATGGACTGTATTCATAATCAATACGCCACAATAATATAAATAACCAGCGCCAATTCATCAGCCAATGAGAACGTGTGTGTGGGCGGGGCATAAGCACATACAGCCAGCAGCAGCAGCGACCCACCGTCTGACACTTTTCTCTGTAACGTTCTAAAACTTTTCATCTCTTCATGAATCTTTGGTCTGAACTGGACATTGGATAAAACCTTTTCTGCAGAGCGTGTTTGCATCGGTCGATTTCTCATTCGCATATTCTAACACAGGTTCGCCTTTGTTACTCCCCCAACAAAGAAACTCTGAGGTGAGGTTTGATTTTGTCTTCTCTTGATGTTAGTGTGGTGCTGCTACAGCAAAAGGAACATGTAGCTCCGCCCACAACAAGAACAGCTTCAGATGAAGCTCCTCCACACTTCAGAATAAACCCTGTCTGTCTCAGTGCAGAGTGACCTTTACCAGTTAACTGACCAGCTGCTTTTTTACTTGTTTTCCGGTTCACTGACCTGAGTCAGTTGTTGGACTTTCAGTAAAGATTCTTTCTACCTATCGCAGTCTTACATCAGCTCTTTGAGCCACAGATGCTTCGGGGTCATGAGCTAACAGTTGCTGTGATCACCTGATCAATCATGTTGCGAGCCTCTTCCACCTCTTTGTCCTGTGCCTCCGTCTCGATGGTGTAGGTCCCGGCGTCGCTCAGGCTGTCATCCTCCTCGTTCCTCATCATCCTCTGGGAAGCTTTGGGGTCTCCAGCGCGGACACCCGGGAGCAGCATGGGGGACATGGGAGGCTGGACAGGAGATGCGGCCCGGACGGCAGCACTGATGGGGACTGAGGACTTGGACATTGCTGAGGGCTGTGAGGGGGAGGTGGGGTAGGACACTGAGGAGGGTGCTGGAGGTTCCTGGGGGGAGGGGATTCTTGCTTGAGGAGGTGACACCATCACTGGTGGTGCAGACATTGGGGGAGGGGACATCTTGTCCCTGGTTGGGGAGGAATCCTGTTGCCCAGAATCCTTGAGGAACTCAGCAGCGAACTCTTGAGCGAGCTTGGACTTCTTTCCAACGCTGCCGAAGGGTCTGATGGTGATGCCCGAGGAGGAGCGAGAGGAGGAGGCAGAGGACACCACCTCCCCCTCTGTCTTCTCCCTCTTCAGAGAGCTCGACCTCTGGGGGCCGCCGTGGCCCTGACCCTTCAGAGGAACCGTCACCTGCTGGGTAGGGGGGATGTGGCCGTGTACAGACGCCGGCCTCTCGCCGCCTTTCCGCCGCTCCAGCTTGGCCTTTAGGGCTGAGTATGAGTCGGCGTGGGCGGGGTTATGTGTGAAGGACTGCGAGCGCTTCTTACGGGGGTGGTCATCAAAGAACTCAATGATGAAGGCTTGCTGGGTGAGGTGCTCGGGGGGGCCCTGCTTTGGTATTTCAGTGGTGGGGGACTGAGCCTGAGGAGGACTCTGGGACAGGGGCCGCTCAGGGGCCACAGGTGAGGCTGGGGCCGGTCCAGGCGGAGAGTACTGCAGCGGCTGGTGGAGCGTCTGAGTCGGAGCAGGCGGCTGGCTGGAAGGACCGGACTGTACCGTCTGCTGCGACGCCTCCGACTGCTCTGATTGGACAGAGTGGTGGGATTTACTCCTCCTCCCTTTCAGAACCGGGTCCTCTGAGTCACTCTGGGTCCCGTCCTCGTGATGGTGACCTGACAACAACAAGAAAATCATCAACATTAATCAACCTGTCACAGTAAAAACAGCGGGATGCTCCTTTAATGATACCGACCTTTGAGGGTCTTGATGTTTATGGCGAGGTCACTCTTGGTGCTGTAAACATCTTCACATGTCGGGCGTCTTCTCATCATGCTGACGTCACTGTGAACCAGCCAATCAGCCACCTTGCTCTCTGCTGACATCACGTCTGTGGGTGTGGCTGTTGTGATGGTGGTCTTGGCAGGCGGAGCCTGCTGCTTCCTCTGGCGGGTGGAGAACTTTGTGACGTGGTCTTTGATCTTGATCTTGCCGGGCATGCAGTCGTCAAACTCGATGGTGAAGGAGGCGTGGCTCTGAACAACGGGTGGGGTCGGGGTGGGGGGCGACGGCGGGGCCAGGGGCGTGTCTGTATCCTTGGTGGGGATCTCATGAAGCTCCGCCCCCGGGGGTTTGGGGTGCTGGAAGTCTTTGGTGGGGATCTCGAAGTAGCTCGGCTCACGGTGGTACGAAGGGAAGACGGTCTTTGGTTGGGAGTCTGACAGAGATCCAGGAAAGTCCGGATCCACCAACGGGACATCTTTCTGGACTTCTGATGGAAACACAACATCATGAACAACTTTTTATAATAACTGTAAGAATATTAATAAAATACAGGACGGACGGACGGACGGACTAGTGCTACTCATACTTTCTGCCCATCAGTTTTTGGAAGTGCTATTTCACCTGCGTGAGTTTCAGTGCTGGTCTGAACTTTACTCCCATAATCCTCCTCTCCCCACCAGGACGGCTGACCGTACAGAGGAGTGGGCCGACACACCGGAGCCTCTGAAAACACACACACACACATGGTTTATTTTATTTCAGCCACATCAGAATTTAAAACATTAGAATTCATTCCAACAGTAAGGTGTTG
Source organism: Epinephelus malabaricus (assembly GCA_037127435.1). Taxonomy (NCBI): domain Eukaryota; kingdom Metazoa; phylum Chordata; class Actinopteri; order Perciformes; family Serranidae; genus Epinephelus; species Epinephelus malabaricus. Next base: position 662,178 of record JANUFT010000012.1, on the reverse strand, counting down.
GACATGATCAGTGTGAGCAGGCACCCTGTGTGCTCTTGGTACTGGTTGTTTTCTCAGCTCTCGTTCGGTCCTCCAGCTCCGTCTTCTTCTTCTCTGAAGCCTTCAGACTGATCTGCAGCTGACTGCTGTACTTCTCATGCTGCAACCACAGGACACACACACACACACACACACACACACAGGTGATCAGACAGCTGATCAGCAGATCAATGACCATGTAAGTGCTGAGATGACACACTGACCTTCAGAGCCTCCTCGGGGACCTTGTGTTGACTTTTCTCCAACACGTAGACGTGAGAATGTGACAAGGACGTTAAGGAACATACTGACATCATCAAACACACACACACACACACACACACACACACACACACACACACACACACACACACACACACACACACACGCACACACACACACACATACTGAGTGATGACGTCATCTGAAGGATATCATATCCGAAGCGGATGATGTCGGACAGTTTGAGGGTGATGTAGGTCTGATCAGGGATCCTCAGGTCGTTCACAAACGTCTGCAGCGAAACAACATATGTTTCATCATGTTAACGACATGGATACATGTATGTACACGCTCATGCAGTAACTGTGGTGTGCTCAAAGACACTCAGAGCTGAACTCTCAAACTGACTTAAAGTCTTTATAGTTCAGGGTCATGTGACCGTCACAGGAACAACTCTGTGACCTCTGACCTCCCTCAGCCCGCCTACATATTTTCCAGGTTCCTGCCTATGATGTCAGAGTGTGTTGTACTTCCTGTCTCACCCCGTTCAGGCTGCCCAGGTCTTTGACCAGGTGTTCGTCAGTCGTCGGGTTGTAGTTGATGACGGCGTGTTGCTTGTCGACGCTGCGAGACTGTCAGAGAGAAAAGAATCAGCCAGCGGTCGGCTCGACCAATCAGAGGAGACGACACGTCATCAATCACCTGATCAGTGATCAGACTCACCTGCAGCATCAGCTCACAGTCCTCCCGGCCCACAAAGATCATCTCCTTGGGGAGGCGGTGTCGAGTCCCCGAGCTGCTCACCAGGAACCATGATGTCACACTCATCTTCACAGGCCTGCTGGGAAACCCCAGAGCATCCTGGGAAAAAGGAGAGACACATTTCATCCTTAAAGATCTCAGCGCTGTGGACTGTCGGTCATCAAACAACGACACAAAACGATCCTCGCTGGTGAGAGCCGACACTCCAGGACCACGTCGGTGTGTGTGCAGGATCACAGCGTGGTGTGTTGGCACTATTTCATGCAGTGTGAGGCGTAAGGACACGTAAGTGACGTCAGCACAGGAAGTGATGGATGCAGGGCCGGGCCCTTGTTGTTGTGTCTGCTCCAGGCTTTGTGCATGTGCAGCTGAGTCCAGCCAGTCCAGTGTAGAAGACGGCGCCACCTCCTGATTATATTTCCCATGATGCAACTCTTCTGGACGTGACAGCAGCATAACCCTTTAAAGGGACACGTCACTGAAAACCTGACCACGTGTGAATCAGTGAGTCACACTGTGTTAACCTTCAGCTGGTTGTTCTCTGACGCCTCCTCTGAACACAGCACAGATATTGATTTATTGATTGATTGGGGACAAAATTTGACTCTATCAGCGGCGGTGGCTCAGACGCAGAGCGGGTCGCCCACTAATTGGGAGATCGATCGTTCGATCCCCGGCTCCTCCAGTATCCTTGGACAAGATACTAAAGCCCACATTGATCCTGATGGCTGATCATCGGTGTGTGAGAGGGTTACTGAGTGTCAGGTGGCACCATGTACGGCAGCCTCGACCACCACTGTGTGACTGTGTGAATGTGTGACTGTGTGACTGTGTGAATGTGTGACTGTGTGAATGTGTGACTGTGTGAATGTATGACTGTGTGAATGTGACTGTGACTGTGTGAATGTGAGTGTGTGAATGCAACTGTGTGACTGTGTGAATGTGACTGTGTGACTGTGACTGTGTGAATGTGACTGTGTGAATGTGAATGTGAATGTGACTGTGTGACTGTGTGAATGTGAATGTGACTGTGTGAATGTGACTGTGTGAATGCGACTGTGTGAATGTGACTGTGTGAATGTATGACTGTGACTGTGTGAATGTGAGTGTGTGAATGCGACTGTGTGACTGTGTGAGTGTGACTGTGTGAATGTATGACTGTGTGAGTGTGACTGTGTGAATGTGACTGTGACTGTGACTGTGTGAATGTGAGTGTGTGAATGTGACTGTGACTGTGTGAATGTGACTGTGTGAATGTATGACTGTGTGACTGTGTGAATGTGACTGTGTGAATGTATGACTGTGTGAATGTGACTGTGACTGTGTGAATGTGAGTGTGTGAATGCGACTGTGTGACTGTGTGAATGTGAATGTGAATGTGACTGTGTGAATGTATGACTGTGTGACTGTGACTGTGTGAATGTGACTGTGTGAATGTGAGTGTGTGAATGCGACTGTGTGACTGTGTGAATGTATGACTGTGTGACTGTGACTGTGTGAATGTGACTGTGACTGTGTGAATGTGAGTGTGTGAATGTGACTGTGTGAATGTGAGTGTGTGAATGTGACTGTGTGAATGTATGACTGTGTGACTGTGTGAATGTATGACTGTGTGAATGCAACTGTGTGAATGTGACTGTGTGAATGTATGACTGTGTGACTGTGACTGTGTGAATGTGACTGTGTGACTGTGTGAATGTGAATGTGACTGTGTGAATGTGACTGTGTGAATGTGAGTGTGTGAATGCGACTGTGTGACTGTGTGAATGTATGACTGTGTGACTGTGACTGTGTGAATGTGACTGTGACTGTGTGAATGTGAGTGTGTGAATGTGACTGTGTGAATGTGAGTGTGTGAATGTGACTGTGTGAATGTATGACTGTGTGACTGTGTGAATGTATGACTGTGTGAATGCAACTGTGTGAATGTGACTGTGTGAATGTATGACTGTGTGACTGTGACTGTGTGAATGTGACTGTGTGACTGTGTGAATGTGAATGTGACTGTGTGAATGTGAGTGTGTGAATGTGAGTGTGTGAATGTATGACTGTGTGAATGTGAGTGTGTGAATGTGACTGTGACTGTGTGACTGTGTGAATGTGAATGTGACTGTGTGAATGTGACTGTGTGACTGTGTGAATGTGACTGTGTGAATGTATGACTGTGTGACTGTGACTGTGTGAATGTGACTGTGTGAATGTATGACTGTGTGACTGTGACTGTGTGACTGTGACTGTGTGAATGTGACTGTGTGAATGTGACATGCAGTGTAAAGGGCGCTGTGAGTGGTCAGAAGACTAGAAGGGCGCTACACATGTTCAGTCCACTGACCACATCAGAACATCTATTCACCAACCCTTACACATATTGATCCAGTCACATGACTTTAACCTCAAACCCTCCTCCACCAACCGCATCACTTCCTGTCCTTCAGCAGCTCCACTGGCTCCCAGTTAAACGCCACGTTCACCTCAAGATCTTCCTCCTCACCTTTAAGGCCATCATCATCCTCGCTCCTCTGTACCTCTCCCAACTCTCAGGTCTCTGTCTTCATCCACCTCACTGTCCCACCAGCCCGCCTGACCACCATGATGTCAACAGCCCTCAGCTGAACATGTGACCACATGAAGGTCTCCCCTCAGCTGCTGTTTGATGATTTATACTGTCCACATTATTTTCATCTCATCAACCTGTTCAGTGAGTCCTGCCGTCCTCTGGGTGGAGACAGAGACGTTTCAGTAACATCACACCAGAGGTCCTGCTGTTGGACTGAATATCATCCGACTGTGACGCGGTCGGAGGATCCGTCCTCTGATCAGAGACACTCAGCTCTCTGATGTGTGTTCATCTGTGTAACCAGGAGTTCATGTCTGTGATATCAGTTAATATCCTATAATAATATCTAATGCAACAGATCAGGGTGTTTTCAGACAGAGGCCTGAAGCTGTCTGCGGCTGAAACAATGAACCATTGAGCTAAAAGGTTTTTCATTAGATCGTTATATAAACAGGATGATGCAAACACAGACTTCCTGCAGCGGGCGCCACAGATCTGTTTTTAAAAAGTTAAATGCTTTTTTAGTTCAATTTTTTTTTTGCATAAACTATTTTGGATATCTGTTGATGTGAATTTTTCAGGAATATAATAATTTTTGAAAAATTAAAAAAGTAAATTAAAACTTGATCAAACAATAAGCAGGTGTTCACCCTGCAGTGACTCCGACGACCTCCTGTGGAGGACTCAGGTAACTGCAGGACTCACACACACTTTGATCCACAACATTTTAAAACTTTTCCAGGACTGTTCAAGGACTCATGATGATGGTTTTTGCTTTGTGTCCCGCCTGTACGGCATTTTTCAAACAACAAGATTCAGACTTGATTCAAACATCATTTCAGGTGGCTGGCAGACGGGAAGAGAGAGACTGAACGCAGCGGGAAAATAAAGAGACATACATGACGGTAGAGACATATTAAAGCTCCGCCATGTCGACGGCTACAGAAAATAAATTTGCTGTCATGTTAGGTTGAAGCTTATCTGTTGAAGATAACTGCAACACTTTCATCACACACAACAAAAATTCAGTGACTTCCAAAACTTTCAGTATTTTTTTACCAATTCCAATTTCACAGTCTCATTTTCCAGGCCTGGAAAAAGGCCTGGAAAATGAGGATTTAAGAGGATTTAAACTGTTGTATTTGTATTTGTTTTACTGCCAGTTTTTACAGAAATCACGTCTTCTGAAAATTTTCGGCAATAAATTTTGGCTTTTATTTGAGTTGAGATTTTTAAAGAAAACATGTTTTCTTTAAAAATCGCAACAACAATGATTTAACAGCCAGAAATGTAATAACAGAAATTATTGTTGGAATTTCAAATTTCCAACAGTTCCTGGACGTAAAAACAACAACACATCACCAGATCTGAGCTGGACATGTTTCATCCAAATCATTTCACATCTCATCCCCTGATAAATACAGAACAGTCTCTGTCGCTGTGAAGCTTTAAACTTCTTCATCTGTTCCTCTTCATACAGAGTCTGACCTCACTGAGACGCTCAGCGTTTCTGCGCTAACCCCAGAGCATGATGGGATGTCACCGTGCTGCACCTGTCTGTGGAGACACATCTGCTCCCGCTCATTAATATACACGTTACATTGAACATCACGTGACCTGACAGGAAGTGTCCTTGGAGCAGGTTAACCTGTTCACCTCTGTGACATCATCACCATCCTCATCCTCATCATCACTGTCTCACCTGAACCGAGCCACACCCGGGATAACACACACACATACACACACACACACACACACACACACACACACACACACACACACACACACACCGGATGAACCGGAGCGGCTCGTCAGAAACATCCTGCCGGGCCTCAGCGCTCCATCCGCGGCTACAGGCCGGACAGGAGGAGCCGCTCCGGCCTCTAGCCGCGCAGAGGAGCCGGTACCGGAGGGACGGACCGACAGACAGACAGATAACCGGACAGACAGACAGGTCGGCTCCCTCCTCCACGCCCTGCCCTCCTCCTCCTCCTCCTCCTCCTGCAGCTCTTACCTCCGCTCCAGATGCTGCCGCCGCTCCTCCGCCGCTTCTCTCCGCCGATCAGATCCCGCACTGACGCGCTGCGGGGCGGACAGAGCATGAGAGGCGTCCCGGAGCCGGTACCGGAGCCACGGACACACGGAGTCAGACGGACCGATGCTCGGTGATGCTGATGATGATGATGCTGCTGTTATGGCATCTCTGTCTCCTCCTGACGCACCAGCTGCCACCCGCTGCGTCAACACGCACCGCGCCACCGGAAGCTGTCAAAATAAAAGCCGTCAGACAGTGTGAGAGGAGGACTGAGCCCAGGTCAGAGTCAGTGAGAGAAACTGATCAGTCTGCCATCAGCTCTGATTGATACATTAGTTCGTTATTGATCAGCCTCGGGTCCAGAACAGGCGGAAGTAGATTTATAACATGTTTCTACTTCCTGTTTGACAGGTGATCAGAGTCACTAAATAATAACTGTGTTCATTTATCTTCTTTCCTTTATATCATGTTTTATATAATAATAACTCTCTCCTGTAGTCACGTCCATCTGTCTGTCTGTCTGTCTGTCCAGCTGTCTGTCTGTCCATCTGTCTGTCTGTCTGTCTGCCCATCTGTCTGTCTGTCCGCCTGTCTGTCTGTCTGCCTGTCTGTCTGTCTGCCCATCTGTCTGCCTGTCCGCCTGTCTGTCTGTGTCTGTCTGTCCATCTGTCCATCCGTCCGTCTGTCCGTCTGTCTGTCTGCCTGTCTGTCTGTCTGTCTGTGTCTGTCTGTCCATCTGTCTGTCTGTCCGTCTGCCCATCTGTCTGTCTGCCTGTCTGTCTGTGTCTGTCTGTCCATCTGTCCATCCGTCCATCTGTCTGTCTGTCTGTCTGCCCATCTGTCTGTCTGCCTGTCTGTCTGTCTGTCTGCCCATCTGTCTGTCTGCCTGTCTGTCTGTCTGTCTCTCTGTCTGCCTGTCTGTCTGTCTGCCCATCTGTCTGTCTGCCCGTCTGTCTGTCTGTCTCTCTGTCTGTGTCTGTCTGCCCATCTGTCTGTCTGCCTGTGTCTGTCTGCCCATCTGTCTGTCTGCCTGTCTGTCTGTCTGCCCATCTGTCTGTCTGCCTGTCTGTCTGTCTGCCCATCTGTCTGTCTGCCTGTCTGTCTGTCTGTCTCTCTGTCTGTGTCTGTCTGCCCATCTGTCTGTCTGCCTGTCTGTCTGTCTGTCTGTCTGTCTGTGTCTCTCTGCCCATCTGTCTGTCTGCCTGTCTGTCTGTCTGTCTGTGTGTCTGTCTGCCCATCTGTCTGTCTGTCTGCCCATCTGTCTGTCTGCCTGCCTGTCTGTCTGTCTGTCTGCCCATCTGTCTGTCTGCCTGCCTGTCTGTCTGTCTGCCTGTCTGTCTGTCTGTCTGTCTGCCCATCTGTCTGTCTGCCTGTCTGTCTGTCTGTCTGTCTGCCTGTCTGTGTGTCTGCCTGTCTGTGTCTGTCTGCCCATCTGTCTGTCTGCCTGTCTGTCTGTCTGTCTGTCTGCCCATCTGTCTGTCTGCCTGCCTGTCTGTCTGTCTGCCTGTCTGTCTGTCTGTCTGTCTGCCCATCTGTCTGTCTGCCTGTCTGTCTGTCTGTCTGCCTGTCTGTGTGTCTGCCTGTCTGTGTCTGTCTGCCCATCTGTCTGTCTGCCTGTCTGTCTGTCTGTCTCTCTGTCTGTGTCTGTCTGCCCATCTGTCTGTCTGCCTGTCTGTCTGTCTGTGTCTGTCTGCCTGTCTGTCTGTCTGTCTGTCTGTCTGTCTGTGTCTGTCTGCCCATCTGTCTGTCTGCCCATCTGTCTGTCTGCCTGTCTGTCTGTCTGCCTGTCTGTCTGCGTCCTTTTTTGAATGTGGAACTGAAACAGATTTTGTGAGGTTTTATCGCCGTCCACTTTTGTACAACGTCAGAGCAAGTCGGGATGAAGTCGGACACAAAACTAACCAGCATGCATTGCACTCCGAGCGCTGGTGATGGAAGCTGCACAGGCCTGGCTCATCTCCAAGCAGCCTGAAAATGTGGAGCAATTCAAATAATATATTTATTTTCCAAAGCATCTGGTTTCAAACTGAAGTTGACAAAATGTGAACTATTAGCCATTGATGACCGCCATCTTGTGAAACTACAGTCAGATATTTAGGTGTGCATGTTAGAAAAGATAAACTGAGTGAGAACACATGAACATCTGAACACATGGAAGACATCAATCAATCAATCAATCAATTTTTTATAAAGCCCAATATCACAAATCACAATTTGCCTCACAGGGCTTTACAGCATACGACATCCCTCTGTCCTTATGACCCTCACAGCTGATCAGGAAAAACCAAAAAACCCTTTAACGGGGAAAAAACGGTAGAAACCTCAGGAAGAGCAACTGAGGAGGGATCCCTCTTCCAGGACGGACAGACGTGCAATAGATGTCGTACAGAACAGATCAGCATAATAAATTAACAGTAATCCGTATGACAGACACATGAACATATGAACACATGAACATATGAACACATGTTCCATGATTTATTTATTTGTCGTAATGTTGTTTCATTCTGTGCTCCGTCTGTTTGAGAGCCAACATGACCTGAGTGTCACTTCTCAATATTGTTGTATGTTTTTCTGTCAATAAAAAAAACTCATCTCCAACGAGCCTAATATCTGCTCATTATAAACACACCGGAAGTCGTGCTCTTATTGTGAAGGCAGGCTGGTTTCCCAGCTGAGTGCAGGCATTTTGACGGATCTTCATCTGATCAACACACACACACACACACACACACACACACACACACACACACACACACACCATCATCATCATCATCATCATCATTCAGAGGATGGTGTCATTGTTTTTATTTCACATTATAATTTAAACTATTTCAAATCCATTTTCTGGTGGAGTCACGTGACACGACGGTCCGTCGCCTCATGAGGGCACGCTCCGGTTTGGGATGACGTCACCTCGGTGCTCGCACGGGAAATTAAAAAACAAACAAAATGATGATGATATTATGTAATACAACAGTAATAACAACAGTTAATAACCTTTGTATAATCAGTCAGTATTTCCACAATGTGCTGGAAAGCTCTGTCCTCTCATGATGACGTCACACACTCAGAATAACAGTGTGATCCTGTCAGAGACAGAAACACTGTCAGTGGACAGTAGGGTGGGCTACCATTCATAATTGAACCGGTATCTGGAATTCTGTCCCGGGACCAAACGGTACCTTATTTCGGCACTTTTTAAAGTCTAAACTTCTCAGTTTTAACATTTTATTGAGAACATTCAGGAACAGTGCTGCACGTTAACTTTTGTCTGCACATGCATTTATTTTATTTTAAATAGAAATAAATACAGTTCCTTAAAATGGAAGTGTTTCCCCGCCTGCCTTCCACGCTGCCTCGCACATATTGCAGCGAGCACTGTCTGCGTCGACTGGCCTGAAGTGCAGCCAGACTTTGGGCCGCTTTCAGCTCGCCATTGTTGCTGAGTCTGAGGTGCGAGTCGTGCGCTCTCGCTGCGCCTCAGGTACCGAAATCTGGCACCGATTCATTTTAAGTGAATCAGTACCAAGAACAAAAAGTACCGAGCTTCAGTACCCAACCCTAGTGGACAGACAGTGAGACAGAAGAGACACAGTGTGGACACACACTGACACACAGAGACACACAGACACTGAGACATGGAGACACTGAGACACTGAGACACTCCCACCACCCCTGAGAGCAGTGTCACCCACAATTGCGGCCACTCTGTGTTCAGACGGGCTGAGCTCCTCCTCTCAATATTTCTATTGATTATATTTCTATAATTAATTTACCTGCTAATTATTGTCTCAATAAACTGAAATGAAACTCTAGTCGAGGTCTACGATCAGGTCGTTTTTATTATTGATCAACAATCGATGTAAAAACCAGTAAATGATCAATTTATAATCACAAAAACAACAGATCATCACAACCATTAATTGATTAGTAACTGATTGATCAGAGTTTACTGATAAAATCACATCAGACTGACACACACACACAGACACACACACAGACACAGACACAGACACAGACACAGACACACACACACACACACACATGCACAGACACACAGACACACACACACACACACACACACACAGACACACATGTGACCAGGTTTTGTTCAGTGTTTCTGACGGATTCAGTCCTGTCGCCATGGAGACGAGTCCCTCTCTGTTCACCTGGAGGAGGAACCACAGAAGAAGACAACCCTCAGCGTGCCCTCAGTTCGTCCTGTCAGGCTCTCTGTCACCTCAGTGCGTCACGCAGCTTTTCTTCTTCTGGTGTTTGGCTGCGGCTCCTCCTGCAGATCAAACACACACTCTGATTGGTCGGTCACAGAGACGACAGGAAACACTGAGTCCGTCACAGAGCTGATCACTGACACGTTACCTGCTGAACTGGTCCTGGACTTCTTCGCTGGTTCTGGATCATCGCTGGTTCTTCTCACCTCTGATGATGTGACCTCCTCAAAGTCAGACTCCTCTTTGTGTTCTCCGGACTCCTCTGGTTTGAGCTGGACCTCCTTCTCTCCTGCAGGACTCCTGTCCCTGGTCTTGGGGTCAGGACCACAGGAGTTCACCTCAGAGTCCTGGAGTCTGGTCCTGATCGGGTCCTGCTCGGTGTCAGCAGAAGCAGCAGCAGAGGTGGATGGTTCAGAGGGGTTCTGGTTCTCTGAAGGGCTTCTGTCATTCTCAGGTGACCCTGGTTCTGGTCTTGATGTAGCTGGTGGATCTGAGGGGGTCTGGACTGTCTCTGCTGGTTCTGCAGGCTTCTCTGATTGGCTGGAAACAGTCGTGTCGGACTCGTCCACAGCTGCTGACCTCAGTAGGCCCACAGGATGATCTGACGACCACAGTACAGGCACAAACCTTATGGTCAAAGAGACCATCACAGTCCCCCACAGTCTCCCTCAGTCCCCCTGAGTCCCCCACAGTCTCCCTCAGTCCTCCTGAGTCCCCCACAGTCTCCCTCAGTCCTCCTGAGTCCCCCACAGTCCCTCAAAGTCCCCCTGAGTCCCCCACAGTTTGTCACAGTCCTCCTCAGTCCCTCACAGTCCTTATTAATCCCTCACAGTCTCCCTCAGTCCCCCTGAGTCCCCCACAGTCTCCCTCAGTCCTCCTGAGTCCCCCACAGTCCCTCAAAGTCCCCCTGAGTCCCCCACAGTTTGTCACAGTCCTCCTCAGTCCCTCAGTCCTTATTAATCCCTCACAGTCTCCCTCAGTCCCCCTGAGTCCCCCACAGTCTCCCTCAGTCCTCCTGAGTCCCCCACAGTCTCCCTCAGTCCTCCTGAGTCCCCCACAGTCCCTCAAAGTCCCCCTGAGTCCCCCACAGTTTGTCACAGTCCTCCTCAGTCCCTCAGTCCTTATTAATCCCTCACAGTCTCCCTCAGTCCCCCTGAGTCCCCCACAGTCTCCCTCAGTCCTCCTGAGTCCCCCACAGTCTCCCTCAGTCCCCCTGAGTCCCCCACAGTCTCCCTCAGTCCCCCTCAGTCCCCACAGTCTCCCTCAGTCCTCCTGAGTCCCCCACAGTCTCCCTCAGTCCCCCTGAGTCCCCCACAGTCTCCCTCAGTCCTCCTGAGTCCCCCACAGTCCCTCAAAGTCCCCCTGAGTCCCCCACAGTTTGTCACAGTCCTCCTCAGTCCCTCACAGTCCTTATTAATCCCTCACAGTCCCCCTCCGTCCTCACCGTGGACTCTGCTGCCCCTCTCAGATCGAGGTCTGGTCTTCTTCAGGTTGTAGCCCTTCCTGATCTCAGCCAGCAGGTTGTCGATGATGCAGCCTTCGTCCTGGTTGGACACGTCCTTCCTGACTGGAGGACAGACACAGAGACAGAGACAGAGAAACTTTAAACTGCAGAAACATGTTTTGTTGAAATATTTAGTCTTCTCAAGTGACAGACTTTGACTCACTGATCTTGTTTGTGTCTCCTTTTTGTTTCCTGTCCTCCTCCTGCTGCTTCCTCCTCTTCTCCTGCTGCCTGCGAGTCTCGTTCTCCTGACAGGAAGTCATCAGTAACAACAGGAAGTGAGCAGATTCATCAGAAATCATACGGCTGTTAGCATAGACATATATACATAGACGCCGCCATCTTGGATGGGTCGCCATCTTGGATGGGTCTCACTTCGCCTCCACAGTGCATTCACTTCTATTGAGGAAGGAGCTGTATGCACAAGTAAAATAGAATAACTCACTGAATTTTCAACTGATTTTCACGCGGTTTGGTTTGTTACAAACGGCACACGTAGTTATGATACAGGATGCTTTCGTACATTAAAAATGCGGGATTTCATGCTTTAATACTCATTGCAGATAGCAACAGCATGTTATTTAGGTCACAACACAGTTATTGTATTCACCTCATATACATTATATATATATAGATCTATATATATATACAACACAGTTATTTTATTACCTCATATACATTGTATATGAGGTAATAAAATACTTGTGCATACAGCTCCTTCCTCAATAGAAGTGAATGCACTGTGGAGGCGAAGCGAGACCCATCCAAGATGGCGGCTGGCGAGGACACACTCAGGCAGTCGATGCGGCGTCTACGTATATATGTCTATGGCTGTTAGTGTCCTACACTGCTCTGTGATTGGCTGCTGAATACTCTGCTCTGTGATTGGCTGCTGAACACTCTGCGCTGATTGGCTGTTGAATACTCTGCTCTGTGATTGGCTGCTGACCTTGATGGCTCTGAGGAACAGGCCTCTGAAGGTCTTGATGGTGCTGAGGAGTTCGTCGATGGAGAAGCTGCTGCTGTCTTCACACAGGTAGACGGCCAGGTCCGTCCTCTTGTCTTCCACCGAGGACAACAGCTGCTGCAGCTGCTCACACATCTGCAGGCTCTCCTGAAAACAGGCCACAGGAGAGGACCGGATCAATTCAACTGATCAATCAATTCATTCTTGGGTCCGAGTGAACGTTTGTGCCAAACTTGAGGAAAACCCCTCACAGCCTTCATGAGATATTATGTTCACAAGAATGGGATGGACGGGTCGTACGTACATATGGACGGACAGCCCCAACACTAACGTCTCTGGCTGTGGCTGTCTACGTGCAGAGACACATAAACAACACGGAGAAGGTAAACACATTAATGTCTGGTGCTGCAGGGGGCGGAGTCAGTGCTGCCGTACCTGTATGACAGACAGGAACTGCTCCTTCACGTCGTCAGATGAACACGAAACTTTCTTCTCAGAGTTTTTCAGCTGTTTGATCAGATTGTTGCTCTCAGACTGAATCGACTCCAGACTCAACCTGCAGACGCAAACACACCACCCATCACTCCATCTGTCACTCCGTCACACACACCACCCTGACGTTAAAGATGTTCTCCTGAACAGATTCCTCACTCTGTCTGTTTTACCACAAACAACAGAGACACAGTCGACTCTGATGAATTTACCCAGCAGCCTTTTCACAGATCTCCAGGTCATCGGGCAGGTTCATCAGGTCGGGATGGTTCTGCTCCGCCTCCTGTTCATCACACAAACAACAACAACAACAACAACAACAACAACAACAACAACAGCTGATTCATGAGGAGCTGCAGCAACATGATGCTCTGTGAAGTGTCTACTCTCTATCTTCATAATTAGCGGGAAAATAAAAATGTTCTGGATCAATACTTCACAGATCAGTTATTGATTATTTCCATCAGTTAACGATCGGGTGTTGTTGCAGAGTGTTACCTCCAGGATGTGGTGCAGCAGCGTGATTCTGGACTTGTTGGCTTTGGTTTCTGTCAGTTTGAGCAAAGTGCTGATTTTAAAACCTTCGGCGTTCCCCGTGTGAGTCCCCTGAAGTGATGACATCACACAATGACTGATGACATCACAGAACAAGTGACATAATAACAGATTGCATGAAATCACACATCTTCAGCCATCTGACGGGTTGAATTGTCTCTGAGCTTTTAAGAAAGATTTTATTCATGTATTCACACCTGACATCCTCAGACTCATATTAATAACAATAAATATAAACACATTGATCATTATTATATTACGTATAATATTTTATATTTTATCACCATACAAACAAAACTACACTGAGATATTTCAGATAAATATTTGTACTGTGTGAATGTTCTCACATAGTTGAGAAAGTTTCCGACGCTCAGGATGAGTTTACAGAAGCTGGGCAGACGAGTGCTCTCCCTCACACCTGAACACACAACAATATTAATATTAATACAGATGATGACAGGTGGAGGTGAGACAGAGCAGAGGAGACTTGTCTTACATTTCAGTTCAATAACCAACAAACAGCACATTAATCACATGTGGAGTTCCTCAGGGATCAACTGTTGGTCCTCTTCTGATCTCTCACACAGTTTATTTGTTACCTTAACTTAACCCTAACCCCCTGTCCCACTGCTCTGATGAATGAATGAATGAATGAATGAATTAATATATTTTAGGGCTAATCAACTGAAAAGTGTGCATCAGTGTTAAGACATCCTCTGGAGACACAAGAAACTGAACTGAACATCTGTGTGTGTTCAGTGTGTATTTAGTGTGTACTGAGTGTGTATACAGACTTTGACAGGCTCGGTCCAGCAGCTCAGCTTTGGGCTTCAGAGTCTCCAGCAGACAGCTGCTCTCCTCACACAGCAACATACACTCAATCCTCAGAGAGTAACTACAACACACACACACACACACACACACACATTTACAGCCACACACTAGGTGGAGCTGTTGTGTAGCTAACGGACAGAGCTAACATCAGCATGCTAATATCTGAAGAGTGAAGGATATGTAAGCATATGTAAATATCGTCAGTTAGCTTAGCATTGTAAACTACAGTCATCCCAGGTGTGACTGATGACAGTGTCTTATTTGAGCAGCAGGTGGCGCCATTGTACCTGGGGACTTCCAGCAGCTGCAGGTAAAACTGATCCACTGAGGAGAACTTGTCTCTGTCGGCCTGATGAGACCTGAGGTTCTCTATCTGAGGAAGGACAGGTGGGGTGAGATATGAGTCGGTACAGCACAGGTGAGACAGTTAAAATACAGGTGTAAAGAGGTGTTTTGGTGTCAGTGTGACCTCGTGTTTCTCCGGCAGCAGTTTGATCAGCTGTTTCAGGACCTCCACATCAAACCTGGACCGGTCTCCTCTCCGGATCAGAGACACAAAGTCCTCATGAGAGCTGCAGGAGAGACAGGCAGGAAACAGGTGAGTGTGATGTCACTGCAGAGATCTGTTTCTATTGGCTGACAGACCGACTGACAAAAATCACCATTTGAACTGCTTCAGGAAGATGTTGAGGTTCAGACTTTTCTTGGCATCGATGAAGGAAATCTGTGGACGAAGTTAAACAATGAGGAAAAGAAGACAGAGTGGACATTACTGCTGCTGTCTGTCTTCGTCAGGTGTGAGACATGTAAAACTGTCGTACCTCTTTGGGCTCAGTCTTGGCTTTGGTTCTGGTCTTGGTCTCAGTCGGAGGGAGACTGAAGAGCTGCTCGATGCTGCAGTAATCCGGTTCCACCGACTCTATAGACGCTGACGTCCACAAGGACTGATGAGCTACGGAGAGACGGATGGACACAAGTGATCCACGTATGAAGACCAGAGCCCTGGATCAGACCTGGTCCACACAGGATGGACTATATGAAGGTAAAACCTCAGGACACTCACCTGTCAGTGCTCTGGACGGAAGTTTCTGCCAGTTCAGTTTCTTCATACGGAGGGTGGGGCAGGGGGCGGAGCTGTAGAACGACCTGCCCAGAGTCTGAACTGTCTGGGGTACGATGAAGTCACCTGGGGGAGGGGGAGGGGCTCCCATACCAGGTAAGGGTGGAGGAGGGGGTGGGACTCCCATACCAGGTAAGGGAGGAGGAGGAGGAGGAGGGGGAGGAGCTCCCGTACCAGGTAAGGGAGGGGGAGGAGGAGGAGGAGGAGGAGGGGGAGGAGCTCCCATACCAGGTAACGGAGGGGGAGGAGGAGGAGGAGGAGGAGGAGGAGGGGGAGGAGCTCCTGTACCAAGTAAGGAGGGAGGAGCCTCCACTCCAGGTGAGGGGACAGAAGGAGCACCCGGGGCAGCAGAGGGACTGTCTGGTAGTTGAGTCTGAACCGCCCTGTCGATGGTTCGGATCTTCTGATTGGCTGAGAAGACCTTCCGGGGGAGGAGCCTCTCCAGCAGACTGTCAGCAGAATCTAAGTCGGCTACAAACACACAGGTGTTACAGTGACCACCTTTCAGCAAGGCAACAACATTTTGGAAAGTAACAGCTGTTTCACACCAAGTGCAAATTTATGTCCAAAAACAGAAACATATAAAAAACATTTTCCATGGATTCTCATGAACGCCTGCTCAGCTCTGTGGATAGTTCACGCAGAGGAAAAAATATGTTCGACCAATGAAATCCTTTGTCCCTGGTGATGTCACAGTTTCAGACCATTGCTGCCAAAATGGGGAACGTCTTATAAATGTTATAAATGTTGTGTTATATTTTGTTGATAACTTTTGGAAAGTTAAAGCTGTTTCACACTGTTAACGTGACAGACATCAAACACGCCTAATTATTAAACCATACCAGGTAAGGGAGGGGGAGAAGGAGGAGGAGAAGGAGGAGGAGGAGGGGGAGGAGGGGGAGGCCGCCATCAGACCGCCGGGTGCTCGTCTGTCAGACCTTAGTCGAACAGTCCTTCCCTGGCTGGCGTCATGTAGCTCTCCATGCCGCTGTCATATTATGATAACAGTAGACCTGGGCATATAAGGCTATACCAGGGTATGTAAACAGGTCGGTTCCAATTCTGTCAGACATACAGACGAGCGACTGTACTGAGGATGTAGTTCACATTACACACCACCAGAGGTCAGTGTGGTGCAGGAGGCAGCTGAACTGACTGCAGGGGCGGTGCAGCACACGGAGGGGTGATTGTTCATCAGATCGTCAGCTCTGCTGTTTGGAGCAGCTGAGTGGTGGAGTTGTTACGTTAGCAGACGTCAGACATATATCATACATGTTATGTACAGATTCTCCCAACAGACCATGGAAAGAGAAGTGAAACGTCAGGAGAATGTTTGACAGAGAGAGTATCTTGGAGAAACCAGACTTCGTGTCAGTGGATGTCTGTTTGGTTGAATGGACACATTTTGGAGGAAACTCGTCACTGAACTGTTTTTAATGTGGAACACAGCAGCGCAGGTGACTCACAGCAAACCTGATGTGCAGAGCTGGAGACTGAACCGGACTCACGCCAGTTTTCAAAGCAGAGCAAACAGACCCCAGGATATTTAGATCCCCGACAGTACAACATGAACCCATTACACTGAATATGATTTGAACCTGGTCCTGGATCAGGTATTGATTCCCCAGAACACCGTGGACCCATGAAGACCTCCACTGTTACCCCTTTCCACCAAATGAGCTCTGGTTCTTGAACCAGTTCTGTTCAGGACTCATGAAACTGTAGTGCTGTCCAGTGAACCAGCCAACATCTCCACCAGTTTTGAGCAGAACCATTGTGGTCAAGTAAACAGTGGGAGCAAAGTTGCAGATCACACTGATGACTTGTGAACTGGTGCAGATGTTTGTTTTTATCCCCAAAAACAACCATGAACCAGTCGTTAATGAGACTCAAGACTTCTCCCTCCTCTCTTTACAACCTGTGAATATGACACGCCCACTGATGTCGTCACAGTTTGCACCTCAGGTTCTGAACCAGTTTATTTATGAACAAAATGCTTTGAACAGTTCAAGTGTAGGAACCTAAACAGAACTGGTTGCATGTTGTTGGGAAGGAGTTTGTGAGGACAACATCCTGGTCACTGATGTTTGGATACGAGCGTTCAGACTTACAGTCCTGGGACAGCAGCGTGGCGCGGTCAGCCAGCAGCTCCAGAGCTAACCACACCTCAGCTCTGTCCGGATCCACCAACAGCAAGGCCTGCAGGATGGACAGCAGCTGGACAGAGGACGGACTGCTGGACATCTGGACAGACAGAGAGACGGACGTATGAGTCTTTGCAAAATGTGGTTTGGCATCAAATAGCAGCTCCCAGACTGAAAGAGGTCAGAGCTCTGTTTTACAGGTGGAGGTGAAGGTGGTGTTTAACTCCGGAGTCCTCAGCTTTGGTTTGATTGAGCTCGTTGGGATCAGAAGAACCTGATGAGTATAAAACACTACGCACTGTCTTTGAACAGGAAGTAGGTTTGTAATAAACAACGTCCTCATATTGGGACGACGGGTTTATCTCTAATAGTCACAGCGTGAAATAAATGACAAAACAAAGTCTTATGATTTGTTCAATGTGTAACTCTGAATGAGTTTTCCTTCATTCAGACTCCAAGCTGGGAATGTCCTTTTGTCTGTCTCACCTAACTGGCCCCAGTGTCCTCACATGAGACAATAATAGAGTAGAAAGATGATAATAAAGATACTAATTTAGTAATGAGACACTAATTAAGTCCCAGTCTCTTTAAATGAGACATTAATAAAGACCCAGTGTCCTCGAACGAGATGATAATAACGTACCCAGACAATAAAGACGTCCTGATGTCCTTAAGTTCTTCCTATTTAACAGCGTCTTATCTTGTTCCTGTTGCTGAAATTGGTCGCGTGTCGTCATATCAAACCACAAACATTATTAAACATATATGAGCAAGTTTGAACCATAACATGTGATCAAGTTTTGTCCACGTTTGTGTCGGGGTCAGCTGCAGACTGACTCGGCAGAGATGGCGGCCATCTTGTTTTTACATGGTTTAGTGAATTGTGGTGTCACTACCACCAGATGGCACAAAAAGCGTCCATGGACGAGGACAACGTGTCCGAGTGCAGCAGGATGAAGTATAAGGAGCAGCAAACCCAATGTGACGTCCTCACACAAGGACACAGGGTCTCAGGAGGATAAGGTAAAGTGGAGAGTGAGGTGAAGATGTTGAAGTTGAATGTGGAGGTGTTGGAGGTGGAGGTGTGGAGGGTGGAGGTGTGGAGGGTGGAGGTGTTGGAGGTGGTGTTGTTTTGCAGGTGCAGGTGAACCTTACCTTGGTGAAGAGCGAGGTGAAGACCTGCTGGTGGCTGCTCATGTCGATGCCTCCGTACAGTCTCTCCATCTCCTCCTCGTCCATCGTCAGAGAGTCCTCGAACGCATCACATTGGATGTTCAGGTCCTCGTCCTCCGTCTCCCTGGAGACAGAGACAGACTGAGGTCACACACTGAGGGACATCATGTTGATTATTGATTATTAATAAGAATCAGTACCTCAGTCTGGGCAGGACGTCCAGCAGCTGCAGGCCTGAAACAACATGTTGTCAGTCAGAACAAAACCCGACCCTTCTTTTTACATTGTTATGTTATCATCATCATCATCAGTGACGTGTTGAAGGATCGTCGTACCGATGAACTCCTGTCGCAGGCGGTCCCTCCTCCTCAGGTCCTCTTGTCCCAACAAGAGGACGTTGACGACGCTCATCAGCGTCACCATGTACGGGACGTTATCGGTGCCGTGCAGCTCGTTCATGATCACACTGAAGCGATACTGCTGCTTCTTCAGACTCTGGACACAAACACAGGACGTCACACAGCTCTTTAGATTCAGCGGAGCACAAAGACGACATCAGAAGACATCTGCTCTTAATGAAACTATTAAAGTTCTCAGGTCTGTTCTGTTTTTATTTATCATCCTATAAACACGGAGAACACGGTGTTCAATTTAAAGCTTTATTCTGATTCGTCATGTTGGACTCTGAATAAGTTCATCCAGAACTAAACTAGAATCACCACCTGACGCTGTACGCCTTCACAAACCAGCCAAGTTCCAGCCAAGCTGACCTTTGACCTTCTGACCTTCATTATTTCATCCTGTTAGACAGTTGTGTCAAGTTTGGTCAGAATTAGTGTTTAAATTCTTGAGATATGGACAGAAACATGTTTTGTGAGGTCACACTGACCTTTGACCTTTGACCACAAAATTCTAATCAGTTTATTCTTCAGTCCAGGTGGACGTTTGTGCCAAATCTGGGATGTCCCCTAAAGGCATTCGTAGATATTGCGTTCAAGAGAGATGGACACCAGGTCACAGTGACTAGATTTCGGTGGTCAAAGACCAAGTTCATCGTAAACTCCACGTGGACGTTTGTGCCAAAGACAAAAGACAAAAAAATGAGACAGGAGAGGACAACCCTGACACACAGGGCTCACACAAATTTTCAAGGACAAAATGTCCAAACTTTTCCATGACTTTTCAAGGGCCCATGATAAAGGTTTTGTTCTTGCCTCACTAACCTGCCGTTTCTCATGCGCATCAGATTTAAACATAATTTCAGGTGGCTGTCGCACAGGAAGGGAGTGACGCACCCAGGAGGAAACAATGCGACGTACACCGTGCTCAACAAAACGTCACACATCGACAGCTGCAGGAAGTTAATCTGCCTTTATCTTACAGAACATGGACGGTTCCACACAGAAGACCACTGCAACTATTTCTGTACACACAACAAAATTCCACGAGCTTTTCAATACTTTTAGTGACTTTGACTAATTCCAGGACTTTCCAGGCCTGGAAAATGTGACTGTGAAATGTCATGACTTTTCCAGGTTTTCTATGAGCTCAGAGGCTGATGGATCTGTAGGTGATATTTCAGGTGTTTGGCTGAGGTGCAGTAATAAAACCTCTCTGGCCGACAGGACGGCAGAAATCTGATACGTGGAGAGAGTTGTTGTTCTCCCACAGGAGAGGACGGACAGGTAAGTTCTTGCCCACCTGATGACAGTCTACCATCATGCCACAGCTCTGTGTAGAACAAGCCTGGGCGAAGTCAGTACCAGGAACACGCCCGACTTGTGAGGTGATGTGAGGTTTGTTGGGAGTCTTATCAGCAGTCACACCCTGCTGTCACACACTCACCGATAACTCCACAAAGAGAAGCTTTCAGAGCTGAACCTGTTCACATGCCTGTGTCACGGCTGCAGATCACTTTCATGTGGATTAAACTGTGCAGCAGTGACGTCGCAGATTTCTTTACATCTTATCAATCGTAATGTTTCACAGAGACAAACACAGACTGAGCAGAGCTGAAGTATCTGATGTTGTTCATCTGACACTCTGACAGGCAGCAGACTGGACGACTCAAACATGTTTCACATAAACACACAAACATCAGATTTTGTAATAATCTAGACGGCAGCGGAGAACAGACAGGAAGTGCACACTAGACCTGAAGTAATTTGACCTTTCCATCTGGAAGCAGCTCAAAGCATCTGTGAACATGTTCGAGCAGTTGCTGAACACATTTGTACAGCGCCCTCTTTTTAGGCATGGGCCATGTTTCACAGGTATGATCACCATCTTAGCTTAGCATGTTAGCATCAGGGCTGACGTGAATGCTTCAAAGCTTGATTGTTGCCATGGCAATCACCGTTCAATTGAATTAGATTTAGAATTGCTCCCTTTTTATGTTTACACATATGTTGGAACCATATGTTTGATTTTAGTGAAATGTAATATCCCGCCACGCCACTAGGTGGCTTACGTCACTGGCTGAGGCAGGACATGGTATTTAAGTTCATCCCAGTGTTCAGAAGCAAACAGTTTATATGGCTGTTGTTATTATCCGGACATTATGGACCCTGGTGATGATGATATACAGGACTGATAAAGATTGGGACGAGTTTCTGAGAACACATCTAAACTATTCAGCCGGTTAGCAACCAGTAGCGGTTAAAGTACAGGGCTGGTCACTACAACATGTATATGTATGTTTATCATGCATCAACATGAAATTATTTGATAGATTTTATGTGATCACTGCACACTTTTAGATGTTTTGGTTTCAAGTCTGATTTCTGTCTTCACCCCTCGTCCAAATAAAAGCTAACGTATCTGTAACGTGAAGAGCTGACTGTGTGTGGTTACCTTGTAGTGGTCGAGGGCGTCCAGGGCCAGGTGGTGTCCCTGAGGGTCAAACAGAGCGAGGGCCGCCAGCAGCTCAAACACCTGCATCTTCACCATGACGTTAGACGTGTCCAGAGCTGAGGGGACACATGTGAACACAGGGACAGGTCATGTGACTTCCTAACAGCCAATAGGAACTCACAAAGTAAAAACATGAGTCAGGAGTTTGATTCACCTGAAGAACCAAAGAAAAAGGAAGGAGGGCAGATGGAAGGACGGATGGACCAAAGGAAGGAAAGAGGGACTGAAATACTGGAACAAGGACACATGGGAGAATGTAGGACCAATGGGAAGAGAGATGGACCAATGGGAAGATAGATGGACCAATGGGAAGAGAGATGGACCAACGGACAGAGAGATGGACCAATGGACAGAGAGATGGACCAATGGACAGAGAGATGGACCAATGGACAGAGAGATGGACCAACGGAAAGAGAGATGGACCAACAGACAGAGAGATGGACCAACGGACAGAGAGATGGACCAATGGACAGAGAGATGGACCAACAGACAGAGAGATGGACCAATGGACAGAGAGATGGACCAATGGGAAGAGAGATGGACCAACGGGAAGAGAGATGGACCAACGGACAGAGAGATGGACCAATGGACAGAGAGATGGACCAATGGAAAGAGAGATGGACCAATGGAAAGAGAGATGGACCAATGGGAAGATAGATGGACCAATGGGAAGAGAGATGGACCAACGGACAGAGAGATGGACCAATGGGAAGATAGATGGACCAATGGGAAGATAGATGGACCAATGGGAAGAGAGATGGACCAACGGACAGAGAGATGGACCAATGGACAGAGAGATGGACCAATGGGAAGAGAGATGGACCAATGGGAAGAGAGATGGACCAATGGAAAGAGAGATGGACCAATGGACAGAGAGATGGAGCAATGGACAGAGAGATGGACCAATGGGAAGAGAGATGGACCAATGGGAAGAGAGATGGACCAACGGACAGAGAGATGGACCAATGGACAGAGAGATGGACCAATGGGAAGAGAGATGGACCAATGGAAAGAGAGATGGACCAATGGGAAGAGAGATGGACCAATGGGAAGAGAGATGGACCAATGGAAAGAGAGATGGACCAATGGGAAGAGAGATGGACCAATGGGAAGAGAGATGGACCAATGGAAAGAGAGATGGACCAATGGGAAGAGAGATGGACCAATGGAAAGAGAGATGGACCAATGGACAGAGAGATGGACCAATGGACAGAGAGATGGACCAATGGAAAGAGAGATGGACCAATGGGAAGAGAGATGGACCAATGGACAGAGAGATGGACCAATGGAAAGAGAGATGGAACAATGGGAAGAGAGATGGACCAATGGAATGGAGGAGGTGACCAGATGAACCCACCCTGGGTCAGGGTCCTGACGTAGCCCTGGTTGTCCAGGATGAAGTGCAGTCCTTCTGATGAGTTCATGACAGCTCGGATGCAGGCGACGCACGTCAGCTGCAGCAGAGCGTCGGCGATGCGAGAGCAACCACGACCAGACAGACGTTCCAACGCCTCCATCAACAGGTCCAGACCCCGCAGCTCCAGGAACTGCACCATCCAGGCCTGATCGCACGCCTCCAACCGCCGCCGCAAACCAGAGTAGTTCACCACTGTGGGAACCTGAGGGGGTGAAGGAGAGGTCAGACTGAGACATGATGGTTAAACATGGAGCGGCTGCTCCTTTAACAGGAGAACTTCCTGCAGTGTCCACCAGGTGTCAGCAGTCCTACCTGCAGCAGTCTGATGCAGAGTTCGGGGTCAGCGTTCTCCAGATTCGCCTCCAGCGTGGCATCAGGGTCGTGGGCGGGACTTCCTGTCACCCGGTCCTTTACTGTCCCCCATTTGGTTTTGGCTGCCATGATGACGAGAAGCTGCAGAGAGACGAAAACTTTTATTGATCTTAAAACATCCAATCAGCTTCTGCCTGTTGGTCTGATGCTCACTGATTGGTTTTTATTTTAAAGATTAAAATCATTGTTTTATTTTTTCTCCACTGATTTATTGTTTGATCTATTAAATGTCTGAAAACTGTGAAAAATATCCAGATACGTGGTGACTGCAGAGTGAGCGCTCTGGACTTTCTCATCACTCTTTGGTACACACAGCTGCAGACACACAGGACCAGAGACGTTCCACCGTCAGACTCTGAGAGAACACTGTCCTCTCTCTTCTGCTGGGAATCTACAGCTCACAGACACTCAGGGTGTTTTCAGCCGTCTGAACAGACTCAGAGCAGTGACTCAGCATTTTTTGTGCATATGTGAACACTCCAAGAGAACTCAGACCCCTCTGAAGAGAACCGGCGAGGTTCAAGTCCTCAGTGCGGTTCACTGAACCTGTGACCTGAACACAAAGCGCTCCAGGTTCACTTTGCTCTCTGCCGTCGTATTCAGCCCTCTGGATCACATGATGGTGACCTGGGACGCCTGAAAAACAGATGAAACCATGTCGGCCTGTAACGCTGACCAGGACGCAGGGCGAGGAGCAGCTTGGTCCATGGGAGATGCTGCACGTCTCCAGATGTGGAACGTAGAACACATCAAACAGACACACTCAGGGTGGAGGGCTTTAATAACCTCACTGCAGCGTTGGTCCACTTCTTGGTGCACTTTCAGAGGACCGACTTTGGTAAATGTTGTAAATGTAAATGTTCTTTATTTATACAGCCCTTTACAACAACCCTTTCGGTGAACCAAAGTGCTTTACAATAGGTGCAAAAAACAATTAAAAATAAATAGAGGCAATAACAACAATAAAAACAATAAAAGCAATGAAAATAATAAAAGCAATAGGAGCAATAAAATACAATAAAATAAAGTAAAACAGAGTAAAAGTAAAAGAGTCACCATACTACTGGGTATTAAAAGCCATCCTAAATAAATATGTCTTCAGTCTAGATTTGAAAAGGCCCAGGTCAGAAATGAGGCGCATTTCAACAGGGAGCTTATTCCAAAGCCTGGGAGCAGCGATGGAAAAGACTTGATCACCCCAGTGTTTGTATTTTGACCTGGGCACTTCCAGCAAAAGTTGGTTTGACGATCTTAGCGCTCTACCAGGTTCCCGAACAGTTAAAAGCTCAGTTAAGTACGCTGGGGCGAGACCATGAAGAGCTTTAAAAACAAACAGTAAAATTTTAAAATCAATCCTGTACTGGACGGGAAGCCAGTGAAGGGATTTAAGAACAGGAGCGATGTGCTCTCGTCTGTTAGGGCTGGTTAAAAGACGGGCCGCAGCATTTTGCACCAGCTGGAGGCGACCAAGAGAAGCCTGGGAGACACCAACATAGAGAGCATTACAGTAATCCAGTCTGGAGCTTATACGAGCATGGATGGCCATTTCAAGGTTGCGGTGACTTAAAAACATTTTAACTTTGGCCAGGAGACGAAGCTGGAAAAAACTAGTTCGGACAACACTGTTTATTTGTTTGTCGAATTTAAGGTCTGAGTCAAGAAACACTCCCAGATTTCTGACATTTTGACTGAGTGTTGGAAACAAGGTTCCAAAGCCAGCCGTCCCTGTGTCCCCAAACATGATGCACTCTGTTTTACCATCATTAAGGTGAAGAAAATTCTGGGCCAACCACTGCTTAATTTCAGCCACACAGGAAAGCAAAGAACTCTGCGCACTTTGACTGTTTAGCTTCACTATAAATTCACAGATAAATTTGCAGATCATCTGCATAACAGTGAAAGGAGAGGTTGTTCCTGGCTATAATTGACCCAAGAGGCAACATATACAAAGAAAAAAGAATAGGGCCAAGAATAGACCCCTGTGGGACCCCACAGGAGAGAGGAGCAGTTGAAGAGGACAAGTCACCAACCATAACAGAGAAGGTTCTGCCGGATAAGTATGATTCAAACCACTTCAGTGCTGTACCGCGAATGCCAACATAATCACACAGGCGTGACAGGAGGACTGAGTGGTCCACCGTGTCAAAGGCAGCTGAGAGGTCAAGTAACACTAACACAACCGGAGATTTGGTATCCACTGCCCGTGCAATATCGTTATGTACTTTTAACAGCGCAGACTCAGTGCTGTGACGAGACCTAAACCCAGACTGGAACTTCTCAAGGACTGAGTTGTTTTCCAGAAATGACTGTAATTGATTAAAAACAACTTTTTCTAAAACCTTGGAAAGAAAGGGCAAATGGGAAACAGGTCTAAAATTTGACATCACTGAGGGGTCAAGATTAGGCTTTTTAAGAAGGGGCCTGACCACAGCATGTTTAAAGGAGGCTGGGACAGTTCCTAGTCCAAGACAACTGTTAATAAGAAAAAGTAGACTAGGCCCCACAGTGTTAAAAACCATTTTCAGCACCTTGGGAGGGACAATATCCACTGGGCAATTTGTAGGCTTTAAGGATTTAACAATGTTACTTAGAAAGGAGAGAGAAACCATGTCAAACTGGTTGAACACAGCAGAGTGAGTAGGAGCAACAAGCAAGTCCTTATTAAGATTCAAGTTACAACATTTACTGATGTCTTGTCTGACAGACTCCACTTTGTCAACAAAATAGCAAAGAAACTTCTCACAAGTGGCGATTGAGACATCAGTCAGAGCAGAGGTGCATGGGTTCACAGCAGCATTGATTGTGTTAAATAAAACCCTGGGACAATGATTGCTGCTAGAAATAATGTTAGAGAGGTACTGAGATTTTGCTTCACGTACAGCCTTCTGATAATCAGCAAGGGAAACCCTTAGCATTTCCAGAGACACTTGCAATTTGTCCTTTTTCCATCTGCGTTCTGCCTGCCTGCAGCGTTGCCTAACGGCGCGGGTGGTGTCATTCAACCAGGGATCTGTTCTTGGCTTGGCAGATTTTTGCCTAAAAGGTGCGACCAAATCCAGGATCCCAGTGCAGGTGGAGTGGAAGAAGGAGAGAAAGTCGTCGGGACATGGAGGGGAAACCAAGCCATCCCAGGCAAACAGCTGTGAGTCCTTGAAAGCAGCGGTAAATTCATCGGCTGTGGAGGGAGTGATAATTCGCCGTTGCCAAGACGGAGCAAGAGGTTTGCTCCTTGATTGGGGGGCTATCAGTTCAAAAATAACAGGGAAATGATCTGAGATTGCAGTCTCAGAAATTTCTTTGAGGGAGACTGAGAGCCCAAGGGAAATTACAAGGTCTAATATGTGCCCAAGCTGGTGTGTTTTGGTTCATGTAAAAATGAGACTTTTCACGGTACAATAACCGTGTCAGAAAATAAAGTGGTTCCGAGGTTTCACAGAGTTGATCTCATTATCATCAGACTGATCGTTAAAGGAATGAGAACATGAGGGTGAGTTTGGCCGAACAAATGTTTTATTACTAAAACTGAAACTTCAAACTTTAAAACTTTAAATGAGAAAAAACAAGTTGTTGAATATTTGTATCGAGCAGATGAATCTGATTGGACTGACATCACTCTGAGTCGAGCACAGACGTGATGACTCGTGATATATAGTGAGGACTTTTCTTGTGTTTCAGTCTGAAGTGAAACATGAACTTATTGTTGCAAAGAGCTGACGCAGGATTTCAGGATCGGTGAAGAAGAATATTTGTGTCAGCTGATCGTCAGTGTTTGAACAAACCATCATTGTCCTCTGACTCTGTGGTATGTGTGTGTGTGTGTGTGTGTGTGTGTGTGTGTGTGTTATAAATGTGCGGCTCAACATGTTTCTTTCTGCTGTTTTCATGTGAAGCTCGTCAGCTGAAACGGTCTGTTAATCCATCGAGTGAAAATCAGTCTGAAACTGTTTCCTCGTTCTTTGAGCAGAGATAAAAACATTTGCAGGTTCACAGTCACAAACACTTGAAAGTCTTTGAGTTTCTGACTCAACAAAGTGGACTTTGAGAGAAACTATGATCTGAGCCTGTTTCCTTTCTGTCACTGCACGTTAAACACTTCCTTCTGAAAGTGCAGCTCAGCAGCTTCCTGTGGGATTGAAGACTGAAATAACGTTCAGTTTGAGCTATAATAAAAATTAAGTGCTGTCTGGTGACTTTCGGGTCAAACACTCCCACTGTTTTGTCTCTCAGGCGTGAACAGGTAAAGCTGTGATGACAGACGGATGGGGTGGAGAAATTCCTTCACGCCAGCAGGGTGGAGCTGATGAAGAGTCTGTTGGTCTGCTGATAACTCAGTCTCAGTCATCATAACTTTATTTAGACCCAGTTAAACACAAACACTTGAAGAAGAGTTAAAGTCTTTATTTTCAGCTCAGTGTGTGTTTGTAAAGTTTGACTGAAACTTTTTTTCTTGTTGCTGTTTTAAATATGCAGATTCTGTTTTAACGACTTTTTTTCCTACTTTGTGCTTTTTGTTCAAAAACAAAAAAATGAAACATGTTCCTGAGTTTCCTGATCCATGGCTCTGATTGGCCCCACGTGTTCAGGTGTGCAGAGACTCACCTTGTTCTGACTCCATCAGGATAATAAACAACTGACTGTGTGAATAATTACTATTTACTGTGGTTTAAAAACACTTTTTAAATCAACAACAGGCTCAACACATTTATCTGAAGCCCAAAGACTGTCGCTGGACCAAATAATAACTGATTTATGTCTTTAGAATTTTTAAATTTTTTTTGTTCTTTAAAAAAAATTGGAAGATTTTTTTTTAAATATATTTTTGATTGTTGTTTTTTTCTTTAAAGTGTTTGCCAATTTTTGAAGAAAACAAAAAAATGGGGACTATTTTGTCTTTAAAACTTTCTGGTGATTTTTTTTTAATTAGAAATTTTTGTTTAGTTTTTTTAATTTAATACGCGTTAACCTTTTGAAGAATTATTTTCTTTAAAAATTTAAGACAGTTTCTGAGAAAACTAAAAATCTGGGCGACATATTTCTCTTAAAAAAATGTGCGTGTGTTTTTTTTTTTTGCTCTTTTAAAGTTTTGGGCAAGTTTTTACTTGATTTTTTTTTCTCTACATTTATTTGTAACTTTTTTAGTTCTTTAAAATGTTTAGTGAATATTGGAGACAGATTTTTTTGTTCTTCAACAATTTTTGGCAATTGAAAAAAACAACAACCAAGCTACAAGCTGCTCTGATAAGTTAAGAACAGTCCCTAACTTTGAAGAAATCACTGGCAAAAAACAAAACAGTTTCTCAACGGGCAGATTTTGTCGTGTTAGAAACTAAAACATGTTTTAAAAAGTGTAAAAAATCTCAGAACTAAACATCAGATATTATTTGTAAGACAGAAATGTTCAGTGAAGAAACAAGAAGAAGAAAAACTGAGTGATAAATGATCTCAAGGCAATCAAACGCAACTGGACTTGGTTTTGTCTTAGAAGACGTTTCACCTCTTATCCAAGAGGCTTCATCAGTTCATGCTTGTCTGACTAGGCTGGAACTAGTCTGACAAACTGGTGTGGAAGCACCCAGGTATTTAACCTCTGGGGAGGTCTTCACAAGGCCAATGATGTCACTGGTTCGTTAGTGCTCCAATGGTGAGTCAATGACAGTCACTGAAACTCCTGCTGCAACAGTGGTTGTTGGAGTCGTTAGAGTCACATGAGGCCATTTGTGAACGACTGTTGTTTTTAGAGGTTAAGTTGTTAAACCTCCTGGGCAAGGATGAAAGGACAGCATTACAGGTGGAGGACAGGTGGTGTCGCAGACCTCCTGCTCTATTGACAGATGGCTTTTCCAATTTCACATAGATGGCTTCTTTTTCTTTTACACCGCCTTTACACCTCTTTCACACAGAGTGATAAATTCTGTCTGAGTCTCAAAGTCCGTGTTTACTGATTGATTTAAGAAGAAGAAGAAAAAGGCTGGAGGTGAATCACAGAGACTGAATGTGTTCATTGATCATTATCAATGAGCACTCAGAAACATGTGTTGAGAGTGTTTCCTGAGGCGGAGGTTTCTGTGACCCACCCAGCTGACTGGCACTGTGCCCAGGCTCGTTCCTCCACCTCTGACTGAACCACACCAGACTCCATTTGAAATTCACTCAATTTAATGTTTGTTTGACCTTCAGCAGAAGAGCTCACAGACTACAACACAGCTTTAAACTCTGTCCAAACACAAACGGTATTATACTCAATTCTGCATCATTGGGATTCATCAATAAGCTCTTTATTTTTATTAAACACATTTTTAAAAAGTCACCTAAAAACTGATGCCGCTGTTTGCTGCAGTTCACCGCCGTTTGCTGTAGCGGATCCTGGTGTTACAGCAGCGATCACAGCGGATATTAAAGTCTTTTTAAAACGTAAATAAGACTGCGTGACAGATTGAACCCATGCCGAGTGACAGTGTGGTCCGGGACGGTTCACGTGCTGGGCTCGCTTAAATAAATCCAGAGGTGTGTTTTCGCCAAAATGCGGAGACGTTTTAAAATCGCAGTTTTTCAGACGAAGTTCGGCAGCGAGAAGAAGACTCACACACACATCACACAGGACTTTATCTGATCACAGAAACTCTGCCCCGTTAAATGGCACACACACACACACACGTTTATAATATATTTACCGTGATGCTCAGCGGGAGGCGGCTCAGCTGGATCCGCACCGTGAGGACCGGAGACTCTCTCCGTTAACACAGAGTTCAGCAGCGGACCGACTGTTGGTGACAGCTCAGCAACTCTGCGCTGAATCACAGATGCAGTCCTCAAACACGTCCGCCTGATGTGGGCGGGGTCAGAGGTCACGGCGGTGCCAGCCGCCGCACACAGTTACTAATGTAACTCCGGTTCTATGAGTTCACACACTGACCACCACCAGTGACATCACACAGTAAAGCTGCTTCTTCTTCTACTGCCGGAAATACATGATAATAAATAATGTTTCTCCTCCATCAGACTGTTGTGACGTGTTTATAAAAATGTTTATATAAATGATCAAAAAGGCAGCGTTTGGATCAGTGGAGAGAAGTTCAGTTGTTTTTAACTGTGGCTCATTCCTGCTGTCATCAGCAGACTTGGTGCTCACCCAAAAGTCTCAAAGTGTCACTGGCTCCAAAAAATCACAGCAAAGCAGAAAAACCTGACAGAATTCACTAATGAGAATAATACTTTTAATATAGTGAAGCAGCTGTGAAACAGATGCTGAAACAGATGCTGCACTATGAGGACGGCTATGAGCTGAGAGTTTACCTGTGTTCAGCTCACCTGTGTTCAGCTCACCTGTGTTCAGCTCACATGTGTTCAGCTCACCTGTGTTCAGTTCACCTGTGTTCAGCTCACCTGTGTTCAGCTCACCTGTGTTCAGCTCACCTGTGTTCAGCTCACATGTGTTCAGCTCACCTGTGTTCAGCTCACATGTGTTCAGCTCACCTGTGTTCAGCTCACCTGTGTTCAGCTCACATGTGTTCAGCTCACCTGTGTTCAGTTCACCTGTGTTCAGCTCACCTGTGTTCAGCTCACGTGTTCAGCTCACCTGTGTTCAGCTCACATGTGTTCAGCTCACCTGTGTTCAGCTCACCTGTGTTCAGTTCACCTGTGTTCAGCTCACATGTGTTCAGCTCACCTGTGTTCAGCTCACCTGTGTTCAGTTCTCCTGTGTTCAGCTCACCTGTGTTCAGCTCACGTGTTCAGCTCACCTGTGTTCAGCTCACCTGTGTTCAGTTCACCTGTGTTCAGTTCTCCTGTGTTCAGCTCACCTGTGTTCAGCTCACCTGTGTTCAGCTCACCTGTGTTCAGTTCACCTGTGTTCAGTTCACCTGTGTTCAGCTCACCTGTGTTCAGTTCACCTGTGTTCAGCTCACCTGTGTTCAGCTCACCTGTGTTCAGTTCTCCTGTGTTCAGCTCACCTGTGTTCAGTTCACCTGTGTTCAGCTCACCTGTGTTCAGTTCACCTGTGTTCAGCTCACCTGTGTTCAGCTCACCTGTGTTCAGTTCACCTGTGTTCAGCTCACCTGTGTTCAGTTCACCTGTGTTCAGCTCACCTGTGTTCAGTTCACCTGTGTTCAGTTCACCTGTGTTCAGCTCACCTGTGTTCAGCTCACATGTGTTCAGCTCACCTGTGTTCAGCTCACGTGTGTTCAGCTCACGTGTTCAGCTCACCTGTGTTCAGTTCACCTGTGTTCAGTTCTCCTGTGTTCAGTTCACGTGTTCAGCTCACCTGTGTTCAGCTCACCTGTGTTCAGTTCACCTGTGTTCAGCTCACCTGTGTTCAGTTCACCTGTGTTCAGCTCACATGTGTTCAGTTCACCTGTGTTCAGCTCACATGTGTTCAGCTCACCTGTGTTCAGTTCACCTGTGTTCAGCTCACATGTGTTCAGTTCACCTGTGTTCAGCTCACATGTGTTCAGTTCACCTGTGTTCAGCTCACATGTGTTCAGCTCACCTGTGTTCAGCTCACCTGTGTTCAGCTCACCTGTGTTCAGTTCACCTGTGTTCAGCTCACCTGTGTTCAGCTCACCTGTGTTCAGCTCACCTGCGTGAGGACAGTTTTTCTCCTGAGGAAACAATGACCTCTTCTTCTTCTTCATCTCTGAAGTCATGTTTTCATCACCTCGGTCCTCTCAGACTTCCTGTTTCTGATTCCTTGGAAATGACAACTTATAAAATTCTCTGTCATGTTTCCTAAACTTTCACTGAGTCAGTGAAAGGTCCTGTTTGCTGTCAGGGTGTGTTCAGCTCTGTGGTGTAGGTCTGCTCTCTGTCCACCAGGTGGCGCTGACTGACCATCTGATGCTCGTTCAGATTTCTGTTCTGAAACTCATACAAACAGCTCATATTCAGATAAAGCTCATCTGCATATTTAAAACAACTCAGAAACGTTTGATCCAAATAAATTAATTGTCGTGAGAAATGAACTGAAGAAGTTTCACGGTGAGATTTGTTCGTTAAATATTCACCTGCTGTGTTTTATCATTTCACATCACAGATCTTTAAAGGCAGTTTTCTCAGAATGAGTCATAAATGTTCATGTCAGTTTGATCCTGTTTGTATCCTGAAGGTTTTTACAGCCTGATCAATAAAACATCTTATTCATAAAAAACCATTTAATCTAATGTCAGTGTTTCCTGACCTATGGAGAGATAAAACAGAAATCAAACCTTCCTCTGCATCAAAACCAACGTGTGACTGAGTCATGAGCTTGTTTGTCTTTAGACGTCGCTGTGTTTGAATCGTTGTTGTTTTATTTGTTGCATTTTAATGTGCTCTGATCGGCTGCTGCCTCCCACAGGTCTCTAAAAGACATTTTCAGTCTCAGTGAGACTTCCTGCTTAAAATAAATCAATCAATCAATAAATAAATAAATAAATAAAATCCATTGACTGTAATGTGTCAGCAAAATGAAGAGAGAGTTATGAACATGACTTCATCCAGTAATCAGATTTCTGCTCTTTAAAATTATGCTAATAAATGTATGTTAATTAGTTTAAACTTTATTTACATAAAAAAGTTAAAGTGATAATTGTCTTAATGTGAGTCATGAACTGGTTTGATGGTTTCCTCTTTATTCTTTATTTATGTTCTAATGTTCAGTGTGAACAGACGTCACTGTGACACTGCAGATATTAATATAAGATACAACTAAGGTCATCAATCAATCAATCAATCAATCAATCAATCAATCAATCAATCAATCAATCAATCAATCAGTCAGTCAGTAACAAAACTGCATCAAAAGCTCAACAAACAACTTTTTCCACTGGAATAAAACAGTTTTTATTCGTCACAAAATAATAAATGATAATAAACATATTGATCAGAGAAGTGAAGGAGGATCATTCAACAGGTGTAAAGTGATCACATGATCAGTCACAGCCAATCAGAGACAAGGATTCAATCTTTCTTTATCAACAGTCGTCTCACCGAACCACAGAAATGATTTAAGGTCCAGCACAGAGGAGGATTCATTAACCCACAGTGACACACTTAAATCCCCCCTTTAGACGTGTTTTAAAATGCGTCACAACACTCTGATGGGATTCATATTTTTACCACATAAAAAGTATATAAAAACTCTAACATGGAGCCAGTGATTTAAAAACAGAACATATAAAATCCTCCACAGCAGACACATGTTCACATGTTGAACAACAACGACAGAACATATGAAAATACACCACATGACAGGAAATTAATAATCATATAAAAATAAAGACAATAATCAAGTTGTTTAATTTACAAAACTCACACACATTTAACACAAATATTATAAATAATACAACAACACAAAAACAAATTTAAGCAGTTTCACCATTTTCTCTCTTTCAACCTCCTTTACCTGACCGAGTCAGAAATCATGTCAGCTCCATCTTTATACACGACAACAGAAACCCTCTCGTGTTAAATACTTCTGTCTCAGTGCGAAAAATAATTCTGGATTTTGGACAAAATAAAGTTTGAGAGCACATCGGCCCGATTTCTGTCTCATGAGCAGAAGGTGACGAGCAGCTACAGAAGAAATGACGCAAGAAAAAAACTGCAAGAAATTTGTGAAGAGAGAAAATTGAAAACAAGAAAATTACAACAAACAGAAAATGACATAAAAGTGCTTAAAAATGAAATTAAAGACATTCTGTAGCATTATTTTAAACTTAATAATGATCATAAATAGTTTCCTCTTCAGATCTTTTCTTTACTCTGCTTTAAAATGTATTTATTTTCTAAATAATCTCTGAATTGGGACATTTCCTGCCACGCTGCTCATTGCCTTTATAATGTTTTAGAAAGAAATCAGACCAGTTTCCTCTCAGCGTTCAAAGGGTTAAATATTTGTGAGACATGTCTGAGAGCAGCAGAAGAAAAGTGACGTCACTCCAGGTGTTAAAGGGTTAAAGGAAGCTGAGGAGAGGAAGCGTGACGGCGGCAGCTCGCAGAGAGAAAACACATCACATTAAAATTATTAATCTAACTTTGATAATAAAACACAGACACAGAATCAGCACAGCTCACCTGAGGGAAACACACAGTCCAGGTGAGTCCAGGTGAGCCCAGGTGAGTCCAGGTGAGCCCAGGTGAGTCCAGGTGAGTCCAGGTGAGCCCAGGTGAGTCCAGATGTCTGTGTCCTCTGCCTGATGACAGTTCCTTGCCTCAGGTCCAGTGGTCCTAAACATTTCACAAATGTTGTTCAGTCCTGTTGAAGTGTTGAGAACCACTGGACCCGAGAGGACGAGCCGCAGAGTGAGACGCTGTGAGACGTGTCCTCAGGTATTTACAGCCTCGTCCTCCTCCCAGACTGGTCCTCTGTTACCTGTCTGACAGGTGATGACACACCAGAGCTGTGGTCACGTGACTTGACTCACCTGTCCTGCCTGTTAGCAGCTCACCTGTTCAGCCTTCAAGTTTATACACCTGTCTGTCTCACCTGTGTGTCTCACCTGTGTGTCTCACCTGTCTGTCTCACCTGTGTGTCTCACCTGTCTGTCTCCCCTGTGTTTCTCACCTGTCTGTCTCCCCTGTGTGTCTCACCTGTCTGTCTTCAAACCCACGAAACTTTATTTGAACCCTTTAAAATGTGCCGTTCAGAAGCATCAGAGGGACCTCATGGTTTCTCCTGACGCCTCTGAGCAACACTTTGATGAACTTTAAATAGTACCTTAAACATAAGACCAAGATGAGGGGAAAAGTTAAGGAGAGGACAGAAGGATGTTTTGTGAAACTGATTTGATTTAAAGGAAAATAATAATAATGAGAAACTTAATTTAAACAGCAGCTACGTATCGCACAGCACACGTGATCAGCTCTGAGTGTTTCATCTAAAACAGACAAACGAGGACATTCAACATTAAAAGGACATTTACACACAGTTTAAAGAAAAATGAACTGATTCATGTGAAGTGGTGATCTGAGATCTGATTCATCCAAATCTCAGGTAGAAATTCTT
The DNA here is from genome assembly GCA_037127435.1 of Epinephelus malabaricus. NCBI lineage: Eukaryota > Metazoa > Chordata > Actinopteri > Perciformes > Serranidae > Epinephelus > Epinephelus malabaricus. The sequence goes on along the minus strand of JANUFT010000012.1, from coordinate 626,878 downwards.
CTTGTGTTACTTTCAGGCCTCAGACGTCACTAACAATCTGAGCCTGTAACTCCCAACAGACACAGACTCACTGAAATCAGCGTCTGTCAGACCCCTGAACGTCTCCTCAGGAGTTCACCTTACTGTGGGTATCGTCTGTGCCGGGTCCGGCCCACAGCTGGCCCACGAAATATTCACTTGAGGTGCAACTGGCTTTAAAGGTCTAACAAACATCAGTTTTAAATTAAAATCAGTTTGATTTAACATCAATCTGATTGAAAATCAGTTTGATTTAGAATCAGTTTGATTTAAAATCAGTTTGATTTAACATCAGTTTGATATTAAGTCAGTTTGATTTGATGAGTTTCCCCTCAGTGAGTGAGTTTCTGCAGGTGTGAAGAGGAGAACAAAGAGATGAAGGTGAGAACAGAAACAGAGGAACAGGTTGAACAGAGAGAAGCTGTGGAACGACGGGAATGAAGAAGAAGAAGACAGACGTCATTCTGCAGCTGGGTGTGTGTGTGTGTGTGTGTGTGTGTGTGTGTGTGTGTGTGTGTTGACAGTAATTAAGGAGACATTTAAAACAAATACGAATGAATAAATAATTTTGCTCAGCATCATGAACTCTTTGAAACTGGATCCACGTCATTTTTCTCGCGCTGCATCCTGATGCCTCTGACAAATATTTAACCTTTTCAGCTCTGAGCTGATTGGTTTGATTTCTTTGAAAGACATGACGGGGAAAGGCAACGAGCAACCTGGCAACAAATGTCTCACACACTACAAGAAATTAGTAGGTCAAAAATTATATGTATGAAAAAGTGTAGTGAGACATGTGAAGACAGCTTCATGTCATATGATTGTGATGATGTATTCAAATGATGTCACAGAGATTTGTTTTTTACTTTGCTGTTTTTGTTCTGATTCAAATTTCTTTGTAACTTTTTTCTGATTTCTTGCTCAGTTTTGATTCATGTCTTCTGCAGTCTGTCGCCGCCTTCTTCCATAGTGCTGAAACAAATCATGCCGGTGTGCTCAGATATCGAAGGGTTAAACAGTCACTTTGTGTATTTTCTGAGCTGCTGTCTGTGGGTCAATGTTTCAGACTTCATCACCTCATTCAGGCCGATGTGAGCCAGAGCTTGTCTCAGATTAATGAGCTGATGAGACAGAACACATAGAAACAATTAAAGTCAAAGTAATGCAGTCATCTGCAGTGTGCATTGAAGACATCCTTCAGACAGTGATCTGATGACGAGGCTGCTCAGTTTGGTTAGTCTCTTCATTCATCCCAGAGGGGACAAGTCCAACTACTGAGGACACAGAGAGGACACAGTGAGGACACAGAGAGGACACAGTGAGGACACAGAGAGGACACAGTGAGGACACAGTGAGGACACAGTGAGGACACGGAGAGGACACAGAGAGGACACAGTGAGGACACAGTGAGGACACAGTGAGGAAACAGTCAGGACACAGAGAGGACACAGTGAGGACACAGAGAGGAAACAGTGAGGACACAGTGAGGACACAGTAAGGAAACAGTCAGGACACAGTGAGGACACAGAGAGGACACAGAGAGGACACAGTGAGGACACAGAGAGGAAACAGTGAGGACACAGAGAGGACACAGAGAGGACACAGTGAGGACACAGTGAGGACACAGAGAGGACACAGTGAGGACACAGAGAGGACACAGTGAGGACACAGTGAGGACACAGTGAGGACACGGAGAGGACACAGAGAGGACACAGTGAGGACACAGTGAGGACACAGTGAGGAAACAGTCAGGACACAGAGAGGACACAGTGAGGACACAGAGAGGAAACAGTGAGGACACAGTGAGGACACAGTAAGGAAACAGTCAGGACACAGTGAGGACACAGAGAGGACACAGAGAGGACACAGTGAGGACACAGAGAGGAAACAGTGAGGACACAGAGAGGACACAGAGAGGACACAGTGAGGACACAGTGAGGACACAGAGAGGAAACAGTGAGGACACAGTGAGGACACAGTAAGGAAACAGTCAGGACACAGTGAGGACACAGAGAGGACACAGAGAGGACACAGTGAGGACACAGAGAGGAAACAGTGAGGACACAGAGAGGACACAGTGAGGACACAGTGAGGACACAGAGAGGACACAGTGAGGACACTGTGAGGACACAGTGAGGACACAGTGAGGACACAGTGAGTACACAGTGAGGACACAGTGAGGACACAGACAGGACACAGTGAGGACACAGTGAGGACACAGTGAGGACACAGTGAGGAAACAGTCAGGACACAGAGAGGACACAGAGAGGACACAGTGAGGACACAGAGAGGAAACAGTGAGGACACAGTGAGGACACAGAGAGGACACGGAGAGGACACAGTGAGGACACAGTGAGGACACAGAGAGGACACAGTGAGTACACAGTGAGGACACAGTGAGGACACAGAAAGGACACTGTGAGGACACAGTGAGTACACAGTGAGGACACTGTGAGGACACAGTGAGGACACAGTGAGGACACAGAGAGGAAACAGTGAGGACACAGTGAGGACACAGAGAGGACACAGTGAGGACACAGAGAGGAAACAGTGAGGACACAGTGAGGACACAGAGAGGACACAGAGAGGACACAGAGAGGACACAGTGAGGACACAGAGAGGACACAGTGAGGACACAGTGAGGACACAGAAAGGACACTGTGAGGACACAGTGAGGATACAGAGAGGACACAGTGAGTACACAGTGAGGACACTGTGAGTACACAGTGAGGACACAGAGAGGACACAGTGAGTACACAGTGAGGACACAGTGAGGACACAGTGAGGACACAGACAGGACACAGTGAGGACACAGTGAGGACACAGTGAGGAAACAGTCAGGACACAGAGAGGACACAGAGAGGACACAGTGAGGACACAGAGAGGAAACAGTGAGGACACAGTGAGGACACAGTGAGGAAACAGTCAGGACACAGTGAGGACACAGAGAGGACACAGAGAGGACACAGTGAGGACACAGAGAGGAAACAGTGAGGACACAGTGAGGACACAGAGAGGACACAGAGAGGACACAGAGAGGACACAGTGAGGACACAGTGAGGACACAGAAAGGACACTGTGAGGACACAGTGAGGATACAGAGAGGACACAGTGAGTACACAGTGAGGACACTGTGAGGACACAGTGAGGACACAGAGAGGACACAGTGAGGACACAGTGAGGACACAGAAAGGACACTGTGAGGACACAGTGAGGACACAGAGAGGAAACAGTGAGGACACAGTGAGGACACAGAGAGGACACAGTGAGGACACAGTGAGGACACAGTGAGGACACAGACAGGACACAGTGAGGACACAGAGAGGAAACAGTCAGGACACAGTGAGGACACAGAGAGGACACAGAGAGGACACAGTGAGGACACAGAGAGGAAACAGTGAGGACACAGTGAGGACACAGAGAGGACACGGAGAGGACACAGTGAGGACACAGTGAGGACACAGAGAGGACACAGTGAGTACACAGTGAGGACACAGTGAGGACACAGAAAGGACACTGTGAGGACACAGTGAGTACACAGTGAGGACACTGTGAGGACACAGTGAGGACACAGTGAGGACACAGAGAGGACACAGTGAGTACACAGTGAGGACACAGTGAGGACACAGTGAGGACACAGAAAGGACACTGTGAGGACACAGTGAGGACACAGAGAGGAAACAGTGAGGACACAGTGAGGACACAGAGAGGACACGGAGAGGACACAGTGAGGACACAGTGAGGACACAGAGAGGACACAGTGAGTACACAGTGAGGACACAGTGAGGACACAGTGAGGACACAGAAAGGACACTGTGAGGACACAGTGAGGACACAGAGAGGACACAGTGAGTACACAGTGAGGACACAGTGAGGACACAGAGAGGACACAGTGAGGACACAGTGAGGACACAGAGAGGACACGGAGAGGACACAGTGAGGACACAGAGAGGACACAGTGAGTACACAGTGAGGACACAGTGAGGACACAGTGAGGACACAGTGAGGACACTGTGAGGACACAGTGAGTACACTGTGAGGACACAGTGAGGACACAGTGAGGACACAGAAAGGACACTGTGAGGACACAGTGAGGACACAGAGAGGACACAGTGAGTACACAGTGAGGACACAGAGAGGACACAGTGAGGACACTGTGAGGACACAGTGAGGACACAGAGAGGACACAGTGAGTACACAGTGAGGACACAGTGAGGACACAGACAGGACACAGTGAGGACACAGAGAGGACACAGAAAGGACACTGTGAGGACACAGTGAGGACACAGAGAGGAAACAGTGAGGACACAGTGAGGACACAGAGAGGACACGGAGAGGACACAGTGAGGACACAGAGAGGACACTGTGAGGACACAGTGAGGACACAGAGAGGACACGGAGAGGACACAGTGAGGACACAGAGAGGACACTGTGAGGACACAGTGAGGACACAGAGAGGATACAGTGAGTACACAGTGAGGACACAGTGAGGACACAGAAAGGACACTGTGAGGACACAGTGAGGACACAGAGAGGACACAGAAAGGACACTGTGAGGACACAGTGAGTACACAGTGAGGACACAGTGAGGACACAGAGAGGACACAGTGAGGACACAGAGAGGACACAGAAAGGACACTGTGAGGACACAGAGAGGACACAGAGAGGACACGGTGTCCTCTCTGATACCTCCTGCGACTCCTTCTGTTTATTTGGTGTGAACAGCTGATCTGACGAGTTTCAGATGATTTTGATTTTTAAAAGAGAAGTGAGACAGAAGGAAACTTTCCCAGCAACGCCTCAGAAACAAAATTTGATTATCATGGAGAAATGAGACGTGCTGACTGACAGGAAATAAAAGAACTGAGTCTGAGATCTTAAACTTTAACCTGTCATTGAGGATTAAACTGTGGAGGAGAACAAGTAGAACCTTCTTCCTTTAAGGTTCACATTAAAGTTCACCTGGAATGTGATTTTATACATTTTAAGTGTTTTTTGTAATTAACTAAAAAAAACCCCACAAACAACTAAAAACACTGCCGGTCCAGCAGCTCGACCTCCGGGGCTCACATGTACTCACGTGTTCTCTGTTCCTTCCTCAGTGGTCCACGGTGGAAATTCAGAAATTCACAAGTTGAAATAGACGCGAAACCAACGCAACAGCTGACAAATGAAACCCTCACATGCACTCATCACACACACTCCTGTGTGGCGTACATCAGGCGGGGTTTGAACCCACGTTGACCATGCAGCTCTGCGTTGGCGGGCGATGTCCTTCTCCACTGGACCATCTCCTCTGTTGAGAAAGTGTCTGAAGCAGAGAGAGAAAGAAGACGAGAGTGAAGTGTTGTGGTGTTCTTTAAGGCTGTTGAGGAGGTTCTTTAGGAGGTTTCAGAGTCACTGAGGAGGTTCCAAGGCTCCTTTGGGAGGTGGGAGGCTCCTCTAACATGTTTCAAGTGCTGATTGAGGAGCTTCAACACGTCTTTGAACACAATGAGGACAAAGTGAGACAGAGACAGAGTTGAGCTCAGTGAGTCCTGACAGCTCAGCTGCTACAGACAGAGCTTTACTGTCTGAAGGTTGATGGTTCAAATCCCACCTGCACTCTTTGTGAGCTGGAGCCTGAGGGCCCCAGAGGGCCCCAGAGCTGGAGCCTGAGGGCCCCAGAGGGCCCCAGAGCTGGGGGCTGAGGGCCCCAGCTCTGGGGGCAGCTGTGCATCAGTGCATGTTAACCACGTAGCAACATGTTCAAACAGTGCAGCACCTTCATGAGGAGAAGTTCGGCTAAATGCTGATTTTCACCTGAATGAAGAACGAGTCAAACGCTGAGACACAAAGTGAGCACGTAGCTAAACCACGCTAACATGCTAACACGCTGGTCATGGCTCCTGCTGCACTCTCAGGTCATCTTACTTACTATTACTTTACTTGTGGTAAGCTTTTTACGGCTGTAATAAATTACAGACTAACTGCTTATATAGAGTCTGAAAGACTTCTTGCAGGCAGGGTTTAGGAAAGGCTTTTCAACCCTTGACCATATTTTTGTTCTTCACTCACTGGTTGAATGGTACTTGTATAAGAAAAAAAGACTGTGTTGTGCTTTTGTTGATTATAAAAAAGCGTTTGATTTGGTAGATAGGTCATCACTATGGTTTAAATTAGCTGCACTTGGTGTAAACGGAAGAGTATTAAATGTGATGCAGAATATTTATGAGAATGCCAAATCTTGTGTTAGAGCTGGTTATGAATCATCTGAACAGTTTGTATGTAATGTAGGAGTGCGTCAGGGGGATCATTTATCACCACTATTGTTTGCACTATATTTAAATGACTTTGAAAAATATGTGAGTCAATGGTACAACGGACTTCAACTTTTCTCAACTGAATGCTGCAATGTGATGAATGGTGAAATAGGGATATATTTGAAATTATATGTCCTGCTTTACGTGGATGATACGATTGTACTGGCAGAGACTCCTTCAGAGTTACAGGCCGCATTAAATGCAGTTGCTTCTTATTGTAAAAACTGGTATTTAACTGTCAACACAGACAAAACAAAGGTTGTTATTTTCTCTAGGGGGAAATTACAGATACTCCCAGAATTTAAGTTTGGTTCAGATAAATTATAAGTTGTTTTTGAGTATGACTATCTTGGAACGTTATTTCATTTTAATGGACGATTTGATAAAGCAATAGCTAAGCAAGTTAAACTAGCTAAAAGAGCTTTATTCTCCTTGGAAAACAGAGTTACTAGATTACAGTTACCTGCTGATATACAATGTGAGTTATTTGACCAGCTTATAGTGCCTCTTCTTTTATATGGAAGTGAAGTCTGGGGATTTCATAAACTTGACCAAACTGAAACGCTTCACAGATCTTTCTTGAAACGTTTACTTAATTTTAATAAACACACAGCAAATTGTATTATTTATGGAGAGTTTGGTCGAAATAGTTTAGATTTAAAGGTAAACATGAGAATGATTAACTTTTGGGTTCATTTAATTAGTCATAATACAGCAAAAATCTCTTTGACTGTGTTTATTGTTTTCAAGACTTTGTATGATGACAATATTTTTCAGTGTGAATGGATTTCCAAAGTTAAAAATATTCTTGATGGTTGTGGTTTATCGTACTTATGGCATGACGCTGGACGGATGAACCCTAAATATTTAAAATTAATGATTGAACGTAGATTATCTGACATGGAACTACAGAGATGGCATGAGAAATTACAAAGTAACCCTTTATGTGATAGTTATAAATAGTTTAAAAATGATTTCACTTTTGAACCTTATCTGATTATGTTAAGACCTGCCGAAAGAGTTTGTTTGTCTAAGTTTCGGTGTGGAAATCATAAGTTACCTGTCTCTGAGCGCAGGTATGATCGTCAAAATGTCCCCCGGAAATGTACTCTTTGTTTGACTGGCAATTGAGGAGACGAATGTCATTATGTACTTGTGTGTTCTTCTTTTGATAAAGAGAGAAGAGAGCTGGTCGGACACTTCTATAGAGCGAATCCAAATATTTATAATTTTCAAAAGTTAATGTCATCTCGAAAAGTAAAGGTTTTGTCAAATTTGTTGAAACTTTTAAAGAAAATCTTGAATAGTTTCTCTTGATTTGCTCTGACTTGTACGTATGTACACTAATTCTGTTTTATTTATTTTGCTGTGCATTGGCTGCCGCCTGTCCTGATTTGTTAATGTTATTTTTTTGTTGTCTGCCCCTTATACCCCGGGGAAGGGTCAAAAGGAATGAATGAAATGAAATGAAATGAAATGAATCTTCATGTGACACTGAAGGAAGTGCAGTCAGTGACCTCCAGCTGATCCTCAGCCTCCATATGAACACGTGGTCTATGTCTCCATCTAGTGGTTGAGTTGTGGTATTGGCACTAATGAATGAATGACGGATCTTCATTCTGACGTGTCGACCTTTGCTCTTCTTCATGTGCTCTGATCGTCACACCTCTGCAGCTCTCACTCACGTGTCCTTCATCTTTAGACCAACACTAGTGACGTCCACACAGAGACAAACTCTTCATTTCTATCAGCTCAGAGTGTTTTTGGTGTGAAGACTTTTAGTGTCTCTGCAGTGAATCACTACACATTGTCTTCACACCGCTCAGACACAAAGTCCATCTGAGTGATTCACTTCAGAGACACTACAAGAGTTCATCCAAAAACACTTTGAGCTGCAGCAGATGTTTGTTCCAGGATGCTGCCCCAAGCTCTGGGGCCCTCGGGCTCCAGCTCTGGGGCCCTCGGGCTCCAGCTCTGGGGCCCTCGGGCAGGAAATGTGGGGACAGAGTGTGACATGTAAGACAGGAGCCTGACTGGAACCAAAGCAGTAAGAATGCAGCTGAGGGAAAGACAAAGAGTGCAGGTGGGATTTGAACCATCAACCTTCAGACAGTAAAGCTCTGTCTGTAGCAGCTGAGCTGTCAGGACTCACTGAGCTCAACTCTGTCTCTGTCTCACTTTGTCCTCAGTGTGTTCAAAGACGTGTTGAAGCTCCTCAATCAGCACTTGAAACATGTTAGAGGAGCCGCCCACCTCCCAAAGGAGCCTTGGAACCTCCTCAGTGACTCTGAAACCTCCTAAAGAACCTCCTCAACAGCCTTAAAGAACACCACAACACTTCACTCTCGTCTTCTTTCTCTCTCTGCTTCAAACACTTTATCAGCAGAGGAGATGGTCCAGTGGAGAAGGACATCGCCCGCCAACACAGAGCTGCATGGTCAACGTGGGTTCAAACCCCGCCTGATGTACGCCACACAGGAGTGTGTGTGATGAGTGCATGTGAGGGTTTCAACTTGTGAATTTCTAAATTTCCACCGTGGACCACTGAGGAAGGAACAGAGAACACATGAGTACATGTGAGCCCCGAGGTCGAGCTGCTGGACCGGCAGTGTTTTTAGTTTTTTTGTTGTTGTTTTTTTAGTGAAAGAAAACTCTGAACATGCACCCTCATGGCCCGGCTCATAGGCCATGACTCACAGAATGAACTGAAAAGTTGACAGATTTATTTTTAACAAAAGATAATTGCAGTAAATCTGTGTGTCATTGTGTCGACAGGTGAGTGAGTGAGTGAGAGTGAGTGAGTGAGTGAGTGAGTGAGTGAGTGAGTGAGTGAGTGAGTGAGTGATGTGTGCAGGATGGAGTATGGTGGGGAACACAAACTGAAACCAGACTGAAGAATTTGCAGAACAATATGTTTGATATTATTGTATAATGATTATTGCTGCATCATTCATGTGTTCATCACGTTATGCTGTCAGGTAAATGTAAGTCAGCTGTGGTGCAGTGAAGGAGCAGGGAATGGAAACAGTCCAGTAAAGTACGAGTGCCTTGAACACATCTTGTCATCTGTCAATCAGCTGTAATGACAGATGAGTCCATGAGATCAGCTGATGACCCGTCAGAGAGTCATTACAGGAACATCAATTGTTTAACTGAACAAATAACAATAAAAATATCACTGACAGAGAAATGTAAAAGTCAAGTCACTGTTGTCAGAATATCATGTTTAACTTCTTCTGCTGTGACCTGTGACCTGTGACCTGGTGTCACCCTGTAACAGCAGCAGAGCTGCGAGGGTTCACCTCCGTCTGTGGCCAGCTCAGCCAACAACAGGGTCAAAGTTCAGGGAGTAAAGTAGAAGCCTGTTAGCCTGTTAGCCTGTTAGCCTGTTAGCCTCTGTCACAGCAGCTGCTGAACCTCACAAGATAAATCTGTGATTCAGAACTCAGCTACTGACTTCTGTACTCCTCTTCCTCCCTCTGCTCCTCCTCCTCTCTCTTTTCCTCCCTCCTCCTCTTCCTCCCTCTGCTCCTCCACCTCTTCCTCTCTCTGCTCCTCCTCCTCTCTCTTTTCCTCCCTCCTCCTCTTCCTCCCTCTGCTCCTCCTCCTTCCCTCCACTTAACTGTTTCTTCTCTCCTCCCCCGACAGTCTGGAATCTTATTGGCTGAGAGCCTGCTGGGACGTCCCTCCTCCTCCAGTTTACTGTAGTTTGACCTTTGACCTCCCTCCTCTTTATCAGCCTTTGCTGGTTACACACACACACACACACACACACACACACACACACACACACACACACACAGATGTATGGAAGCTCATTAGTGTCAGAAACACTGACTGAACTTTACTCTCATACTGTGTCACATCATTTAATATTTCAGAGACATGAAGCACAAAGACACCATTAGATCTGTACTGTTACAGTTTATGCATCAGGCCTCACAGTGACGTCAGTCACATCAGATTTGATTAAATACAGATATTAGTTTGTTTGTTTTGTTTCCATGTAAAGTTTCTCCCTCCTCCCGGTTCCCTCCCCCTGGTTCCCTCCTCCCTGTTCCCTCCCCCTGGTTCCCTCCTCCCTGTTCCATCCCCCTGGTTCCCTCCTCCCTGTTCCATCCCCCTGGTTCCCCCCCCCTGGTTCCCTCCTCCTGGTTCCCTCCCCCTGGTTCCCTCCTCCTGGTTCTCTCCCCCTGGTTCCCTCCCCCTGGTTCCCTCCTCCTGGTTCTCTCCCCCTGGTTCCCTCCTCCATGTTCCCTCCTCCTGGTTACTTCTCCCTGGTTCCCTCCTCCATGTTCCCTCCCCCTGGTTTCCTCCTCCTGGTTCCCTCCTCCCTGTTCCCTCCCCCTGGTTCCCTCCTCCCTGTTCCATCCCCCTGGTTCCCTCCTCCCTGTTCCATCCCCCTGGTCCCCCCCCCCCCCCCCCCCCCTGGTTCCCTCCTCCTGGTTCCCTCCCCCTGGTTCCCTCCTCCTGGTTCTCTCCCCCTGGTTCCCTCCCCCTGGTTCCCTCCTCCTGGTTCTCTCCCCCTGGTTCCCTCCTCCATGTTCCCTCCTCCTGGTTACTTCTCCCTGGTTCCCTCCTCCATGTTCCCTCCCCCTGGTTTCCTCCTCCTGGTTCCCTCCTCCATGTTCCCTCCCCCTGGTTCCCTCCCCCTGGTTTCCTCCTCCTGGTTCCCTCCTCCATGTTCCCTCCCCCTGGTTCCCTCCCCCTGGTTCCCTCCTCCATGTTCCCTCCCCCTGGTTCTCCCCCTGGTTTCCTCCTCCTGGTTCCCTCCCCCTGGTTCTCCCCCTGGTTTCCTCCTCCTGGTTCCCTCCTCCCTGTTCCCTCCTCCTGGTTCCCTCCCCCTGGTTCCCTCCTCCTGGTTACTTCCCCCTGGTTCCCTCCTCCATGTTCCCTCCCCCTGGTTTCCTCCTCCTGGTTCCCTCCTCCATGTTCCCTCCCCCTGGTTCCCTCCTCCTGGTTCCCTCCCCCTGGTTCCCTCCTCCATGTTCCCTCCTCCTGGTTACTTCCCCCTGGTTCCCTCCCCCTGGTTTCCTCCTCCTGGTTCCCTACTCCATGTTCCCTCCCCCTGGTTCCCTCCTCCTGGTTCCCTCCTCCATGTTCCCTCCTCCTGGTTCCCTCCTCCATGTTCCCTCCCCCTGGTTCCCTCCTCCTGGTTCTCTCCCCCTGGTTCCCTCCTCCATGTTCCATCCTCCTGGTTCCACCATTCAGATCCTAAGTTAAACTGCTTCAACAGAAATAAAACTGTTTCACATTCAACTCAGTGTTTCTCTGACGCTGCTCATTGTGGAGGAGCTGCTGATTATGAACACATGAATGTCTTTATCTAGAGTCAGTGTGTGGTTTGTCCGCTCTGGGCTACTGTAGAAACATGACGGTGCAACATGGTGATCTCTGTAGACGAGGACCTGCTCCCTGTGGAGATATAAACGTCTCATTCTGAGGGAACCAGAACACAAGCATCAGATTATAATCTGACACAGAGGAGCTTTTGTCGTTATAAATAAAGTTTTTATTTGTCACTTAAGAGCTACCATACGTACACACACACACACACACACACACACACACAGAGCTGCTGCCAGAGACGCCCACAGGAATGACTGAACAAACATCAGAGTCCTGCAGCAGAGCGTGTCAGTAGTCCTCTGGTCGTCTCTCAGGTCAGTCCCAGCTGTTTGTCTCTGTCTTTAAATCTGAGTTAATAAACTTCTCGTCTTCTCGTGTGTCTGCAGCTGAAGAGATGCATGATGGGAGACTTTGCTGTTTGTAACGGGGATGAAGACACGCTGTGTGTTTGTGTGCAGCTGCAGACAGAAAGTTGGACCAAAGAGTTTGTAATGATTAACATGTTATACGAGGACGCTGTGTCTCTGCAGCAGGCAGGGCTGAATCACACTAACTTTATTGAGACGTGCTGTGGAGACGAGTGGACACAGTGATGATGTGTAACATCTGCACAGAAACATCTGTGTGAAGGAAACACTGTGGATTATTCAGATACTCAGTGACACGTCAACACGCTGCATCTCAGCCTCAGCTCTGCCTCTGCTCAGATCAACAGGCAAACCAAACTTTGACACAGCTGCAGACGTCGACTAAAATAAACCTGAACTTTAAATCAGCTTCATCACTTAAAGAGTTCAGCTGTGTGTTGTTAGTTTGCAGAGCTGCAGACAACATTCACTCAGGTACCTGTACTTTACCTGACTGTTTCCAGATGTTCTGCAGTGCGTCTGTGTGACGGCTTCACTCCGACTCCGTCTGATAGCATCAAACATTTCACTGAAACGTTCATTAAACTAAAACTGTTTCACCTTTACAGCGTCCATCACAGAGACGTCTGATAGCTGTGTGATGGACGCTGTGACAACAGGATGCTGTGATGCATAAATTATTTTTGACCTTTATTCAACTGACTCCAGTCCAGAGATATTTAATGTTCAAACTGATCAACTTTATTGTTCAGTCAGCAGCAGGCTGTGATAAAGTTGAGACAGGCTGAGAAACACCTGTGTGACCTTCCACAGGTGAACAGGGAAACAGGTGAACAGGTAACAGAGTGAAAGCGGCCTGGACCAGATTCTACTGAGTAAAGGTCAGAATGAATTTACAGGTCACTGCACTCACACAGCAGAGTCGTATCAACATGATTAATGTGACAGTTTGAGCAAGTGTTCAGCTGTCCACAAACTTATGGCCACTTCTCCTGTTTCCTGCAGTCAGAACAAAAATAATCATTGATAAATAAATAAACAGATAAACATGATTTCTTCAATAAATCAGAACCAAATGATCATCAAACACCCTCGTTTTCTTCTTCAGGTGTCCTCAGGTGTCTTCAGGTGTCCTCAGGTGTCCTCAGGTGTCTTCAGGTGTCTTCAGGTGTCCTCAGGTGTCTTCAGGTGTCCTCAGGTGTCTTCAGGTGTCCTCAGGTGTCTTCAGGTCAGCAGTAACTAAACATCACGATGAGTTCATCAGGAGATAATTATTGATTATTTCTCTTCAGCTTCAGTTTTATTTGAGTCAAATATACATTTACAGATGCTCCCTCTACCTGTCTGTCTGTCCATCTGTCTGTCCATCTCTGTCTCTCTCAGTCATGATGTCATTGGCCTCCCTCCCTCTCCGTCTCCGGGTCGCTGGTTGCCAAGGAAGCAGGCGCTCCGTGGCAACCGTCGTCTCTGGCAACAAGACATCCAAGTAAGTCAGTCCACATCCCAGTGTCTCCCAGTGTCTCCCAGTTTGGATGGGACCAGTCTGAAACCTGTTTGTTAGACGTGTAACGGCCAAAACACACCGGCAGCGTCATTGACGCGAGTCAAGTGCCGCACCCAGCACACACAAATAGCGTCGCGCTGCGGGGCGTCATTTCTATTGCACACTCCAGCCCGCGGGAGCTGGGAAGTACAACATAGCGCTTTTTCAAGGGCGGCGACGCCGGAAAAATAGGACAGTAGCGTAAAGTGCCGCGGCGGGGCACGTCGACACACGTCGAGCCGCCGCCGGTGTTGGTTTGTAAATAGAAAATAATGGGGGCGGCTGCTTTGACGCGCGTCGTATGGCGCCGTGTGTTTTGGCCCTGAGAACTGATCCTGGGTGTGTGTGAGCAGGATGGTGAGGCAGCGGCTGAAGAAGGAGGTGGAGGAGATGAAGAACGTCTTCTCAGGGTTCAGACCTGGTCTGGTGGTTCTACAGGTGAGACCTGCACCTGTCCTCCTGCACTGACGGGACGTCCACTCACTTCAGTCTCTGTCTTTTCACCTGTCAGTGAGACGTCTGCTGTCTGAGTGTCTCTGTTGTTACTGAAGGAGAAAATTAGAAGAACATCAGAGGGGTACTCCAGGTAGGAGGTTCAACAGACTCTGAGTCTAACCCTGAACTCTGAGTTGATTTACTCTGAGATGGGAAACTCTGAGTTACCGGTTCCAGAACAGCTGATCTGAGTTAGTTCAGTCAGCTCTGAGTATGTTCACTCTGAGTTAAGCCGACAATAAAAAGCCATCATCAATGGAGCTCCGACTCCACGATTCACCATGGCAACAGGTAAATAAAAGACAGCGCCTCCATTTTAATCCAGTGGATGTAGAGATATTAATGCATGTGTAGCAGACGGTGCACGTTTATCTTTAAAAGAAGAGCCTGAGTCAGAGCGAGGAAAGTGTCAATAAGTTAACCATAAAGTTAATAAAAAAGTTTATTCATCATTTATCAGACTTACATTTCCTTAATGAAGATAAAGTGGTGGAATCTGACTGTGTATCAGGCTGTAGATACATTACATTATATTAATAATATATCATAACATATTTGTTCAGATTTAATCTGATGGGGAAAAACACAGGAGGCAGAAGATTTAAAACATATAGGCTAGGCTATAGATCAAAGACATAAAGACATGACTGTAAACTCACAGTCTGACCCAGTAATAATATGTTTGGTGATTTGCACTTGAAAAGACGTTGAGGTTAAAATACAGTAGATTTGTAAATGTTGCACATCTATTTGTATCTTGACTCAACAGCATTCAGTGACTTTATTTCAGCTACAAATGTAGTAAATGTAAAGACAGTGAAACGCTGCACCACTGCTCACTCAGAAATATGAACATATAATCCCCAATATTAGGCTATAGGAGTTATGTTCCATCAGTGCGACCAGTGACATCAGTGATAGAGATCATTAGTCAGTGATACTACGTGTCTAAAGCTTCATACACATTTTTAAAATGTAAATAATTAGACCTACACATTATGTGCAATAAACATTTGGGAGCTGCTCTAACAGACTGACAGTCTGATCCTTGTGCACAGTGTTATAAAAATAATAAATATAAAAAGGACAGAGGTTTGATTCTGAGCTGAGGGTGAATTCTCACTGTGTAATATTTGAATGCAAAGACAAAACCTGATGTCCAAAGAAATGATTGATGTGCAAAAATTCAGTAACTTCAGACAGTCCTGAGTAACAAACTAATATCCAGCAGGATTTAGACTGTGACAGACGGTAAATCTCCGCTCATGAATGCGCTTGGATACAAGCTTTGACACGGACTGAATGAATGAGGAAATGAAACAGCGTGTAAGAGGGAGGAGACAGAGAAACACTCAGGGTTTATTGAAGAAAACGTGTCAGCGAGCAGGTTATGTTCACAGAGTCTGTTACCATGGTGACTGACTCAGAGTTTCCCTCATGTCAGGGTTAACTTACTCTGAGTTTTCACTAAACCCGCTTTCTGGAATACCCCTCTGTGCAGTTTATACACTCTTTAACTGTTAGTGAACAGTGTGATGTGTGTTGGTGGGCGGGGCTTAGCTGGAGGCAAAGCAGTTCTCCACAGACATTAGCTAGCGCTAGCTAACAAGTTGTGTTGTCTTGTTTTAGACGATGGAGGAAGATGATGTGAGTGGTGCGTTCAGAAACACTCATTGTGAGTGTGGGAGCGCACTCTGACACAAACTGGAGCGTTGATAAATTGGGAGCGCTGTGTGAATGTAGCGTTGGGTTATCCAGAGCAGCGCACTCTCAGAGTGGCAGAGCGCACTCTGGACACTCTGTCTGTGGAGACGGAGCAGCAGAGCGCCGAGCGGAGTGAATGTGTGATTAACTTAACCGTTGGTTCATTCATGTAGAAATATAACGCTGCGTTTCTTCCACCAACAGGGCTCTCATTTTAGTGTAGAGCGTCAGACTGAATTTACCAACGCACCATGTCAGGTCACTCACTCTCCGGGACCGCCAGTGTTACTTGAATAAGTAAACACTGACCAACGGGACCAGACTGGCCGACCCGTATGCTCTCACTCAGTGGATGGATGATGTCACAGGAAGCCAATCTTACAAAGGAGGACCACACTTGTTTGTTTTGCTATGGAAGCTAACGTTAGCTAATGTGCTAAAAAGTTAGCGTTGCAGAGAAATCCAATCTTCCTCTTAATCCCTCCCCAGTTTCTGATGAGGTGGACATGATAACCCTTAATACACATAACCTTATTCATCCCTACAACAGGAAATACTTTTTCCCTAACCTGATATGAAGTGTGCGCTGCACATGTGAGCATTTTTGATGATGGCCTCCGTCCAGTCATGTCATCGTGACGTCGGCACTAAAAGTGTCTGTTCAAATGTCTGAAGACTCAAACTGTATTTGTTCAGCAGGTCTCAGCTCTGAATCAGAGGTCAGGACCTGTTAACAGACTCGTTATCTGACCTGCTGTGTGTGTGTGTGTGTGTGTGTGTGTGTGTGTGTGTGTGTGTGTGTTTACTGCAGCTGCTCCTCCTCTCAGAAACTCTCTGATAAGTCAAACTGACCTGAACCTGATCCCCGAGTCTCCACACCCTGAACTCTCTGCTCTCACCGTTCTAACGTGTGTCAGTAGTTTATTCTGATGATTACCTCTGTGTCTCAGGACGTCACCTGATTCCATCAGGATATTTTTGTTGTCACTAAAACACAGAGTCAGATTCCTGATGAGTGAAAACCTGCTGGAAGTGATCCGGGTCTTTGGTCAGGTCATCATTTGTATTGGTTCTCAGTTTCTGATGAGGTCACATTAAAGCTGCAGTAGAAAGCTTGAAAACAGTTGATTTTTGAGTCTCATCTGAGTTAGGTTTCGTTCGTCTCCGCCCTGAGCCCCTCCTACCAGACGAGCACGCGAGTATTTTATCCTACTTGGTTCTATTTCTCCCTCGCGGGCCCGCACATACACCCGAAACTCGCTCTCGCTCTCCATGGAGAGCCCTCGGCTCCGCTCCCACGGCCGACCCTCGTGCCCTCCGGCCGGACCCGGCCCCACCTCACCCTTCCTCTCCCTCCAGGGCTCCAGGGAACCGAGTTCTGTCTTCCTTTTTTTGGGTTTAGCCGTGTAGACATAGCTGGAATAGCTATTTTACCTGGTGCACTGTTCGCCATTGCCGCTTGCTCTCCCCTTCTGCTGGTGGCACGGGAACGCACATATGCAGTAGAACAGCCAATAGGAACGCAGTGGTCTGAGCTGACCTTTGACTGGTTGATGCACATCGGCACGATACTGATTCTTTAGAGGCTGTTCAGTCAGGATCACTCAGGCTCAGTCAGGTTCAGTCAGGATCACTCAGGCTCAGTCAGGATCAGTCAGACTCAGTCAGGATCAGTCAGGTTCAGTCAGGATCAGTCAGACTCAGTCAGGATCAGTTAGGTTCAGTCAGGATCAGTCAGGCTCAGTCAGGATCAGTCAGGATCAGTCAGGATCAGTCAGGCTCAGTCAGGATCAGTTAGGCTCAGTCAGGATCAGTCAGGTTCAGTCAGGATCAGTCAGACTCAGTCAGGATCAGTTAGGCTCAGTCAGGATCAGTCAGACTCAGTCAGGATCAGTCAGGTTCAGTCAGGATCAGTCAGGATCAGTCAAGCTCAGTCAGGTTCAGTCAGGATCAGTCAGGCTCAGTCAGGTTCAGTCAGGATCAGTCAAGCTCAGTCAGGTTCAGTCAGGATCAGTCAGGTTCAGTCAGGTTCAGTCAGGATCAGTCAGTATCAGTCAGGATCAGTCAGGATCAGTCAAGCTCAGTCAGGATCAGTCAGGATCAGTCAGGATCAGTCAGTATCAGTCAGAATCAGTCAGGTTCAGTCAGGCTCAGTCAGGATCAGTCAAGCTCAGTCAGGCTCAGTCAGGATCAGTCAAGCTCAGTCAGGTTCAGTCAGGTTCAGTCAAGCTCAGTCAGGTTCAGTCAGGATCAGTCAGGCTCAGTCAGGATCAGTCAGGATCAGTCAAGCTCAGTCAGGATCAGTCAGTATCAGTCAGGATCAGTCAGGTTCAGTCAGGATCAGTCAGTATCAGTCAGGATCAGTCAGGCTCAGTCAGGCTCAGTCAGGATCAGTCAAGCTCAGTCAGGATCAGTCAAGCTCAGTCAGGCTCAGTCAGGATCAGTCAGGTTCAGTCAGGATCAGTCAGGTTCAGTCAGGTTCAGTCAAGCTCAGTCAGGTTCAGTCAGGATCAGTCAGGATCAGTCAGGTTCAGTCAAGCTCAGTCAGGCTCAGTCAGGATCAGTCAGGATCAGTCAGGATCAGTCAAGCTCAGTCAGGTTCAGTCAGGATCAGTCAGGCTCAGTCAGGTTCAGTCAGGATCAGTCAAGCTCAGTCAGGTTCAGTCAGGTTCAGTCAAGCTCAGTCAGGTTCAGTCAGGTTCAGTCAGGATCAGTCAGTATCAGTCAGGATCAGTCAGGCTCAGTCAGGCTCAGTCAGGATCAGTCAAGCTCAGTCAGGATCAGTCAGGATCAGTCAAGCTCAGTCAGGCTCAGTCAGGCTCAGTCAGGATCAGTCAGGTTCAGTCAGGATCAGTCAGGTTCAGTCAGGTTCAGTCAAGCTCAGTCAGGTTCAGTCAGGATCAGTCAGGATCAGTCAGGTTCAGTCAAGCTCAGTCAGGCTCAGTCAGGATCAGTCAGGATCAGTCAAGCTCAGTCAGGTTCAGTCAGGATCAGTCAGGCTCAGTCAGGTTCAGTCAGGATCAGTCAGGTTCAGTCAGGTTCAGTCAGGATCAGTCAGTATCAGTCAGGATCAGTCAGGATCAGTCAAGCTCAGTCAGGATCAGTCAGGTTCAGTCAGGATCAGTCAAGCTCAGTCAGGATCAGTCAGGTTCAGTCAGGATCTGTCAGTATCAGTCAGGATCAGTCAGGTTCAGTCAGGCTCAGTCAGGCTCAGTCAGGATCAGTCAAGCTCAGTCAGGATCAGTCAGGATCAGTCAAGCTCAGTCAGGATCAGTCAGGATCAGTCAAGCTCAGTCAGGCTCAGTCAGGATCAGTCAAGCTCAGTCAGGTTCAGTCAGGTTCAGTCAAGCTCAGTCAGGTTCAGTCAGGATCAGTCAGGCTCAGTCAGGATCAGTCAGGATCAGTCAAGCTCAGTCAGGTTCAGTCAGGATCAGTCAGTATCAGTCAGGATCAGTCAGGTTCAGTCAGGATCAGTCAGTATCAGTCAGGATCAGTCAGGTTCAGTCAGGCTCAGTCAGGATCAGTCAGGCTCAGTCAGGATCAGTCAGGATCAGTCAAGCTCAGTCAGGCTCAGTCAGGATCAGTCAGGTTCAAAGTGTTTGTTGAGATAAAAACTGTCCTTTTTACTGCCTCCATTTACTTCAACGTCACATTCAAATTGTTAATACGACACATGATTCATAATAAATGATGATGTGTGATGAGTTTATTGTTAGTTTTCCGTCCTGATGGTTTGATGTGTTTCAGGTGGGAGACAGAGACGACTCCAACCTTTACATCAGCAGCAAACTGAAGGCTGCAGCCGAGGTGACGACCGCACCTTTAGACTCTGTTTCTATTTGTTCACACGTTCATCTGTACAGTTTGAATACAGTCTCTTTCAAAATAAAAGTACTACGTCGGTACAACACCACCAACTGATGTTTTTTTCCTCCAACAACACACACACACACACACACACACACAGACACACGTGGTTACGTTTAGCCAACACACACACGTGTGTAAGAACAATAACAATGATAATAATAATAATAATAATGATAATAATAATAACATGTTCAGTTTGTGTTCTGCAGATTGGAATCGATGCGAAACACCTCAGGCTGCCGAATACGTCCACACAGGACGAGGTGAGTGCTGCACCTCCACCTCCAGCTCCATCACTGGAACAGATGGTGGCGCTGTACATCTCTGCAAACCACGTATTTGTACATTATCGCGTAGCTGTGGTCAACATGTGGTGATGTCTGAAACCACCTGGTTATGTTGGAGAAGATCATGTGTTTGCGGCAGTAAACTCAGCTGGTTTAGTTGTTAGTTGGAGTTGACCAGTTGTCTGCAGGTTGACAGGCGTCTCACCTGGTGTCTCACCCTCCACCCTCCCCTCCACCTCCTGATGAAGCTCAGATACTGTGTCACTTTAGAAACGCTGATATGATGCGTATGAAACGTACAAACATACCTGAGGTTTGCAGTGACGTACAGCGTGTCCTCTGATCACTTCCTGTCTCCCTCGCAGGTCCTGCAGAACATCCTGTCTGTCAACGACAACCTGTCCGTCCACGGTCTGATCGTCCAGCTTCCTCTGGACTCTGTGAACTCCATGGACACTGAACGCATCACCAACGCCGTCTCTCCAGAGAAAGACGTGGATGGGTGAGTCTCACAGGAAGTCCTCACGTGATTTGTATATTAGTTCCATTCTAGTATTTTCCTGTGGCTTCATGTGTGTGTGTGTGTGTGTGTGTGTGTGTGTGTAGTCTGAGCTGTATTAACGCAGGGAAGTTGTCTCGAGGTGATCTGAATGACTGTTTCATCCCCTGTACACCCAACGGCTGCATGGAGCTCATCAGACAGACAGGTCTCTCACACACACGTATTACTGGCGCGCCCTCAGCAGTCGCCATCTTTGTGACGTAGCAGACATCTTAACTTCTGACGTGGCGGCTGGAGACAACAAGGAGTCTGTTGGTCTGCCATGATGTCACCTCACTTGTGACTTCCTGTTCCCACACAGGCATGTCTGTGGCGGGGAAACACGCGGTGGTGATTGGTCGCAGTAAGATTGTTGGAGCGCCGATGCATGACCTGCTGCTGTGGAACCACGCCACCGTGACCACCTGTCACTCCAAGACCCCCGACCTACCCGAACAGGTGACATCATTCTCTTGACATCACTGACCTCAATGTTTCCTGTCCGAGTGATGATGCATTTCTTGTCTGACTGATGATGTGTTTCCTGTCTGACTGATGACATATTTTCTGTCTGATGCAGGTGGGCCGGGCTGACATCCTGGTGGTGGGGGCGGGGCGAGCGGAGATGGTGAGAGGAGAGTGGGTGAAGGAGGGCGCCGTGGTCATCGACTGTGGAATCAACCACGTACCAGGTACACAGCTACTTTACTACACACCTGCACACAGGTTCAGGTACTTTGACTTCACTGGGGTATTTCTACTTCCTGTTTGTCTCTGCACCACGTTGATCAGACAGACTCAGATTACTGATATAAAATATAATCAATAATAAATGATGACGTATTTATTATCCTACATCTGATCTGAACATGAAGTAAACATGACCACTGTGACCTCTGACCTCTGAGTCGTCCTGTCTGACAGATGAGACAAAGGCGAGCGGTAAACGGGTTGTCGGAGACGTCCACTACGACTCAGCCTATCAGAGAGCAGGATTCATCACCCCTGTTCCAGGAGGGGTGGGGCCGATGACGGTGGCCATGCTCATGGAGGTGATTTCATTTCTCAGTTTAGTTTGTGTTGCTCCGTCGCAGCAGCAGCGCCGCCCGCAGACTCTAATGAGTCATGGCATCCTGCAGGTTCTTCCTGTTTCAGCAGTCTGATGTTCACAGCTGATTGGCCAAAGTTTATCCAATCAAAACCCAGCGTTCTCTCAGAGTTCTTTGGTTCTTTAAAGATGAACTTTCCTTTTGAACATTTACATTTCAACAACATGATACAAACATAGAATATAAAATATATAATTAAAGAATCTGTTTTATAAACTGAAGCTTTGTGTTCTGATGATGTCATGGTAACTATAATGGTCACATGTTTCAGAACACGGTGCAGAGCGCTCAGCGGTTCCTCCTGAAGAACCACAGGAGGTGAAACTCTGAAGGTAAAACTGATTCAAATCTGAGATCACAGAACTGATTTATCACGTCAAACGTCAAACGTAACGACACAAATCTTCTTCTTCAGGTGTTTTTCTCTCTGACCTCATAAAGTTGAATCAGTTGGTGATGTCATCGTGTCGTCCTGTTGTGTTGTTGTTGTTGAATCAGAGCGCCTGTCAGTCAGAGTTCAGGGTAACAATGTTCTCTGTAGAAGGATGAAGAGCAAACAGTCTTCGACCTTTAAACTCCCCTGGCTATTCGGAGGCCGTCGTCATGGAAACAGCAGCAGAGACATCCCATCTGTTTCCTGCTGACGTCAACAGGAAGTGATCAAACACCTGATCGATGTATCAGTGTTTTTTTTTTTAATGTTTATGAGCTCTGTTTTTGTAAACAACCTGATGATCAATAAAATTTCGGTTTCACCTGAACAAACGTCAAGATTTGATTTATATATTTATGTTTTTCTACTTGATGAGATGAAGAATCCAGATGTTGACAACAACAAACCAACAGATGTGTAAACAATAAGAACAATAATGTAATAATAATAAACAATCATGTGATCTGTGTCTTATAAAAATGTTTCAATGAATAATAAAGTTGGAGCTGATGTTTGTCACACTGTGTCGTATAAATAAAGTTTATTATCAAATCAAAGCCTCCTCTTCCTCATGTCTGAAGATAATCAATGTTTTGGCCTGGGCTCACCCTGAAGACAAGCTTCTTTATTTACAAAAATTGTTTCTATTTTGTGTGATAGTGAATAAACTCACCTGTTTTGTCGTGCATTATCTTGTGTCGGCTCATTTTTATGTTACATTCCCCGGCCCCTAGACGGGTGCGTAACATTTGATTGACAGCTGTGTGATGTCATCAGAGCCTCAGTCATTAATTAAGTTGATTGACGAGTGTGACGGTCGCTTTAATTGGTTCCTGGAGTAACCGAGCGACCGGCCGCAGCCTGACTCTGCTGTCACGTCTCATTTGTCTCCTCTCTGACGTCACCTGATCTGATCTGTTTCATTTCTCTTCTGATTGTTGACGATGAAAATGTTTTGACTGATAAACACTGGCATCATGATTATTCAGATATATTTTCATCTTCTGCACTCTGCAGGTGACGTGATGCACTCAGACCCTTGTCTGTTCTTTGTGATGAAGGAAATAATAAACCAATAAAACAAATAAGCCAGTTTTTCTGTATTCTGAGTTTAAATCTTCTCCTTTATTGTCTCCAACACGTCAGAGAGGAAGCTGAGAATCTTCTTCATCACATTATTAATATATAAACACGTCACTGCAGATTCGTCTCTGTCATTTTACAGTTAAATAAACAGATGAAATAAACAGCAAAGTGAAGGAACGTGTCCTGATCATCCCTCAGAGCTGCACTTCTCCCTCCGGCCACCAGATGTCCTCACACTGTCCTCCTGTAGCCTCATGTCCTCACCTGCTCTCTGTCTGTCATCACCTGGGCTCCACTCCCCCACCTCACACCTGTCCTCAGCCACCTCATCACCCTCTGCAGTGTCACACCTGTCCCTCCTTCATGTTCTCTGTTGTTCCTGCTGGATGTTCCTGTGTCACCGCCGGCTCCTGTCAGTCTGTCTTACTCTGTTAAAGTGTCCTTTCTGAATCCACCTGCACTCGTCGTCCTGCTTTATTCAACACAAAACTACGAACACAGATCACACTGTAAAGATTCAATAATTTAAATTAGTTATGAAATATGTTCATAAATAAATAAGTTAATCTAACCAAGCTTTGATTCATAAATTAGGGTGACCATATTTTGATTTCCAAAAAAGAGGACACTCAGCCGGCCACGACATAGCCTACTTAAATGATACTTGCAGTTTATTCAACGATGCCTTAGGCCTATAATTTTAATATATTTAAAATTTATATTTTAAATATAATGTATTTATAAATTTATATGTATGGATAGAAAATTCAGTTATATTACAAAACAATATCTCTCAAAGACAGAAATTCAGATAGGCCCCTATAGATAGGGGACACATACACACACTAGAGTGTGACGATCCGAGCCCGGCGGTACCCAATGGGTCGGCCGGGTTTGGTCAAAAATGTAGCTATAAATTGTATTCGGGCTCGGGTCGGATTCGGTCAGCTTTCGGTGAAACTGTAGTGTAAAAATAAATAAAATCCTATTGTCTGTCCTGTTTATTGCTTGGGCACTGTTATTTACGTGACAACACCTGAACATCACACACACACACACATTGGCTGTTTGTTTCTACCTCTCCCCTCTCTGGAAGTCTCAGACCTCCAGCCGTAAATGTAACCATGTGTGTGTGTGTCGGCTAAATGTAACCATGTGTGTGTTGGCTAATTGTAACCACGTGTGTGTGTTGGCTAAATGTAACCACGTGTGTGTGTGTTGGCTAAATGTAACCATGTGTGTGTGTTGGCTAAATGTAACCACGTGTGTGTGTGTTGGCTAAATGTAACCACGTGTGTGTGTTGGCTAAATGTAACCATGTGTGTGTGTTGGCTAAATGTAACCACGTGTGTGTTTGCTAAATGTAACCACATGTGTGTGTGTGTTGGCTAAATGTAACCACGTGTGTGTGTTGGCTAAATGTAACCACGTGTGTGTTGGCTAAATGTAACCACGTGTGTGTGTTGGCTAAATGTAACCACGTGTGTGTGTTGGCTAAATGTAACCATGTGTGTGTTGGCTAAATGTAACCATGTGTGTGTCGGCTAAATGTAACCACGTGTGTGTGTGTGTTGGCTAAATGTAACCACGTGTGTGTGTGTTGGCTAAATGTAACCACGTGTGTGCTGGCTAAATGTAACCACGTGTGTGTTGGCTAAATGTAACCACGTGTGTGTGTGTTGGCTAAATGTAACCATGTGTGTGTGTGTGTTGGCTAAATGTAACCACGTGTGTGATTGCTAAATGTAACCACGTGTGTGTGTGTTGGCTAAATGTAACCACGTGTGTGTGTTGGCTAAATGTAACCACGTGTGTGTGTGTTGGCTAAATGTAACCACGTGTGTGTGTTGGCTAAATGTAACCACGTGTGTGTGTTGGCTAAATGTAACCACATGTGTGTGTGTTGGCTAAATGTAACCACGTGTGTGTTGGCTAAATGTAACCACGTGTGTGTGTTGGCTAAATGTAACCACGTGTGTGTGCTGGCTAAATGTAACCACGTGTGTGTTGGCTAAATGTAACCACGTGTGTGTGTGTGTGTGTGTGTTGGCTAAATGTAACCACGTGTGTGTGTTGGCTAAATGTAACCACGTGTGTGTGTGTGTTGGCTAAATGTAACCACGTGTGTGTGTGTGTTGGCTAAATGTAACCACGTGTGTGTGTGTTGGCTAAATGTAACCACGTGTGTGTGTTGGCTAGAAAAAAAACTAAGTAAAAATATTGTGAATAAATCGACACAAATTGTTTTGTTTTTTTTAGGAGGTGAAAAGTTTGATGTCATGTCGGTGACACGAAGGTTCTGAAAGTTACGCTGGTTCCAGCCGACACATTAAAAAGGTTCCTCAGACTGAAAACACCTGCTGATCCACAAGAACCTGATCATCAGTCAGTCACTCTGAACTCTGACCAATCAGACGACAAAGTCTTCTTCTGTGGTGGAGGATGATCAGAGCACCGCCTCAGATCTTACACATGACCTTCAGCTGGATGTTTTACAGCAGCTACATCGTGTCTGTCGTCATGGAAACATAGAGAACTTTATTTAAACAGTTTGTATGAATAGACCGAACTCCTTCTCTTTACAACTGAACAATATGTCCATCGTCTCTGTTGGTCTCCGTCCCTGTGTCCCTGTGTCCTCGTGTCCTCAGGCGTGGTCTCTGCAGCCTGGCGGCTCTCTGAGGACGCAGTCTGAGTCGCTCAGCTGTTCTCTGGTCAGCTGATCCACGGCGGCGTTCAGGGCGGCTCGGACCAGAGAGCGTGCCGTCTGAAGCAGCTGCCGCTCGCTGTGGTCGCAGTTGAGGAGGATCAGGAGGAGGTGGTGGTTCTGGTTCTCCTCCTCCTCCTCTACCTCCTCTTCATCTTCCTGACTGACATCAGCAGGAGCAACCAGTTCAATCCGGATGGAGGGTCCATTTGTCTGGTGGGCCTGTGAGGTGATGTCATCCGTCTCCTTGTCACAGTGAAGCTTAGAGGCCGGTGGCGGCGGCGGTGGCGGTGATGATGAGGAGGCGGCTGACAGCTGATCTTCCTCTGCAGGTAAATCTTCAGGAGGAGCGTCGGCGGTGTTTGAGGGACGTTCATCGACCTCAGCGTGGATCATTTCATTCCCTCCAGCGTCCGTCACATCCTTCTCTGTGACATCACAAACCAGCTGTTCTTCATCTGCAGCTTGTTCCTCCGTCAGCTGAGTCATCTCAGCCGTCACCGTGACGACCTGCCCACTCCCAACAGTCACATCGCCACGGGGCTCGTTGGGTTCGTCAACCTGAGCTCCAGGTGAGCATGGAGTGTCCTCACGCTTCTTCACATCCTCACACTTTGTCATGTCCTCACGCTTTGACACGTCCTTCACGGTTTCCATGGCAACACCTGACAATCTGCTCTTTGACCCTCTGGTGAAAAACTTTCGCAGTTTTTCACGGATGGTCAGCGGCATTTGGTCGCCATCTTTCTCCACAGACTCTCTCCTCTGCTCGTGAGTTCGTGTGGACGAAGTCAGGAACCTTCTGAACGTCGTCCATGTTGTCACGGTAACCCTCCTCTTCCTCTCAGTGACTTTCTGACCTTCTCCTTCTGCGTCATTCATCACCGCGGCGTCCGTTTGCTGCAGCGCCCCCTCCGGTGAAGCAGGACTTTGCTGCTTTGCTGATCCTGTGATGGCGTCCTTCACCTGCTTCCTGTTGCAGATGACAGCAGCTGAGAATCTTCTCCACCACCGGCGTCTGTTGGACTTCCTGTTTCTGATGTCATCATCCTCACCTGCAGCCTCACAGCGCCCCCTGCCGCTCCCTTCATTCTCTGCTCCTTCCACCATGTTGGCAGCGTGTGTCAGCACGGTGGCAGCGACACTCTCTGAAGGTGCTGGATGTTTCAGAGTTTCCGTCGTGTCTCTGTTGGTGTGAGCATCGGCTCTGTCCTCCGTCACGCTCCTGCTGTGGGTCTTTCCCAGCAGCAGCCTCGGAGGACCCGTCAGCTTCCTCTTTAAACACACTTTCTCTGCCCGCTGGACGTTCTCTCCATCCTGCGATGCCATGGTTCGTCTCCACGGTGAAGCTAAACGCTGTGTGAACTTCCTGGAGGTGCTGATGATGATATCACGCTGCTGATTCAACACCTGGAAGCTGCAAAACAAAAACCTGATGACGCTCATGTTGATTTATGATAAACACATGTTTTATTCATCAGAAGTGAAGCTAAGCTCAGACACATGAACATGATGTCACGCTAACGTTAAAGCTTGTGTTTACCACAGTCAGGTGTCCGTGAGCAACTGACTGAGACTGTTTCTGATTCTGATTATTGATGGAAACATTCATCAGTGATTATTGACCATTATCTATCACAATATTTCTGACATGTTATGTTGAAATATATAAATAAATTATGACCTCATTAAATATGCAGCGACTTTCTTATATTTCCAGAGGACAAATCTGAACATTAGAAAAAGTCCATTTCAGATTTCTTCATGTTGTTGATGTGTTGGAGTCAGAGGGAAGTCTGACATCTGATTTGATCTCCTTCATAAATCATGAGCCGTGAGATGATCCACAGCTGCTCTGTAACTGTTCCTGATGTCACCATGAAACATCTGGAGAAGCTTCTGTCAGCTGCTAAACACATCTGGAAACATCCTGCCTTTAGATCTCACAGCAGCTGCTCAGCGGACACATTTAAACCACCACTCAACATATATGTATCTAATACAGCCTGTGACCTGCATGTATGTTTTAATATTCTGTGTTTGTCTTTTCTTAATTAATTCATTCATTTTTTTGTTCTAATTTCAAGTGTTTGAACAAGTGTTGATTTTTCTCTTTGCTGTTTGTGTCTGCAGCTGAATTATAAAACACTTTGTGCTGCGTTCTGTGTGTGAAAGGTGCTGTGCACATACGAGTTCATTCATTCATTCATTCATTCATTAAAAAATCTGTTTTCACTTTATTTGGTTGTATAAATCAGGCTGTGAGAGACAAATGAACAAACTCCTCTGTGAAAACCTTCTGAACATAAACATGAATCAAACTGAGGGGCAGATTTATGAAAAACAACCTTTAAAAGTCTGTGATGTGAAATTAAAAACACTTTTAGACCAAAAAAAGACGTTAGGATAAAAATGTAGCTCCGAGATTTCACCATGAAACTTCATCTGATCACTGACGTGACCACAGCTGTCTTTGTGTCACAGATCACACAGACGTGATGTTTATCAGACTTTGGAAAATAAAAGTATTAAAGGAGAATTAATCAGATGAATAAAATCAGATCAGCTGATCACAGAAACACGCCTGATGGACTCAGCGTCAAACATAAAGTCAAACATGGATCTGCTTTTATGAAACTTGTTCTGTGATCAGAGTCCATTAACGAAGGATGATGTCATCACACAGCAGGTAGACGCTGTGAGCTGATTGGCTGAGAGTTAAATAAAAGATGAAATCTCACCTGAGTGTGGATCGTGTCCTTCCTGTGTGATGACGAGCAGAAGTGATTCTCCGACAGAAGAAGAAACACTGAGCTGATGTCTCTGCCTCTCCTCCGCCGCCGTAACGCCCCAGTTTCCATAGCAACTGCCCTGATTGGCGTTTTGTTTTACAGAAAATGCTCCTTCAATATGATGGTGGGAAGGCGGGGGAGGGGGTGATGTCCCCCGGGGGAGAAGAACAGGAAACGACATTTGGTTTTATTTCATATAATGAGTTTCTACAACATGTGACACCTTCTATCTTTAGACCGCCGCATCATCAGAGGGAGAACACACGGCTCGGCGCCACAAGACACACTGAACCCAACCTGCAGGGTCACTGAGAGACGCCGCTGACAAAGGTAGCGCCTCTAAAGTCAGTCACATGACCACAGAGACAAGGAGACACAACAAGGAGACAAACTGAACCTACAGGATCACTGCAGACACACAGAGACACCAGCAAAGTTCACAGCTGTAAAGTCAGTCACATGACCGCAGAGAGACTCGGAGAAAACCTCAAAAAGGAGAAAACACTATCAAAGTAACAGGAAACGTCTTGAGCCACATTTCCTGCTGAAACACATCTGGACTTGGACTCAAAAACGCTGCTGTAAACACACTGACGATAAACAATAAACAACAACAATCCTTTCACGCAGCAGTCGCTGCAAAAACAAAATCAACCCTCTGGAAACAACAATGTCTCTATAAATGACGTCTGAAGAGGTCTGTGGTGGTCTGTGGTGGTCTCTAGAGGTCTGTGGTGTCTGTAGAGGTCTGTAGAGGTCTGTAGTGGTCTGAAGAGGTCTGTGGTGGTCTGTAGAGGTCTGTGGTGGTCTCTAGAGGTCTGTGGTGTCTGTAGAGGTCTGTAGAGGTCTGAAGAGGTCTGTGGTGTCTGTAGAGGTCTGTAGAGGTCTGTAGTGGTCTGAAGAGGTCTGTGGTGGTCTCTGGTGGTCTGTAGAGGTCTGTGGTGGTCTCTAGAGGTCTGTGGTGTCTGTAGAGGTCTGTAGAGGTCTGAAGAGGTCTGTGGTGTCTGTAGAGGTCTGTAGAGGTCTGTAGTGGTCTGAAGAGGTCTGTGGTGGTCTCTGGTGGTCTGTAGAGGTCTGTGGTGGTCTGTAGTGGTCTGAAGAGGTCTGTGGTGGTCTCTGGTGGTCTGTAGAGGTCTGTGGTGTCTGTAGAGGTCTGTGGTGTCTGTAGAGGTCTGTGGTGTCTGTAGAGGTCTGTGGTGGTCTGTAGAGGTCTGTGGTGTCTGTAGAGGTCTGTGGTGGTCTCTGGTGGTCTGTAGAGGTCTGTGGTGTCTGTAGACGTCTGTAGAGGTCTGTGGTGGTCTCTAGAGGTCTGTGGTGTCTGTAAAGGTCTGTAGAGGTCTGTAGTGGTCTGAAGAGGTCTGTGGTGGTCTCTGGTGGTCTGTAGAGGTCTGTGGTGTCTGTAGAGGTCTGTGGTGGTCTGTAGTGGTCTGAAGAGGTCTGTGGTGGTCTCTGGTGGTCTGTAGAGGTCTGTGGTGTCTGTAGAGGTCTGTGGTGGTCTGTAGAGGTCTGTGGTGTCTGTAGAGGTCTGTGGTGGTCTCTGGTGGTCTGTAGAGGTCTGTGGTGTCTGTAGAAGTCTGTAGAGGTCTGTGGTGTCTGTAGAGCTCTGAAGAGGTCTGTGGTGTCTGTTGAGGTCTGTAGTGGCCTGTGGTGGTCTGTAGAGGTCTGTGGTGGTCTGTAGAGCTCTGAAGAGGTCTGTAGTGGTCTGTGGTGTCTGTAGAGCTCTGAAGAGGTATGTGGTGGTCTGTAGAGGTCTGTGGTGGTCTGTAGTGGTCTGTACAGGTCTGTGGTGTCTGTAGAGCTCCGAAGAGGTCTGTGGTCGTCTGTAGTGGTCTGTAGAGGTCTGTGGTGGTCTGTAGAGGTCTGTAGTGGTCTGGGGTGGTATGTAGAGGTCTGTGGTGTCTGTAGAGCTCTGTGGTGGTCTGTAGAGGTCTGTGGTGGTCTGTAGAGGTCTGTAGTGGTCTGGGTGGTCTGTGGTGGTCTGTAGAGGTCTGTAGTGGTCTGGGGTGGTCTGTAGAGGTCTGTGGTGGTCTGTAGAGGTCTGTGGTGGTCTGTAGAGGTCTGTGGTCATTACACAGATTACACAACCTTTCATTGCTTTGCAGACCCTTATATCTACCTGTTATTTTAGAAAGTCTATTATTAGATGGCCTGACTGTACTTCTTGTTCTCACAAAGTAAATATTTTTTAAAATTAAAATTCACAATATAAATCACATGAGGACATGCTCTGGAGTTCATAACGCCACTTCTGTACAAACTGATCCTTTAACCTCTGCTCAACTGCCATCTTCAAACATTTGATGTTATCACATCTGTGGTCTGACCAAACATAAGAAAAACTGCTTTCATCTAATATTTGCTTAAGAAAAGAAATGCATGGTGATACATATAGCTCATTAATATATAAATTAAATAGACAGTTATACATCACCCTAATAATCTTTGTTTCCTTCCCCATCACTAAACTCCCCCAATAACCAATAATTCTTTTTTTGATATCAACACATTAAGGGTATCTTCCAAGTTCGCCATAAACCATATTATTACAAGTGGATATTTTCACTTCAAAATATACTTGAGGAATTTCAAATGTAATTTCTCTAAGATGTCTACCTTCTCAAACCCCCATACCTCACAAGCATACAGCATAACTGGCATCACCAGCCTGTCAAAAAGCTCTAATCTCATATCTATTCATAAATCAAACTTCCTACATTTGCCCAGTAAAGAAAACAGAGCTCTTGAAGCCCGTTTATAGAAATCCTCAATAGCAAATTTGTGGTTGAAAAGTATTCCTAAATATTTAAAACTATGTATAATTTCTAGCTCCTCGCCATTACAGAGGAACTGATACTTTTCAACATCAACTTTACGGTGGCCAAATATTGTAACTTTAGTCTTATTACTATTTATAGTTCATTTCCATGTCTTACAAAAATTTGATCAATTCCTTTTTGCGGTTGTAGCCATGGTGATAGTGTCGTCTCCGTACATAAGTACCATGAGTTTAATGTAACTATCTATCATGTCATCGCTACATTGAGCCGGCTCACATCCATTTACAATTAAATATTCCTCAAGATCATTTATATAAAGAGGCCGAATAGTATTGAGGATAAATTTGTCGTGGACTCAGTGGTCTGTAGAGGTCTGTAGAGGTCTGTGGAGGTCTGTAGGTTTGCAGGTGTAATAATGTGATCCCATGACTGATGTATTGATCACTGATCAGTTATTGATCGCAGCAGCAGGCTCTGAGCTCTGTGATGTCATCATGTCATCTATTTTTATAGGTGTGAAGAAGAAGCTCAGCAGCTTTTGTTTCTATAGCGATGGAGGTAAAAATACATCCATGTGTCCCTAAGCAACAGCACAGCGACCAATCAGATCAGCCGACAGGTGAGAGCACAGAGACACACACCATCACCTTCACACAGGCAGCTGGTCTCCACATTCAGAGATTATTGATCATTGATCACTGATTGATTCATGATGATGATGATGATGATGATGGTGATGATGATGGTGATGATGGTGATGATGATGATGATGATGGTGATGATGATGATGGTGATGATGGTGATGATGGTGATGATGATGATGATGATGATGATGATGGTGATGATGATGATGATGGTGATGGTGATGATGGTGATGATGGTGATGATGGTGATGATGATGGTGATGATGGTGATGATGGTGATGATGATGATGATGATGATGATGATGGTGATGGTGATGATGGTGATGATGGTGATGATGATGATGATGATGATGATGATGGTGATGATGATGATGATGATGATGATGGTGATGGTGATGATGATGATGATGATGATGATGGTGATGGTGATGATGATGATGATGATGATGATGGTGATGATGGTGATGATGGTGATGATGATGATGATGATGATGATGGTGATGATGATGATGATGATGATGGTGATGATGATGATGATGATGATGATGGTGATGATGATGATGATGATGATGATGGTGATGATGGTGATGATGATGATGATGGTGGTGATGATGATGATGGTGATGATGATGATGGCCACTTTATTAGGTACACCTGTTCACCCGCTTGTTAAGGGAAATGGCCACTTTAGAATGAAAATACAGACAGTACTTCCTGTCCCTCATGCAGACAAGAAGCCCAGTGTAGTTCTTTAAACGATTTGTAGGTGGAGAGAGGAGGTGAGGATGTGAGGAGGTGAGGAGGTAAGGAGGTGAGGAGGTGAGGAGGTGAGGAGGCAAATGTTAGAATGAGGAGCAGCCACAGAGCTCAGAGGTCCACTGACTGACTGCTCTGTGAAGACCGTGATGTTGTGTTGAAAGGAGATTTAAGGGAGGAGATGAAACAGACTCATGATTTGAAACTGTTCAGAGTCACGGCGTCATGGAGACGATGAACGTGTTAATAATCAGTCAATAATATGAATGTTTAAAATAAAGATTCATCGATCGTCTGAAGCTTTTTAACAAAGAACTCATTTTACTTTATTGATTTCCTTCAAACTTAAAATCATCAGTGAGATGATCGATCGGATCAATGAGTTTAAACCTGATCAGTGATCTGATTGGTACAAAAAGACATTTATTTACAAAACTTTATTGTCCCATCGATGAAAAACAAACGTCTATGTACAAAACAACTTCTTGTTTAGATCTTGTTTTTTTACAGTGAAACACAGAATGAAGACGACGTCACGACTGTCAGACATTCACTCATCAATAATCAATAACACGTCCACTCCTTATCAATGAACGCTGGTCATGTGACGCCAGCAGAGGGTTAAAGGACCATGACACCGTTTCCTCCACTGATCACCCTTTCAAAATAAGATGTTAACATCTCATGAGACTTGTCTCATCCCAACTCGTCAAACATCAGTGCTCCGTCAGTGACACACATGTCGACATACGATGCGCTCAGTGCGCTCCTGGTCATAGTGAGACGTCCAGGGACGGTGTGTGAATCTACGCTTCTTACATGCATCCTGTCTTTTCAAAATAAACTTCCACTTTTCACAGGAAGTGTACAGTTTCTTTTTTAGACGCAGACAGTCTTTTTCAAAATAAACTTGCACCTAGTCAAGGTCAGAGAAACACAGCATGGTTACTGACGTCAAGTCATGTTACATACGTTACTGTTGTAGCACAGACACATCGACGCCTCATTGGCTGCTGGGTCATACGTCAACATCACCGTCATATTGATCGCTCTAAGCTCTAATTGGTTTACCCTGTCCTCCTCCCCTCCAGCCCCACCTGTACGGTCATCCGTCCGTCGTGAGAGGTTCCTGTGTGTGTGTTGGTATCTGACGCTAAGGTCACTGAGCGGCGGTGTGACGAGTTGGGATGAGAACGCTCGTTTGGATATATAAAACCAAACAGTGTTATGATCCTCTGATGGAGGTGGAGCTTGTGTTCTTCTTCTTCATGTTCTTAAAGGTTCTGTAAAAGAAACAATCAGGTGGAAACACGAGTTACAAAAAGCTGGTAAACTGTCGATGATTCTTGTCTCAGATTGTCAGCGAGCGTTAAGTTACCGATGAAACGACACAAACGACCATTGAACCACCACAGGAAGGCACTGCTGCGTCTTTTCACAATAAAACCTGTCAGGGTCTAAAGACACGACGACACACTGATGGGAGCTTTACATTAAAGGAACAGTCCCACTTTTTATCTCCTCCTGTGTCGTCCTCAGAGTCAGTGAGGCGTTCACTGTCCGCTGGTGAGTGTGGAAGATCAGGATACAACGTTTCAGTGTGTACAGAGCTGACTTCACAGAATCAAACAGGAACTAAAGAAACTGATCAGCAGGATGAGATGAACTGATGGTGATTAGTTATTGATCAGTACTGATTAATCTGCTGATTGTTTTATTGATAAAGGAGCTGTCAGCAGTGAAAATGTCCAGAGTGTCCTCAAACGCCTCGTTCAGCTTCAGTTTTAGTAGAAAAACAGAAAATATTCACATCAAACCAGAGAATTTATTTTCTTAAAAAATGACTGAAAATATTTGGGGATTAATTTTCTGTCGATCGATTCAGAAGTTTACGAACTGAAACGTGTAAAAAAGCAACAGTCGGACCGTCACAGCTGATGATCACATGACTCACACACACACCTGCACAGGTACCGGACCAGCAGACAGCAGCAGAGACACAGACGACAACACAAAGCTCAGAGTCCAGTCTGAGTCCAGAGAGAACGTCTGCTGGTTCCGCCCACAGAACCACCGTGTGCTCAGTCATGCCACCTGGCGGCGACGCATCACTCCACAGGAACGCCGTCCACGCTCTCCTGGGAGATCTCAGAGTCCAGGGAGTAGCAGGAGCTGCCGTTGTCCTGAGTGTCCCTGTTGACCTCCTCAGAGAGCGTGGCGACGCCAGAGGAGGCCCCGCCCCCTCCCCCGGGCTCTGCGGCGCCCTCGCAGAAGTGGGCGGAGGCCTGGAAGAGCTGGCTGCAGAGGCGGTTGTAGCGGTGGTAGCGGGATGGTTTGCCGGTGTGGGTGTACATGTGCTCCTGCAGCTGGCTCTTGTGGGCGAAGCGCAGGCTGCAGACGGCGCAGGCGATCTTCCGTTTACGGGAGTGCAGGAGGGCGGGGGTGGGGCTGCTCCCCCCTCCTCCCCCCGCTCCCCCCCGGCTCCTCCTCAGCTCCGCGGCCAGCTGGTTGGCGAGTGCCTGGCTCTGTCTCAGCGCCTCCTCCAGACACCCTGCGTCCAGCTGGTCTTGGGCCCCCGCTGGCCCCTCCTCACCGCCAGCATCCAGCTCCCCGCCCTGCGGCAGCCCCTCCATCAGGCGGGCGGGGTCGAGGGCGTGGCTGAACAGGTGCTCCCGCAGGTCCTCAGGGGAGGAGCAGCGCTCTCCACAGCGGGGACACAGCAGGACGAGGGGCCGGTCCTTAAACAGGAGGCTCTGACTGGGACTGCTTCCCTGAGAGGGAGACCCCGCCCCCTGCCCCTCCTCCGCCTCGCCTTCCTCCCCCTCCTCCTCCTCCACCCGCTCCTGCTTGATGCGGGTCGAGATGTCAGAGTCGTCTCCAGACGCCACGGAGCAGACGTTGCGTTGTGTCGAGGCCTGGCGGTCTGACGAGATCCCCTCCAGTCCGACGGCAAGGGACAGCTGGGAGTGGGACCGACCTCCCCGGCGTCCGTCCTCGGGGGCCCCGCGGGACACCGCCGTGGTCTTGGGGACTCCCGGTGCGTCCTTGTTGGCCAGCTGGGAGGAGATCTGGATACCGTACAGGTTGGACATGCGCACCATGTCTGCAGCGGCATCGGTGGCGCCCTCGCCGGGTTTCCGGCACAGCTGGTAGGCGTGGAGGAACTTGATGCCGTCCTGCAGCCGGCTCTGGTCCACGGGCTGTTTGGGACACATGCCGGTGTACATGATGTGCAGCAGGTAGCTGAAGACGTCCGGCTGGATGTCGGTGGGCTGGATCTTTATACACTCACTGAGGACAGACAGAGACAACATGTCAACATGTCTCAGGTGGTCTGAGACACACACGGGACGTTCGTCCAGCTGAGACAACACGGCCCTATTACTCATTTCAACGAGGCCAGTGTGTGTCAACCAATCAGAAACAAGCAAACACTCAGGTCTGTATTTCTACTGTCGTCATGACGACAGATTAAACTGCTGAAACATCTGTCTCTCACTAGCATGACTTACGTATAGTGTCGAGCGTCAGACTGAATAACGCACCACAAAAATCTTATGAGTTTATTCTTCGGTCCAAGTGAACGTTTGTGCCAAATTTAACAAAATTCCCTCAAGTTGTCCTCGAGACATCGTGTCCATCGTGTATGTACATACGGACAATCAGAACCAGAACCAGCTACCGTCGGTGTGGAGCCATAAACACTGTGCTGAATGTCAGAATCCCTGTCGGTGACAGGAAGTTCATTGTTTTACAGGAAGTACTTGATCTGAATACTGACGGTCCTGGTTCAAAACGATCAAAGAGTTTATGTGTAATAAATTAGTGTTTGGAGTTTTTCAACACGTGCATGTTTATATTTATTATGTATGCGTTACTACTGAGGCAAAGTCCTGGAAGACGTCACTGTTCGAGACACACTGCACCACCTGACCTGACACCTCAGGATGATTAAAGACAGGTGTGCTGCAGTACGTGACCAGCGTGGAGACGTCTTCCACCGCCATGCGTTTGGTTTGATTTGAGTTTATTGTTTGATGAACTCGTTTCTTACCTCTTTGATTTGAACACAGGTTTTTGTAAAGGCCAGTTTCCCCACATCAACATCCTGTACCAAGCAAAGACAACGGGCTGATGGTGTCTTTATGGCGTCTGACGGCGGCTACTCTGACCTCATTCAGGAGCCACAGTGGACAGTGACCATGAACCAGACCATCAGCTCAGGTGTGTGTGTGTGCTCCTCACCTGGACTGGTGGATGAAGATCATCTTGAAGTAGTTGGAGAAGGCAGCGAGGACGGCGCGGTGAGCTTTGAAGTAGACGTTTCCGATGGCGACAGTGCAGTCGCACAGGAAGCCGAACTCTCTCTGAACGTTGAGCTGCTGCAGCAGGAAGAGGCTGTGAGACGACACCTCCATGACCCACTCTGCAACACACACACACACACACACACACACACACACACACACACACGGTAACACACCAGCAGGAGGAGGTGCACATTAATAATCCTCCAGGACTGTAACATGCTCATGTTTAACCCAAACAATGTGTCATGTGACTGCAGTTGCTTCACATCCAGGTCGGAACACCTTCTCACCACAAACCAACCGCACCAGAGTTCCTTTGGAACCGGACTGAGACCACCTCTTCAAGAAGGTCTCAGTCCGGTTGTTTTGGTGTGTTCACACCTGCACAGACGAACCAGTTCAAGTGTGTATATGACAGTTGTATCTAGTGTTGTCACGATACCAAAATCTTTGTTTCGGTACCAATACCAATATGAATTTCGATACTTTTCGATACTCTTCGGTACTTTTCCTAAGGAAAAGTCCTTTAGAACAATAAATAGTAGGGGTGTAACGGTACCAAAGAAATCATGGTTCGGTAAGTACCTCGGTATGGACGTCACGGTTTGGTAACTCAAATGTTCCACCAAGTTTGTGTTGTCTCGTGTTGTCTCCCTTTGTGAGGCAGACTTTCTCTTGTCTTTTTTCACGTGCGCCAGCTGCGAATGTTGATACAGGTGATGTCATACACACCACTTGCGCAATCTGTGCTCCAATAGGAACAAGGAAGGCGTTTGTGTGCATAAATGAGTAAAATAAATTAACTAAATTGATGAATTGAATCAGTTTCAAACTACCGGTATTTTCCAAATGCAGTATAGTACCGTTTGGAATATTACTTTAGTACCAGTATACCGTGCAACACTAGTTGTATCTGCCATGCAGCTACGTCACACTATGTGCCCAAAACAAATTTCCTTTGTGAGCATGGAGCACCACTGTGACTATTAAGTCACATTTTGTAAATACAAATGAACCAAACCAAACAGGACAGGTGTGAACACACCCTTAATTAATTAATACCTTAAATAATAACATTAACTTTAAAAATGCCAACGTCAGTTTTCTTCACAGAAATAAATATAACTTTTACGACCCTCCCCTAAAATCATTAGAGTTAGTATTATTAGTGTGAACGCAGCGACAGCCTGTGTGTATGTGAATATACAACAGGTAGGCCTAGTTCAGACCCAGCGATCTGATTGGTCAATGAGACACTTAGAATGAGCTCAAATCAGCTCACCTGGCTCATCACTAACAATATTACTCTGCCATGTCCATGGAGGAATACAAACCTGCGACAGATGAGTGTGTTGTTGATGTGGATCTGTACGACGGACTGAGTCTGATGGACGACTGGAAGAAGACGAGGCTGCTGCTGGTTCATACAGGACACACACACACCTGCTCCATATGTGTTGTGTGTGTGTGCTGAGCTCACTGAGCAGGTCTGTGTTTATATGTGAGGTAATAATTCAGTTTTGGAAACTTGACGATTTCTTAAAATGATCGAGCTCATGTTGACTGACGGACTCACAGGGACCAGAGACACGTCTGGACCGACAGCTGGAGCAGTGAACTGTGCGTCATCACGTACAGGAGTCAACTGATGGGACAGACTCTTCTCCAGGTATTAGTCAGAGCTGATGTATTTCCATGGAAACAGAGACAACTGTTGTAGAAATCATCATATAATTTAACTTATTGGTAAGTTGGTAAGCACTGAGGCCGAGCTCCGCATCACTGTCGTATTTAGCAAACATAAATCACGTCTGCAAAAACACAGATTCCACAAATTCATAAAATGACTCAGTGAATAAAAACTAAAATCTTTAAAGTGAAGAACTGAGACTGGATTCATTCATTCATTCATTCATTCATTCATTCATATCTGAGGCTGTGAATATCAGACATAAATCCACTAACGTGTTTCATTTATTTGTAAATTAATTTAATGTTTTATATTTTAAAGAATCTGTTTGTGTCTCTGAAAAATATTTTTGTGAGTTTTTAATATTTTTATGTGTCTGTGAAGTTATTGTATATTCACTGTCTGTCCTCTACAGTCACGTGACCACTGACCTCACAGCGTCTCCAGCTGACTCCACCTGGACAGGTGAGCTGACCTCTGACCTCATGAAGGTCACTTGAGCTCACACACACACACACACACACACACCGTCCCTGATCCCAACAAACCGGAAACCGGACTTCCTCGACACCAAACCACAACACAGCTCGGGCGCGTGCACGTGGCGTCGCGCCCGTCAGGCTGCAGCCTCCTCCATCCTCCTCTGTCTCATTCAAATTCAGCAACACGCACGTCCTCATTCACCTACACGCACCGCAGGCGCGTGCGCGCACGCACATACAGCCCGTGCACACAGCCTCTCTCTGTCTATGTCGTGCACGAGCGCCGTGCCCGGCGGCCGTTAATCGGTGTCTTACCGCAGAAATGTGCAGATTGTCTTCAGGTTCTGGAGCCGATTTGTTGCTGCAGATGATCTCGCAGAAAGCCGCGTCACGTCTCGCGAGAGGAAGGGTCAAAGGGGCTGGTCACGTGATCCGACTGTGTCACCTACCAACATGTAATTAATAATCAATAACAGAAATATGGACCCGTTTTAATCCGTTTAAATCAAATAAATACGGAAATAATTTAACAGTTTCATTATTACACAAAAAAGGTCATTATAATGAACAGCTGGGATATAAATAATAATAATAATAATAATAATAATAATAATCTATGTTCAGCAACAAGAAAAATATTATTGGACTGCTTATTTAAATAAAATCTAAAGTGTTTGAAAGTGAACAGGTTTATAATGAGACACTGTTGCCATGGCGACAGCTGGTGTGTCAGCAGGTCATCGGTCTGATCAGCTGATCCCAACAACAGCTAAGGCCCTGTCCAAATACCCACACTTGCGCCCTTGTGCCCCTTAATAGCGCACTCCCACTGAGGGGCACAAGTGCGTAGAGTCCCAAATACATATACAAATACACCCCTTCCCAAAGTGCGCATCAGACCTCACTTCCAGCAAGTGAACTTCAGGGAAGACCTCAGGGCGCAAGTGTGGGTATTTGGACAGGGCCTAACAGTCAGACAAAGTGTCAG
The DNA here is from genome assembly GCA_037127435.1 of Epinephelus malabaricus. NCBI lineage: Eukaryota > Metazoa > Chordata > Actinopteri > Perciformes > Serranidae > Epinephelus > Epinephelus malabaricus. The sequence continues at coordinate 586,627 of JANUFT010000012.1, read as the reverse complement.
TGACATCAGAGACAGACTGACGGACCCTCTGCCCCAGTGCATGCTGGGACAGCAGGTCACATTCAGTGATTGACAAAATCAACTCAACACAGAAATTATGAACTGAGAGATAAAGATGTGTTTTATTAAGGTGTGTTTGTAACAAACAGGATGTTGATTTAAACAGAGAGAAAAATCATCATGTAAAATAAAGTGTCTGACTGAAGTCTGGACTCTGTGTGACACATTAATAAAATCAGTGATGAGTAAATCTTCAGCTGAATCAGTTCAGAGACCTTTAATATGCAAACTAACTTTATTGTTCTCTGTGTGACATCATCACCTCAGTCAGTGTTTGGGAACTGTTGAAGTTTATCTGACTTCACTGTCTCAACAGTCCCATGATGCACCTCCATCCATCACAGACAGGAAGTTACCAATAATGTACCTCCATCAAAGAGCATGGATACCAAGAGGCGAAGCTCAATAGAACGCGCCATAGCAACAGACTCGCCTATGGTTTCGTCCTACCGCCGCCATTTTGGACTGTCAGCAGACCGCAGCAGACCCGCTTGCATACAGAAACACACAGACAAACTGAAGTATATCGCTATTAATTATGCTTACAATGCTACTCACCTCGTGATAGCTTGGTCACAGCTGCTTTTTCACCTTTTTGTAAAGCAAAATATAGACTTTAAAAAAAGAGCAAAACTTAGAAAAACAGCCTAGATGGCATCTCTACATATTACATCCACTTATGAGAAGATTAACTTAATTACTCTATCAAAATCACCCCATAAGCAAATCTACCAAAAAATAAATAAATAAATAAATAATAAAAATATATATATATATTAACTACAAACACATTAATGGCGACGTCACATAGTCAGGAATAAAGATTTATTTACAGTTTGTACAATAAGGGGACAGTAATAATAATAATAATAATAATAATAATAATATATAGGCTATTTTAATATGATATATTTTTTTCGGGAAACGGTGGAAGGCCAGGTGCGGGGTGTTCCACTGATAGTTGTCGCAGTTAATTGCACCACACTGTTTTCTTTTACTTTTTTCCTCCTCTCTCCTTCACATCTTGCATGTTGTCTGGGCGCAACAGTCCAAGCTCAACAGTCCAAAATGGCGGCAGCGCCCCTAGTGGCTGTTGGCAAAAATTCAATGGAGCTTCATCTCTTGGTATCCATGCTCTTTGCCTCCATCCATCACAGACAGGAAGTTACCCATGATGTACCTCCATCCATAACAGACAGGAAATTACCCATGATGCACCTCCACACCTCCAAAATAGTGCTGGGTAATATGGCTTAAAAATCATACTGTGATATTTTTAGGATTTATCATGATACAGGATAAAAATCTTGATGTTTTGAAAACTTCTCAACAACTACAGTTACACTAAAGTTAGATAAAATAGTTCTAATGAAATAAATCAAAACAGAACCCCTGATGCTTTTATTTTGAAGCACCTGACTCCTCTTAGGCAGGAAGTGTTGTGTTGTTAGCAGTTAGCAGGAGGTTAAACTGTTGTGCCTTTAAACATGAAGATTTATACACTGTGAGCTGAAACCAAACTGACAGCTCTGCATTTCATATATTAATATCTGTGAGTCACAGTGGTGCTCCATGGTCCCAAAATGTGACTTAACAGTCACAGTGGTGCTCCATGGTCCCAAAATGTGACTACATGGATACAGTGGTGCCCCATGGTCACAATATGTGACTTACTAGTTATAGTGGTGCTCCATGGTCAAAAAAGTGACTTACTAGTCACAGTGGTGCTCCGTGGTCCCAAAATGGGACTTAATAGTCACAGTGGTGCTCCATGGTCCCAAAATGCGACTTAATAGTCACAGTGGTGCTCCATGGTCCCAAAATGTGACTAAATAGTCACAGTGGTGCTCCATGGTCCCAAAATGCGTCTTAATAGTTACAGTGGTGCTTCATGGTCCCAAAATGTGACTACATAGATACAGTGGTGCTCCATGTGGTCACAAAATGTGACTTACTAGACACAGTGGTGCTCCATGGTCAGAAAATATAACTTAGTAGTTACAGTGGTGCTCCATGGTCAGAAAATGTGATTTACTAGTTATAGTGGTGCTCCATGGTCACAAAATGTGACTTAATAGTTACAGTGGTGCTCCATGGTCCCAAAATGCGACTTAATAGTGACAGTGGTGCTCCATGGTCACAAAATGTGACTTATTAGTTATAGTGGTACTCCATAGTCAAAAAAGTGACTTATTAGTCACAGTGGTGCTCCATGGTCCCAAAATGTGACTTAATAGTTACAGTGGTGCTCCATGGTCTCAAGATGTGACTACATAGTTACAGTGATGCTTCATGGTCAGAAAATGTGATTTAATAGTCACAGTGGTGCTCCATGGTCACAAAATGTGACTTAATAGTTACAGTGGTGCTCCATGGTCACAAAATGTGACTTATTAGTTATAGTGGTGCTCCATGGTCAAAAAAGTGACTTACTAGTCACAGTGGTGCTCCATGGTCACAAAATGCGACTTAATAGTCACAGTGGTGCTCCATGGTCACAAAATGTGACTTAATAGTTACAGAGGTGCTCCATGGTCACAAAATGTGACTTATTAGTTATAGTGGTGCTCCATGGTCAAAAAAGTGACTTACTAGTCACAGTGGTGCTCCATGGTCAGAAAATGTGACTTGATAGTCACAGTGGTGCTCCATGGTCACAAAATGTGACTTAATAGTTACAGTGGTGCTCCATGGTCTCAAAATGTGACTTAATAGTTACAGTGGTGCTCCATGGTCACAAAATGTGACTTATTAGTTACAGTGGTGCTCCATGGTCAAAAAAGTGACTTACGAGTCACAGTGGTGCTCCATGGTCACAAAATGTGACTTAAGAGTCACAGTGGTGCTCCATGGTCTCAAAATGTGACTTAATAGTTACAGTGGTGCTCCATGGTCACAAAGTGTGACTTAATAGTTACAGTGGTGCTCCATGGTCACAAAATGTGACTTATTAGTTACAGTGGTGCTCCATGGTCTCAAAATGTGACTTAATAGTTACAGTGGTGCTCCATGGTCTCAAAATGTGACTTAATAGTTACAGTGGTGCTCCATGGTCACAAAATGTGACTTATTAGTTACAGTGGTGCTCCATGGTCAAAAAAGTGACTTACGAGTCACAGTGGTGCTCCATGGTCACAAAATGTGACTTAAGAGTCACAGTGGTGCTCCATGGTCTCAAAATGTGACTTATTAGTTATAGTGGTGCTCCATGGTCAAAAAATGTGACTTCATAGTCACAGTGGTGCTCCATGGTCCGAAAATGTGACTTAATAGTTACAGTGGTGCTCCATGGTCTCAAAATGTGACTACATAGATACAGCGGTGCTCTATGGTCAGAAAATGTGACTTACTAGTCACAGTGGTGCTCCATGGTCAGAAAATGTGACTTATTAGTTATAGTGGTGCTCCATGGTCAAAAAAGTGACTTACTAGTCACAGTGGTGCTCCATGGTCACAAAATGTGACTTATTAGTTACAGTGGTGCTCCATGGTCTCAAAATGTGACTTAATAGTTACAGTGGTGCTCCATGGTCTCAAAATGTGACTTAATAGTTACAGTGGTGCTCCATGGTCACAAAATGTGACTTATTAGTTACAGTGGTGCTCCATGGTCAAAAAAGTGACTTACGAGTCACAGTGGTGCTCCATGGTCACAAAATGTGACTTGATAGTCACAGCGGTGCTCCTTGGTCCCAAAATGTGACTTAATAGTTACAGTGATGCTTCATGGTCAGAAAATGTGACTTATTAGTTATAGTGGTGCTCCATGATCACAAAATGTGACTTGATAGTCACAGTGGTGCTCCATGGTCAGAAAATGTGACTTACTAGTCACAGTGGTGCTCCATGGTCCCAAAATGTGACTTATTAGTTATAGTGGTGCTCCATGGTCAAAAAAGTGACTTACGAGTCACAGTGGTGCTCCATGGTCAGAAAATGTGACTTCATAGTCACAGTGGTGCTCCATGGTCCGAAAATGTGACTTAATAGTTACAGTGGTGCTCCATGGTCTCAAAATGTGACTACATAGATACAGCGGTGCTCTATGGTCAGAAAATGTGACTTACTAGTCACAGTGGTGCTCCATGGTCAGAAAATGTGACTTATTAGTTATAGTGGTGCTCCATGGTCAAAAAAGTGACTTACTAGTCACAGTGGTGCTCCATGGTCACAAAATGTGACTTGATAGTCACAGCGGTGCTCCTTGGTCCCAAAATGTGACTTAATAGTTACAGTGATGCTTCATGGTCAGAAAATGTGACTTATTAGTTATAGTGGTGCTCCATGATCACAAAATGTGACTTGATAGTCACAGTGGTGCTCCATGGTCCCAAAATGTGACTTATTAGTTATAGTGGTGCTCCATGGTCAAAAAATGTGACTAAATAGTCACAGTGGTGCTTCATGGTCCCAAAATGTGACAAAATAGTTACAGTGGTGCTCCATGGTCCCAAAATTTGACTAAATAGTTACAGTGGTGCTCCATGGTCACAAAATGTGACTTATTAGTTATAGTGGTGCTCCAGGGTCAAAAAATGTGACTAAATAGTCACAGTGGTGCTTCATGGTCACAAAATGTGACAAAATAGTTACAGTGGTGCTCCATGGTCCCAAAATGTGACTAAATAGTTACAGTGGTGCTCCATGGTCCCAAAATGTGACTAAATAGTCACAGTGGTGCTTCATGGTCCCAACATGTGACTTAATAGTCACAGTGGTGCTTCATGGTCCCAAAATGTGACTTAATAGTCACAGTGGTGCTCCATGGTCCCAAAACGTGACTTAATTGTAAGAGCCCATGTAGTAATATCCTTTATACAGTCATGTTGGTTTGTAATGCAAAAATCTCTGCATGTAAGGGACAAGGCTGAATGTCAGTGACCTCTGACCACTCAGACGTCACTGACATTCAGCCTTGTCCCTTACATGCAGAGATTTTTGCAGTCTCTGAATCTGTTGATGATATTATGGGATGTAGATGTGAAATCTGAAACTGTTGGACTGTTTGTCCTCACAGTTTGTATCAAAGTGTCTGTCCTGAACAGCTGAGCCTTTAGAGGGCGCTGCTTTCCCTCTGCTACCTGTTCACCTGTTTACCTGTGGAAGGTCACACACAGGTGTTTCTCACTCTGTTGTTGCTGCTGTCTCAACTTTATTACAACCTGCTGCAGACTGAGTGTAGATTTATATTCATCAGTTTGAATATTAAATTTATTTGGACTGGATTCAGTTGGATTTACAGTTCATTACATGATGATTTTATTTACATGTTACACAACATCCTGTTTGAATCAGGTTACCCATGACCCAGACTTTGTTTCACTCGGACTTTAAATCACTTTGGGGTACTGTTCTGCGTTTGTTTTATTTTGAAGGTCAGCAGTTTGGGCGGAAGTCTTTTATTTTGTGTGTCGGTGTTGACGGAGCGGCAGTCTGTGCGGAAGTTCTTTCATCCTGCAGGAGGAGGAGGAGAAGAGGCTTCTCCTTCGTCTCAACAGTCCGCCTTAGCGCAACAATCCTCCGGAGAGGAACCGTCCGGACCCCCGGGGGACATCCACACACCCGCCGCCGACAGCAGCAGCCTCTCTGCCGGCCTCCGGTACCCACGGTGAGTCGACGGGTCTTTGCCCGGCCCGCAGAGCCGCCTGGCTGGGAAAACTAAAGAGAAATCCCCGCGGCCTGCTGCTCTCGGTGCTAGCTGAGTGCGGGTGGCAGTGCGGGGGTGGCGGGACTGTTTGCGGGAGAGATATCACACAGCACCGTCACTACCATGCATTTACAACTACAACATCCGGTCTGTGCTTTCAAAATAAAACACGTACAAATCAAATCAACTGTTTAACCCGTGTAGAGAGGCTTTGAATGACCACACAGACCGTGTTCACTGTCGTAAGTTACATATAATTTACCGTGTGTCCATTCAGACAGTCCGCACTCCCGTCTTTTGGTCTGTTTAAGTCCTCATCGAGATTTATGCTTTTTATTTTGGAGCTGTACCCGCGGTAACTTCCGGTCTGTTCGGTGCTAGCTGCCGTTAGCTCGATGCAGCTAACCGCTGTAATCTCCATTTTAGCTCCTGAGAGCAGCCGGCCTCTCCCTTCTCTCTGCTGTAACACGGTATGTTCTTCACGGTGTCCACACTCACGGCCTCTCACGGCTCTGTGTCGGGGCTGGAGAGGCGGGTCTGTCGGTGAAAGTCCCCCCGCAGAGCCGCGGTGGTCCCGCGGGGGCGGACGGTGAGCAGAGCCGCTGCAGCTCAGTTACAGTAAACTGACTCAGTGACAGCGCGGCTCTTATTTTACACCAGGCAGAAAGAGCTCCATCACACACCGTCAGCCTCCACCTGACCCACACACTCTGTGGGCTCTGTTCATAGTTACTGCTGTTAAACTGTCTGCTGTGACCTGGGTGAGACTCCCAGCTCTGTTTGGGTTCAGACTTTACACCAGATATTAATGTAGAGCCCAACTGTAACTGTAATCTAACTGTAACTATAACTGTAACCTTGCTGTAACTACAACCTAACTGTAACTATAACTACAATGTAAGTGTAAAAAGATGTTACCTGTTAACCAGCTGTAATCTAACACTAACCTAACTATATAAAGCTGTAACCTCAGTGTAACTGTAATCTAATTGTAATCTTACTGTAAAAGATCCTTCACTACAGTAACAGTTCTCGCGCCACACTGTGAAAATACTACAGTGAAAGTTCTGCGTTCAGAACGTGCTGACGTGACGGTGTGTGATCAGCAGAGTACAGGTGAAGTGTTGATGATGTCAGAGGTTTATTGTTGATGTTTGATGTTTGTGACGACGACTTTTACAGCTGAGTTTATTTAGCGACACATTCGTCCTACAGTTAGGCACAAACATCCAACACTGACACACCTAACCTATGAGACAGAGGAGGAGGAGAAGGACATGGAATTACTCAAGTGAAGTACAAGGACCTTGAATTTGTACTTGAGTAAATGTACTTAGTTACACTCCAACACTGCTGGTTACATGAAGCTCCTGTCAGATAATAAAACAAGTCTGAGCTGAATGTCATAATTCAAACTGAAAGGCTGTGTGTGTAAAAGTGTTTCCCTGTGATGGAAACAGAACGTTACACTGACAGTGATGAACAGACTGTCATGGCCGACACCTGATCCACTGAGTCTGAGTCCACCACAGTGGGCTGAATCAGTGTCAGTGTCAGTGTCAGTGTCTGCAGCAGCAGCAGTGACAGCTGATAGTCTTCACACAGTGTGTGTGGTTTGTATTCTTACAGGATGTCACACACCAAACACACTCTGTCATTCATCTTTTCCCTTCATCACACAAAACTCAGCTCAGACACTTTCACACTCACTGACTTTATGTTAAGACTAAAAATCAAAGATCCACGCAGCCTCCTCTGTGAGCACAGAACCCTTTATGAGACACAACAAAGTTCAGTCAGGTTGATTTTCTGCTCAGATGAATGATCCAGTCTAAGGCGCTCCTGCTGCTCAGAGGAGCCTCTGAACGACTGAAGTCAGATCTCTTAATTATTCAGGTCTGATCTTGATGAGTCATAGCAGGACTGCGAGCTGGGCCGGCCTCGCTGAGCACAACCAGCCCAGCGTTATGAAATACTCTGCAACGCCATAAAAGTTGACCACAGAGAAACCTCACAGCAGAAAGAATGCAGCCGTTTAATTTCTCTCTTCATGTCTTCCTCTGATGTCTGCAGGGCGATGGCGAGGCCGAGCCACAGCGATCATGTCCTCCAGCAGCTCAACAACCAGCGGGAGTGGGGCTTCTTGTGCGACTGCCTCATCGCCATCGGTGACATCTACTTCAGGGCGCACAAGGCCGTCTTGGCGGCCTGCAGCTCCTATTTCAGGATGATGTTCATCCGGGACCAGCAGGGAGCAGGGCGTCTGGACCTCAGCAACATGCAGATCAGCGCCGAGTGCTTCGACCTCATCCTACAGCTCATGTACCTTGGACGCATCGTGGTGGGGAGCTACGAGTTTGAGGAGCTCAAGGCCTCCATGGCGTACCTGCAGATGTACTACATCCCTGACTCGCTGGAGGATCTCAGAGACATCAGGAGCTCCAACCTCACACCATCATCCTCAGCCTCCTCCTCCTCCAGTTCCTCCACCGGCCCTGCCGGCGGGAAAATGATGTTTGGAGTCCGCATGTACGAGCAGCAGAGACCTGCTGCGCCTGACGTGGAGCATTTACCAAAAGCTGTCAACAGCAGTGCCGGGCGCCCCGCTGTTACAGCAACCGTCAGCAGACCGGTGATGGCAGAGGAGGTGGTCGCCACGCCTCTGATAGTGGCGCCGCCGGTGGTGGACGGTGTTGCTGATCAGCCATGTGACTTGAGAAAGAGGCCCAGCGGCAGGAGTTCGGCTCTCAAAGACCGTCCTCGGTTCGGCCGCACCTACACCTGTGATGACTGCGGCTTCGTCTTCAGCTGTGAGAAACTTCTAATCGAACACATCCTGACCTGCACCAACCGAAAGGCCTTCCATCAGCCCAGAGGGACCATCGAAGCCGACAACGAGTCCAGTAAAGCTGAGAGCTCCACCTCCGAGAGCATCGAGGAGCACAGGGTCGTCTGTAAAGGCGAGGAGGACTGGGCCGAAGCCAAGGCCGACTCTGACCTCACCATTAGGTCGGTGGCAGCTGGGACAGACGGCGAGCCCGGGTCGACCAGGAGTGTCTCCATCAAGACAGAGCCAGAAGAAAGCATGTTCCCTGAGATAGAGGTGGTCCGTGTCGGTGAGCACGTCAGTAGAGACTGTAGAGCACGTTTCAGTGACACCGCACGGAAAGACACGCAGACGGAGACAACTGGATCAGAACGTGAACCGGAGCCTGGCGTCTCAGGTCTGGAAAACAGTAGCGAGCCTTTTGAAGGTCATATGTCCAGCAGTGACGATTCACGAATCCCGGCAAAGCTTCGTAAGGTCAAAGACGAGAAGCAGGATGCCGACTGCACCCCCTGTGAACTGTGTGGGGCTCTGTTAACGGAGGAGGACAAGTCATCCCACTACCTGTCCAACCACATGGGTCATATATGTGCCTGTGGGAGGTGTGGACAGGTGCTGATCAAAGGCCGCCAGCTCCAGGAGCACGCAGAGCGCTGTGGCGAATCTCAAGGTGGTGAATCGGAGGAGGACGAAGCGTCCCTGCTGGAGGAGCAGCAGGGGATGGAGGAGGGCCTGCTGGAGGCGGGCGACCTGGCCTGCCCTCACTGCGGTCTGCTGTTCCAGAACGAGAGCCTGGCACTGGAGCACGCCCTGTCCTGCCACGACCAGGAGCTGTTCCGCCCGGTGCTGCTGGAGGAGGGCGGCGAACCGGATCACCGCCGCAAACACTTCTGCAGCATCTGCGGCAAAGGCTTCTATCAGCGTTGCCACCTGCGGGAGCACTACACCGTCCACACCAAGGAGAAGCAGTTCACCTGTCAGACCTGCGGGAAGCAGTTCCTGCGGGAGCGCCAGCTCAGGCTGCACACCGACATGCACAAAGGCATGGCACGCTACGTGTGCCCCGTCTGCGACCAGGGAACCTTCCTCAAACACGACCACGTCCGACACATGATCTCCCACCTGTCAGCTGGGGAAACCATCTGCCAGGTGTGTTTCCAGATCTTTCCTGGTGGAGAACAGCTGGAGAAACACATGGACGTCCACCTGTACATCTGCGGCGTCTGTGGAGAGAAGTTCCGCCTCCGTAAAGACATGAGGAGCCATTATAACTCCAAACACACCAAGAGACTATAGAACCCTCCAGAACGTCCTCTGCATTTATACCATAGTTTGTTACTAAGAAAAGCCATAAATGTGAGAACAAATGTATGCACTTGAACACCAAAAAAACTTTTAATCTGCACTTTTAAAGTATATGCATAACCTAATGGGGCGTTCACACTGCGAGTAGCGTGGCTGATGATGTTCTGACGCTGATGGCGACTGTGCAGCAGCTTCTTAACTTGTTAACGTTGATCACAGTGTGACAATCAGGATTTTATGATAAAAGTCAGAATCAGCTTGTGTTGTTGAAACAGTCAGGATCAAGTTCAGAAACTGTTGACTCTTAGATGAGCAGCTACAGAGCTGACCACATGTTTATGATTATCCATATTTATAACAGAGCTGAGGTCTTATGTTCAGGATGATGCGTCACAGAGTCTGAAGAGATTGTTTGAGCTGTCTAAAAACCCAAAGAAATCAAACTTCACTCCTTCATCAAAGGAGTCAGAACCAGTGACCAAACAGTTAATGTCGAGTCAACAGGAAGTGTCGGCACGAGAATGTACCAAAGTGAAGACACAGATGGACGAGTCAGATGAACTCTGGATTTAAGACACTTTGAGACTTTAATGATTTCTTTCTGTTGGTGTTTCTGAACTCGTCTCCGCAGGTCGATGACAGAACTCCCACCATGTTTGGTTCATGACGGTGTTGCTCACAGTGTGAACGCCGCTCAGATCGGCAGTAAACTCCAGAAGAATCCAAACTTGACGCCTCCTCAGGAAACAATCATGTAAAAATATATTACAGCTACTTTTAATACTGTACCATCAGGCCTCGTGTCCACCGAAGGGTTTTTTATCAGCCGAATACGCCGGGCGCTCCTCAGGAAACAGCTGGGGGCGCCACAGCGCTTTGGAGGTGTCTCTGCAGCTGAGACACTTTGGTTGCGTCTGGTTGCTATGAATCAGAATACAGGGTTCCCACGGTCATGGAAAACCTGGAAAAGTCATGAAATATCACAATCACATTTTCCAGGTCTGAAATTAGTCAAAATCAGTGAAAGTTTTGAAAAAGTCCTGGAATTTTGTTGTTTGTAATGAAGCTGTCAGATTATAGAGATGTGACACAACAGCAAGCTTATTTTCTGTAGCTGTCGACGTAACGTAGCTCCAACACGTGTCAGTGTGTGACATCATTTCGTTCACTGTGTTCATTCTCTCCCAGGGTCCGTCGCTCTCTTCCTGTACGCCAGCTCGCTGAAATCATGTTTGAACAGAGTTTGAATCTGATGTTTGAGAATGCAGAGCACGAAAACAAAGATCTTTAGCAAGGGTCCTTAAAGTCCTGGAAAAGTTTTGAAATGTTGTCCATGACAGTGTGGGAGTCCTGGGAATATTCACAGGAAGTAAACGTGTCGACAGAAGGTAGAATCCTCGCTCTGGATGAGAGGATGGAGACGCTCATGGCAGGAAACATTAACACAGTAAATCAGGGATGCACCCGTGCGGATGTTTTCAACTGATAATTTGACATTTTTTTTATTTTACCAAGAAGCGTGTAACCGTCGGCGCAGTGTTGTCTTCCTCTGGAGCTGTGACAGACGTCCTCACTGTGACATGTTTCACCCTCCAGACAGCGTGACGCAGTTGTTCTTCTCTGTGTTTATTGGTGACTCAAAAACCACATTTTAAGAACATGTAGCTCCGCCCACTGTGTCGCTGTGTAGATGCTGCCTGTGTTAAGTCAGTGAAAATAGTCTGGCTTTGTTTTATCAGCTGCAATTTTAATAATTGGAGAAATGCATAATTATAAAGACGTCCTGTCTTCAGCTGATAAACCTGGTGCATCCCTAATATGAGCAGATTTCTCCTCCACTGTCGTTCAGCACGTCAGATGTGACGGTTTGTCTTCGTGGTCGTTGTCGCTCCTCTGCTGTGATTGGACATCTGGGTAAAAGTGATGGTGACAAGTGCTGCGTTTTTACCCAGAGTTGAACATTTGTCAGCTCTCAGTGCTCAAAACAAACGGACAGTGTTCAGCGCCTCGTCACACTGCTGGCGTTTGTAGCACACTGTAAACACGTGGCGCTCCCATCACAGAGAATTTAAAGATACGCTGGTCTCAGGAAAAAACTCTTTGGTGGACAGGGGCCGTCACGAGTGTGTAGAGCGGCGGCGTGTCTCTGATCAGAGACACAAGTCGTACCTGAGAAGACGGCAAGTTGTTTTGGAGTGAGCTGTCGGAGGGTCAGAGTGCGGCGGAGCCTCAAGCTTTGATTCAACGTTTTCTAGCTTTGATGTCCAAAATACTAACGTCACGCCGAGTTCCTCATGCTGTAGTCAGAGAGAACGTTCGGTGGAAAACGGTTCTGCTTCCTGTTTGTTTGATGAGTTTGAGACACGCTGATTCAGACTGTCCTCTCGTCTCCTTCAGTTTTTGTTTGGCTTAACTGTCACGATGACACGCTGTCCAACATGCTCTGTGATTGGTGCCTTTACTGTAACGGTGCACACGAGTTCTTCACAGTGATGCATGCTGGGGGACGGACGGCACGGTTAGACTGTCCCTGTTTCAAAGTGAATATTTAAACTTCAGATTGTGGAAAGTTGAACAGTAAACACTAGAGACACTCGGCTGAGTGGAGCCGACGTGTCGACTGGGCGGAGCTGATTCTGATCCAGCCTGTGGCGCTTCCTGTGAGTCGATGGGACTCGGGATGGAACGAGTAGTTTTGAACGCAGCGGTCAGACTCAGCTGTGGACCCTTCACAGGAAGTGGTCTCAATATAATCCAGGAACAGTTTTTTTTATAATGGTGATCTGATCTTAGTTGACCTAAACTACACGGAGAACTCTGCAGGTTCGAGCTGAACACCACCTGCAGTGCGCTTTGCATGCTGGGACGTGGAGGACTGAAATACGGCAGCAAACCGGAGAACCGATCAAGTCTGACTTAGACTAAAAACAAAGTACGTTGCCTTGTTGATTTTTGGAGCTTCTTCATCCTGTTTGCTGTCACGCCTCCCCAGACTCATCCAACTAATGAGAGGAGAGAACACTCCCACCTGACTTTTAGTTCAGCTTCATTCTGATTTATGTATCTCTGTGAAAAGAATCCAAACACAACGGGTTCACCGACAGATTCAGGTCAGAGCAAACAGCTTGGTCTCATACCAACTCCTCACATACCGCTGTGTGGTCATGTGATGCGTCAGGTGTCCTCCAGCGTCTGGTGGCGACGTTCAGGGACGCCATGTCCGTTAATGCCTGTTACACGCACCGGGTCAAATAAACCTCAGCGCCAGTAAAACACCTTGTTTATTTCCTCATGCAACTAAAGCAGGTGGTTCGGTTAAGGTTTAGACAAAAACATCATCCGTTGATTGGCTGCTGGGCACGTCAGCGCTGTGACAGGTGCCTTTCTGCCTCGGAGCCTGACGCAGAGTTCACTGACATGAGGGCAGTATGTGAGGAGGTGGGATGAGAACTCAGCGAAGGTTTGAAAACAGGACGTCCACTTCCAGCTCATCTGTTGCCTTATGACTGTGTCAAGTTGTTTTTCACTGCAGATGCATTCTGGACGTTCAGGGCTATTACGCAGGACCACAACACACGTCCAGAACCAGACCTGAACAGAACCAGTTCAGACGGCCCTCATCCAGTTTCACACAGACTGAAACCAGTTTAAAACCAAACTGAGCTGAGTTTCTGCTGCTGTCCATGTTTCACCTGACGCACCTGGACATCAGTCGGTCTGTAGATGAGCATCACGCCGTCACTTCTTCAGAGATGTGAAATTGTGGACCTGAACACGGCGCTGAACTCAGGAGATCCTGCTGGACAGAAACATTTGACCTTTAAATGATGTCATCACCTGGTCAGCTGTGTGCTCTGAGGCGTCGTCAGGTGGTTTTGTTGCTCTGAATCTTTTCTCACTGATGTTCAGTTGAACTCCAGCCTTTCTCAAGCTCTTAATAAACCAAGTGAATTTCTGTTTGTCACTTGACGTCTGTGGCTCTTCTGTCAGCCTCACTGTGTCTCTGAGTCAAACCTGTGTTCTCCTTCAGGGCTCCACCTGCCTGCAGCTAGCATCTGTTAGCATGTATTAGCATACTAACAGATGCTAGTAGCCAGCTAATTAAGTTAACTGAACAAAACCCCACTAACACCTGCAAACATCTGGTTTTTGTCTCTAACAGGAAAGGTCACAGTCTGCAGTCACTCTCAGGTCACATGACTCTGCAGTGGTCACAGGTTTTTATCGGCTCCAATCAGCAGCGAGTGAAATACGACACCTGGACGCATTCATTGAAGCCCCTTTGCCAGCATGACGCCACGACAGGCCGCCACAGAATAACGTCTGTCTCCGTCTGAGCAGCTCAAACATTGATCACATTTAGTTGACACTGAGTTTAAAGGGAGACTGAAACAAAAAGAATTAACCACCGTAACATGTTCACTGACCTCCATGTTGCTTTCTGCTGTTTACTGACCTGTGCGTGACACGTAATGATTTTTCTTGACATGTGACATCATCATTATTGTTTATAAAGAGCTGCTGACACATGTGTTTTATGTCACAGTAGAGGCTGACGCTGTTGACATGTCACGCGTCATTTAGTTCTGTGTAAAAATACATCATAACAGCTGTAACGCCGCCTCTGTGTGAAAAGGGCTCATGTTGAACCCAAAGCTCCGCCCTCTGTGGGAGGGTCCAGTGAGGTCTAGGCTGACCAAACGTCTCTTCTGCCCGGACCTGACCACTTTCACGTCCTGTCCGGGGCGTCTGGAGGGGGTGTTTATAAATTGATGATAATGTCCGGTTTGCTGTGTGTGTGTGTGTGTGTGTGTGTGTGTGTGTGTGTGTGTTAGAGTGCGGCACGGACAGCATATTCCTGTCCGAACCCGAACTGAGCCTGACATTATTTAATGACCAAAGCACTGAGTTTGTGTCACACAGTGGTTACAGGCTATTTAACAGGCCGGGCGTGCGCCGTGGGTGCTCTGCTGCGGAGTGGGACACCTCCGTGTTTGAGACGGGAGCGGGCGGCGGGAGGTCCGAGACTTCCAGCAAGAGGAGAGGGAGAAACAAACAGCCAGTGTCTGTGTGTGTTATGTTCAGGTGTTGTCACGTAAATTACAGTGCCCAAGCAATAAACAGGACAGACAATAGGATTTTATTTATTTTTACACTACATTTTCACTGAAAGCTGACTGTTAAGAATTCTTCAAGTTGGTTATGTTAGTTATTCATGCTTTTATTTGGAAGGAGGTTGTTTTATTCTGAAAACCGTTTACTTTCGCTCTCTTCCTGCTTCATGTTTGCCGAGAGACAACATGTTTACAGTGGTACAGCAGTCACTGACGATGTAAGTTGTGTTATATGAAGTTAAATGAGTGTGTACATGTATCTAGCCGTTTTAGTTATTATTGTGTGATTCCTGGTGTATATTTACACTACTTAAAATGTCCGTTTGCACTCGTTAGCATTATCGCGAATTAGCATCTTTAAGCTAACTAAGTTGAGTGAGTGTTTATGACCGAGACTGATGTTAGACTCAGTAGTACCTGTGGTTTACCGTACTTACCTGTTTAAAGGTTACCTGTTTAGAGGTTAAAGGAGAGTTCAGGAATATAACATGATTCATATGATGTGAATACATTTATTTATGTTTATATTACATTATTTACATTTGTTTTACATTTATTTACAAGTGATTATTTACAATGCACAGTAATGTTTAGTCCTTTATTTCTTCTGTATATTTACAGAAACTGCTTTGAATTGTACCTGGACACATCCCTCTTCAGTAAAGGGTTTAAACTTCACTGATGACCCGTGTGCTTTCTGGCAGAAGCTCTGCCGTGGTCAGTTACATTGAAATCCAGCAACAGAGGTCAAATCCTCAACACTGACCGAATCCGACCCGAGCCCGAATACAGTTTATACACTTTTGACTGAACCCGGCCCGACCCGTTGGGTAGGCCTACTGTTGGGACCCGTCGGGACCTGTCGGGCTCAGATCGCCACACTCTAGTGTGTGTATGTGTCCCCTATCTATAGGGGCCTATCTGAATTTCTGTCTTTGAGAGATATTATTTTGTAATATAACTGAATTTTCTATCCATACATATAAACTTTAAATATATTCAAATTATAAGGCATCTTTGAGTAAACTGTGAGTATCATTTAAGTAGGCTATGTCGTGGCCGGCTGAGTGTCCTCTTTTTTGGAAATCAAAATATGGTCAACCTAGCGTTCACAGTTTCAGTGCGTCTGTATCTACCTGAGGCGTCACCGTGGCCGACACACCACAGGTGAACTTTATCAGGGACTGTGGGGTTAAAAATAGAAGCCAATAAAACAGAGCGGACGATCCGGTCCTCCTCTGACGGGATTAAAAGCAGCTGAGCTGCAATCAGACAGAAACCTGGTTAAGCTGACGGAGCGACCACGTTTACATTTTACAGTTTACAACATTCAGTCAGCTGTTCTCCGTCTGAGATCAGACTCAGACCTGAGATGAGAGGATGTGAAGGAAGCAGTCATGAAGATGGTTCTTTCCTGACGTCCATCTCAGATGTGATGCCTGAGGTGACGGAGCCAACAGCAGAATGATTTCAGGACTGAAGCGTCTGAGTTTGTGCTTCACAGCTCAGATTAGAGGCAGCAGCTCTCAGATTAACATCTGATGGATTACTGAGTCATAACAGGCAGCGTCAGGACAGGAAGTCCTTTCACCTGCTCTCTGGGAACACTGCGAGTCAGCTGACGTGTTGTGGACAGTGAAGGTTCTCTGTGGTTAATCATTGTGCACATGGCTGCAGCTGCATCCAAACAAACAGTGTCTGTAAAGTTTAAAGTCTGATGAACTGTGTTGTTGAGTCTTTATTCAGTCCAGAGGTGAGACAGCGTCAGACACCACCCTGAACCTCAGTGTGTCTGTCAGTGTGTTCTTGGCTGCAGCAAAGATGGTTTCCAGGTGGTGCTGGTGGTGTCTGCTGGTGTGTGGCGTGGTCGGAGCTACCACAGACGGACCTGAAGAAGAGGTGAGAGGAGGTCTGATTTCAAATCCTGAGAAAACCACAGAAGAAGACCTGAGGGTGCTGGTGCAGCAGCTGATGGCCCGAGTGGACAAACTGGAGAAGGAGAGTGAAGACAGAGGTTAGTGCACCGGCAGCGTCGCTCAACCAGACCCACAACATCCAGTTAACCTCTCTGAGGTCATTCTGTTGTTCCTCTCTTTAATTAAACTATTACAATAACTCCGTCCACACGACCTTCGTTTACAGTACTCGAGTATTTTTGGGAGTATCTGTACTTTACTGGAGTTTTTATTCTTCAGTCAACTTTAACTTTTACTACACTTCTTAAATAACATGTAAATGTTGACTTCAACACGTTTCTCCTCAGCATCTGAGCTAGGTTACACCATACAGAGAATAAACCTGCTCATGTGTTAGCAGGGTTTAGTATAGGTTGGTGTGAGTCAGCATGAGTTAGCATGGGTTAGCATGTGTTAGCAAGGGATTAGTGTAGGTTGGCCAGTTAGGGGTTAGTATGGGTTAGCATATGTTAGCAGAGCTTAGTATAGGTTGCCATGAGTTAGCAGGGGTTAGCATATGTTAGCAGGGTTTAGTGTAGGTTGGTGTGAGTTAGTATGTGTTAACATGAGTTAGCATAGGTTAGTATGGGTTAGCAGGCATTAACTATGGGTTAGCATGGGCTAACGTGAGTTAGCATGTGTTAGCACATGTTTCAGTTTCCTGTCTGTATTATAAACCTGGGTGTTCCTGCAGGTAAGGCTCAGGTGGCGTTCTCGGCCTCACTCATCACCTCTGAGCAGTGGACGCATCACGGGCCTTTTGACACCGACTCAACGCTGCTGTTTAAGAAAGTGACGACAAACATTGGAAATGCATACGACCCAGACACAGGTACGTCTCACCTGTTCAGGTGAGTGTCCTCAGTTTTGTTGGGACTCTGAATCTGACTCTTTATTTTTGTGCGCAGGAATCTTCACAGCCCCCGTCAAGGGACTCTACTACATCCGCTTCACTGGCTGTGTTGGAAACTCGGGGTCCCTGAATGCAGCGCTGCTGAAGAATGACGTTAACATGTTCGCCATCTACGACACCAGGGGCACCCACGGCAGCGGCTCCAACGGTATGACCCTGGTCCTTGAGGAGGGAGACCGACTCTCCATCACCCTCTGGGCCACGCAGAGCATCTTCGATCAGAGCAGGCTCAGCACCTTCAGCGGCTTCCTGGTCTTCCCCATGTAGGCTGAGACACAAGTCTGGATCCAGGTCCTGAAGCCAGAAACAGATCCACATCGGATATAAACCTGAAGATGGTCAGAGGCAGTTTGAGTTTGAGCTCCTTGTGAGACGTTCATGGTTCAATACTGTGACAAATAAAGTCTGTACCAAAAACTGTGACGTCATTTCAGTTTGTAGAAAATGAAATTTAAACTCATAACGTGTCAGAGCAGCAGGTGAGACGGAGACGTGTTGAGTCTGAAGTCTTCATCAGTTCTTTATGTCCACACGTTCATGTTTTACTGTCACAATAGGGCAGAGTATAAGATGTAACAAAGTAACATGTTCACTGACCTCCATGTTGCTTTCTGCTGTTTACTGACCTGTGTGTGACATCACACATGTGACATCATCATTATTGTTTATAAAGAGCTGCTGACACGTGTGTTATATGTCACACTAGAGGCTGACGCTGTTGACATGTCACGCGTCGTTTGGTTCTGTATAAAAATACATCATAACGGCTGTAACGCCACCTCTGTGTGAAAAGGGCTCATGTTGAACCCAAAGCTCCGCCCTCTGTGGGAGGGTCCAGTGAGGCGTTCACAGTTTCAGTGCGTCTGTATCTACCTGAGGCGTCACCGTGGCCGACACACCACAGGTGAACTTTATTAGGGACTGTGGGGTTAAAAATAGAAGCCAATAAAACAGCGGACGATCCGGTCCTCCTCTGAAGGGATTAAAGCAGCTGAGCTGCAATCAGACAGAAACCTGGTTAAGCTGACGGAGCGACCACGTTTAAACAGTCAGCTGTTCTCCGTCTGAGATCAGACTCAGACCTGAGATGAGAGGATGTGAAGGAAGCAGTCATGAAGATGGTTCTTTCCTGACGTCCATCTCAGATGTGATGCCTGAGGTGACGGAGCCAACAGCAGAATGATTTCAGGACTGAAGCGTCTGAGTTTGTGCTTCACAACTCAGATTAGAGGCAGCAGCTCTCAGATTAACATCTGATGGATTACTGAGTCATAACAGGCAGCGTCAGGACAGGAAGTCCTTTCACCTGCTCTCTGGGAACACTGCGAGTCAGCTGACGTGTTGTGGACAGTGAAGGTTCTCTGTGGTTAATCATTGTGCACATGGCTGCAGCTGCATCCAAACAAACAGTGTCTGTAAAGTTTAAAGTCTGATGAACTGTGTTGTTGAGTCTTTATTCAGTCCAGAGGTGAGACAGCGTCAGACACCACCCTGAACCTCAGTGTGTCTGTCAGTGTGTTCTTGGCTGCAGCAGAGATGGTGTCCAGGTGGTGCTGGTGGTGTCTGCTGGTGCTCTCCATCACCCTCTGGGCCTCTAACTCATAACAGTGTGTGAGCAGCAGGTGAGACGTGTTGAGTCTGTCTTTAGTCTTCATGAGGTCTTCATGTCCACACGTTCGTCACGTCTCTGATGATTCAGGAAACACTGAAGTAAACAGGAGTCATTTACAAACAGCTGTAATGAGCCTCTTCCTTCCTGCGTTCAGATTTACAGACAGACCGTGAACTCCACACCATGTGAGACACTGACCCTGCGTTCCAATACCCATACTACCATACTATTTAGTATGCCAGAAAAAGAATTAGTGTGTCCCAATACATAGTATGTCAGATGCAGTATGCCAAAAGTTCCAGGATGTTCTACTACATCCGGTCACATTTCGCAGTATGCATGTCAGCATGCTTCTTTGGCCATTCTGACCCACAATCCTTTGCGCAGCGGAAGTTACGTCACACTGACTGAGCTGTGTGTACAACCAACGCCCACATATAGCACAGAAGACAACACGACACAGACAACTTTATTGTGATTATAGTATAATCAATGTTAGGGTTCAACTATGACTACAATATAGAAGATTCTACCAGTACAGGCAGTGGTGTAAGTGTGGTATAAATAATGAATGCATATGACTCAATATGAATACACTATGGGCCAGGTATGAGCAGTATAGACTAGTAAATATAGAAATAGTAAAAGTCAAACACATATTAAGTAATGTAGTAAGAATGTGCAGGTATGTTACACTACAAATAAAAGTAATGTGAATGTAAGGCTGCTTCACGTGCAGACAGAATATAGTGCCAGCAGCTGCATAGCTGTAAATATATTTAACAACAAACATCTGCCAGCAACAGAGAGCTGTGTGTGAAGGGGGTTAATATGCCTACTGGTGACTAGTTCAATAGACAGCTCACTAATAATAGGCTTGGGACTGTTTATTAGAAACAACAACATACATGACGACATAACAGCAACACAGCTCTCTGGCGCCCACGACGGTATGCACGACTCTGGCGAGCTCGACGAGAGGAGATTTGCTGCATCTCCAAAGTACAACAACACAAAATATTCAAATGTGGCGCTACGGACGGCGGCGGAAGTGAGCAAGACGGTCGGAGTTCAGGGAGCGATGTGATGGCGGATGTAGTGTGTCCCAATAGTATGCATACTGCATGCATACTGCATACTACACTACATACTTTTTAAGGGCAGCTGCAGTACATACTGAAAGTATATAGTAGAAGTATGCGATTTGGAACGCAGGGTGGGTCTCTGAGAAGGAAGGTCAAAGGTCAGACGTGTCCTGAGGAGACAAACTCCAAAAATGACGTCATTATTCTGATGAAACTATAAATAACTTAAATTTATTAAAGTTTGTTTTGTCACACAGACACGAAGCGACGACTGCTGTAAAATATGAGTCTCTGTTTGATCATGTGACCAGATGATGCGAGCACGATGGCGTGCACTGGGGCGCGTCATCACTACATTACATCACATCACTGGTGCGTGGTGAGGTCATTTAAAGTTTTATAAACGAGTAGAAGAACTTTATAAATAATTT
Organism: Epinephelus malabaricus; assembly: GCA_037127435.1. NCBI lineage: Eukaryota > Metazoa > Chordata > Actinopteri > Perciformes > Serranidae > Epinephelus > Epinephelus malabaricus. Next base: position 565,678 of record JANUFT010000012.1, on the reverse strand, counting down.
ATTGTTGAGTTTTAAATATTCAAACTGTGACAAACATGATGACGAGACATCAGAATCAGAAATACTTTATTGATCCCTGAGGGGAAATTATTCATGTTACAGGTGCTCCTTGCAAGAGAGGAAACATACGTGACATAAAGAAATTTAACCCAGACATGAGACAGATCAGCTGCAGCTCACACAGTCACAACAACAACAACAACAACAACAACAACAACAACACAGAGTCATGTCTGACCTCAGTGCCTCTCCCTGAACACAGGACACACACACAGATAATAAACGGTTAACACATGTTGTGATGACGTAATGATACAGAAACTAAACTTTTACTATTGAACTCATAAAGTCACATTTTATTTTGAAGGACTCCCCGGTATAATGTCCCGTCACTGAGCTCCTCCACCCCGGACCCGGACCCGGACCCGGAGGACTCGCCTCCAGCCTCCGGCCCCGCGGTCCGGTGTGTCGGCAGGTTGGACGGATCCTCCGCGGTCACAGCAGGCGGGGAGGTGAAGCCCTCTCCGGCCGGGACCAGAGCGGGGTGTCCGGTGGGAGTGTCGGTGGTCCCGGGAGGAGCTCCGGTGTCAACAGGTAAACTATGATCCGTGGTGATGAACTCAGGACCGGGACTGGTGACAGACTGAGTGACGTCAGAGACTGAAGTGGTTCTTGAGTCTTTGTTCTGATTGGCCCTCTGAGCAGGTTCAGCCCTGGAGGTCGTGCCTCCCGGTGCCACGGTCCCGGTCCGGGTCTGTCCAGGTCCCGCTGCAGGTCTCCAGATGAGGCTGTAGTAAACAGCCAGGACCACAGCAGCCAGAGACACGGACATGACGTAACCCAGCACGGTGACCAGTCTCACCCAGCTCTGCTTGGCTTTGGCCGCCAGCTGCGCCTTCTGCTCCCCGGTGTAGGTGGCCGGTCTGCCCCGCCCCTCCGCCGGGGTCCAACCCCGCGGGTCCCGCATGATGCAGGGGTCCGGGTCCGGGTCAGGTCCAGGTCAGGTCCGGGTGCCGGAGGAGGAGGCGGTGTGTGAGGTCAGTGTGAGTCGCACAGGAACGTCTGCAGCCCGGCAGCGATCCTTCTGCCTCCCGGTCTCTTCCTCATCCTCATCTGGACCCACAGCTGGACTCCTCCTCGTGTTTATACTCTGACGTCAGAGCGCCACCGGAAACTCTTCACAATAAAAGCCTGCTGTTTACAGATGAAACTCCAGTGTTTGGTCTCAGTGTTAAAATCCAGACTCCAGTTTGTTTTATATTTAAAGTGAGCGTGTGTTAAATAGTTTTTGTTTGTGGCTGTTTGTTTGTTTGTTTGTTGTTGTTTAATGCTGCTTTTATTTTTGACAGGCTCAGGAAGCTGTGAACCAGCTGTGTTAAAAAGAAATGATGTTAAAAGTGAAGCTGTGTGAACTCAGGATTGAAAATCATCTGTTTGAATATTTTAATCTTAAATTATAAGATGTATTATGACATCACCTCTTTATGACATCACCTCTTACATGTTCATATTCATTCAACTAAGCCGGGCAGCCTAAGCTGCTATTGTTATCCTGCATGTTCTTCTTCTTCTTCTTCTTTCTTCCTCTTCCTAAATCATACTTCCCATGCGTGAAAACTCACCACACTTTGCACAAAGGTCCAGTCTCATGCCAGATTGTCTCAGCCGCAAAAACAGGCCAATAGTCCTGATGGTGGCGCTACAGCAAGCGTCTAAAGTTCAAAATTTTGAAAATTTACAGCAAATCAACCATGCGTGCTACAACTTCACAACTTTCATCAAACTGTAGCCCCAATACTGAAGAAACTTTTGTACATTTAAACCTATTAAAAATTATGAAGTTCATCACTGTTTTTTTCAAAAACTGTAAAACTTCTTAAACCTATCTCCTCCCACAGTTTTTGCTCAAGTGACACCAAACTTGCTACAAAGCATCTTCAGACTGTCCTACACAAACTGTTTCTCAGATTTTTGATTTATCAAAAATTGAGCCTACAGTGCATCAAAATGTTTGACTGTAAACGGTACTGTAAACATATACATGCAAATTCTTGCTAAATAAATCTTCAGTGTTCATTAAAAAATTACAAAATTCTAGACTCATGGTAGATGATGTTTGGAAAATATCAGAATTTTATCTCAAAAACTGAATTTTTGACAGCATTTTGAATTTCGCTCTCATGTGAACAATTGGAGTCAATGTAAAAAAGGCATTTTTAAACATCAGTTTTTCACTTATGGAGCCAATAAATCATTGTTAAAAACAAATTACCAACATCTCCATGCTGTCTAGATGCAATTTGTGTATTTTCGGATTTTTGTCTTAATAACTGAATTTTTGACAGCCGTGTGAAATCTGCCTTTACACACTAACAGCTGCTGTCTTACACACAGGTGAATGGCTTAGTCGGTTTGTGAAGCTACATGTGACATTTCTGTTTGCCAGTTAGCTCAGTGAGATAAAGGATGGTTCTTGGTGTTAAAGATTGTGAGTTCAAGCCTCAGCTCGTGCAACATTTCCATATGAGAAATCTACCCAAACTTTTCATGAAGGTCCAGTCCCATGCCAGATGTGCTCAACTGGAAACACAAGACAATAGTCCTGATGGTGGCGCTACAGCAGCCTCTAAATGTCAAAACTTTGAAAATTCATAACAAATCAACCATATGTGCTCCAGCTTTGGAACCTTCACTTTGAAATGTGCTTTTCCATGGCATGGATGGCTACTGTCTGGCACCCTGATGCTGGGCTTAGTCAATCTGTGAAGCCACACATGAACTGTCACTTGCCAGTTAGCTCAGTGAGATAGAAGACAGACTTCAGTCTCAGAAGTTGTGAGTTCAAGCCTCAGCTAAGGCAGAACGGACATTCTAATGTGAAAGTCCTATGTTCAGGCATCATGCTATGTGGATTAGAGACTACCAAGGTTAAAATAATTATGATCCAGGCAGCTTTGTGGAGAGACAAATACTCTTTATCAACACTGTTCCCTGTTATGCCTCGTCTCTTTTCCCTGTTTATCTGGCTTAGCTATCAGTCAGTATGCAGAGTCTATCCAATAGCTACTTTTACATTTTAAAAATGTTTTCATCTTTGTCACCATGGATAATGTTTAGCTTTAAGCTACATCAGGCCAGTTTGTTCATAATTGCTAGCAGTTAATGTTATTCTTACTTTCTTGTTCTTGAGTTTTTTCTTTCCTTTCTGTGACTCTACTATTGACACTGTGGAGTCTTTCCGCTTCCTGGGAACTATCATCTCCCAGGACCTCAAGTGGGAGCTGAACATCAGCTCCCTCATCAAGAAAGCACAGCAGAGGATGTACTTCCTGCGGCAGTTGAAGAAATTCAGTCTGCCAAAGACAATGATGGTGCACTTCTACACAGCCATCATTGAGTCCATCCTCACCTCCTCCACCACCATCTGGTACGCTGCTGCCACCGCCAAGGACAAGGGCAGGCTGCAGCGTGTCATTCGGTCTGCAGAGAAGGTGATTGGCTGCAATCTCCCGTCTCTTCAGGACCTGTACACCTCCAGGACCCTGAGGCGTGCAGGAAAGATTGTGGCCGATCCCTCCCACCCCGGACACGAACTCTTTGACTCACTCCCCTCTGGCAGGAGGCTGCGGTCCATCAGGACCAAAACCTCACGTCACAAGAACAGTTTTTTCCCGTCTGCTGTCAACCTTATCAACAAGGCCCGGATCCCCCCCTGACACTCTTCACACTCCACCTCTTCCACTGACTCTACCTGTCACACTGACAGTATCTCTATGCGTTACATTAACGCTCAGCTTGGACTCCTCATTCATTTGCACATTTTCCATTTGCACATTGGTTTTTGGAAATTGATCACTGCCGGCTGGTCTGCTCTTCTCATCCCAAAAAAAAAAACAAAACAAAAAAAACAGATTGTGTAGTTTAGTACTTTATATTTATACTGCATATTTGCCACTTTTTAATAGTTTATATTGTTATATTGTTATATTTTTATACTTAATAGTTTACTGACCGCATGCACCAATATCACCACAGCAAATTCCTCATATGTGTAAAATCGTACTTGGCAATAAAGTTTTTTCTGATTCTGATTCTGATTCTATTATGAGCCCGGCCCCGAACACTGCTGCACAGCAGCTTTAATTCTTTCTATGTTTATACTGTAGTGAACACTACAGCACTCAGGGATCAATTACCTGTTTCTGATTCTGACCGTGTGATATTTTATTTTTGTGACAGAAGTCCAGGTCGATCACTCAACAGACTGACGGGGCCCAGAGTGTCAGGGGCAGAGGTGGTGGGGCCCTCTGTGTGTCTGTGCTCAGGGGCCCATCGTCATGGACAGAAGGTATTTTATATGAACTCACACTAAACCTGATTTTTATTTTAGATTAAAGTTAAACAAAGAAACAGAACATCAGGTTAGTTTAGTGATTTAATGGAGTGATGTCATCAATATGAAGATATCATGTGTCAGTGTGACTATCTTCATCACCAGACAGAATAAAACAGAGAAACCCAACAGTTGTGTTTATATGCTAAGTCACTTCTTCAGAGTCTTCCTCACATGGCTCCGTCAGCTCTCTCCATAACTAGAGGGTCTGAAAAGGTTGTTGATTTCCTGTTTATTAACTATCTGGAAAAAAGTATATTGTCACAAGAGATGAGAGATATGGAGGCAAAGACCTGACACAGCAGGAGCAAGAAGGTGAGCAGCAGGTGGCGCTGCAGAGCGACTCAAAGGAAGGAAAACAGAAGTTACTGTTGTTGAACAAATGTTTTATTATGATAACTGAAACATTTTGTTCATGAAGTTTGTGTAAAAAATCTCCTCTTGGAAAATAACGATATTTTTCAATATGGTAGACGACAAGCTAACGTTCACCATAACTGTCAACTTTTATTATTTTTTTACCGTTAAAATGCAGCTCCTTACCTTTACTGAATCCCAGCATGACGGTTTCTGGTTTATATTTTGTTCAAACGTTGATCATAATTTTATTTTTATCTCCACAGATGAACTCAGAGAAGTTTAAAAATGTCAGCGGTGATAAAGTTGACTGAACAGTAAGTGTGTGACTGTGTGTTCTTATTCTACACACACTCTTATTCCATTCACAGACTGAATGTGACATTAATGTGACTCTTCACAGAGGATGGAGGTAAAATTTTCGCTTCCCGCTGATGTTATTAAGAATGAATCAGAATTTAGTTGTGAGGAATAAACAGAGACTGGTTTGTGTGTTCAGACAGATGTCTGTGTGAGTGTGTCATCTGTGAATAAAAAAAACACCTGCCACAAATACAAAACAAATCTGTACACTCAAAAATATTCTGCAAATATACAAAAAAAAAAAATTTTAAAGACAGAGCAAAATGCAAATCTGCAAGAATCACAAAAAAAAAACTGGATTAATAACAAATATCTGTTTAAAAGTTGCAAATGTTTTTAATTTATTTGAAAATCAATTACATTTATTCACGGTTATTTTTTTTAAATTTTTGGAACATGTTTGTGTTTCTGCAGATCTTTTATGAATATGCAAAATCACCTTTTGATTTTACTTTTTTTGTATTTGTGTTATATTCACAGGTGACAAATGAACACACACATATCTGACGTGCAGTGTGTCAGCAGAGACTCAGCAGGACGCTGAACACAGACTGTGAATGTTAAACTAACCATCAGACTCACCGTCGCGTTTTAAAGAGTTATAATAATTAACTATGATAAATGTTGATGTGAAGTTTGGTGATGTCACTGAGTTAAAACACAGTTAATTAATTTCTGTTGCTGAACTTTATTTATTTATCATTTTAAATTTCTGTTGAGTGTTTCTGAGTTTTATGAATTAATTTTATTTACTGTTATTTCTAATGTTTCCTTTGGAAATGAACCTGCTGCACATCACCTCTCCTGAACCTCCTGGGTTTACGTAGCTCCTCCTGTCTGACTGTCACACTGCTGACGGTAAGTCACATTAAAAATGTTGTTTTGTGTCATTTTGATTGCTCATATTAGTTTCATAGACGTTTTTCCACTCAGCTTTTTATATACTTTATACTGTATTAATCCCCGAGGGGAAATTTACCACCATTTGTGAGCTGCCTTGTGTCATGTGGCCACCGTGACACATGCAGTTTTTAAAACCGGAGCAGAGGTGGTGAAAGGTGAACAGGAGGTCATTAATGTGTCATTTTGTTTCTGCAGGTTTCATATAATCATTTTCTGTCTCTGCACTTTTACACTTCACCCAGCAGGTGTAAGTGTTTTACCTTTGAATGTAGTTGTTTTGGTTGTGAGGACATTTGCTGCTCTAATTTGAACTAAGTGTTGAATCAGGAACATTTTAACAGCTCCTGAACTCTAATGTCAAACTGATGTATTTGGACCTGAAGGCCCCCATCCACACACGTTAAACTGAAGTATGCTCTTTAACTCCTTCAGTCGTGTGAGGGAAATGTTCAGAGACTGATCATTTTCAAAAGGCATGAATGTTAAACTTAAAGGTTTTTGAATATTTCACAAGTTTAATTTTATATTTTAATACAATTTAAACAATAAACCATGTTTTTTTTTTTATTTTGACCATCATGGTACAGTGTTGCTTTAAGGTAACGTATCCAAATGTTTAACCCAAACAATTTTTTCTAATTTCTTTAAATTATGTTTACATTGTCACCAACTGGCATCGTGATGCGTACCACAGAGGGCTAATCAGAGAGTTAATCTATAGACACGTGCTGTCTCCAAATTCAAACGACTAATGATAAATAATAATTCACAGTGACACTGAGAGAAGAACCATTTGTGTTGTCTTCTGGTTCCACGGTGATCACAGACATTCCTCCATCATCAGGAACACCTGTCAGTCAAAACACATTCACCAACTGTTAACAAATGACGACAGATCACATGACTCATTAAATACAAACACTTAACTTAGAGCTGCATTTCTAATAGAAATAATCATAGTTAATCAAACAAGTGTTTAGATTCAACATGTTTAAATCAGTGCCAGCTGTTTAACTGTGAGTGTGAGCGTGTTAATGTGTGTTTAACGTGTGTTTAACGTGTGTTTAATGTGTGTTTGATGTGTGTTTAATGTGTGTTTAACATGTGTTTAACGTGTGTTTAATGTGTGTTTAACGTGTGTTTAACATGTGTTTAATGTGTGTTTAACATGTGTTTAATGTGTGTTTAACATGTGTTTAACGTGTGTTTTATGTGTGTTTAACGTGTGTTTAACGTGTGTTTGATGTGTGTTTAATGTGTGTTTAACATGTGTTTAATGTGTGTTTAATGTTTGTTTAACGTGTGCTTAATGTGTGTTTAACATGTGTTTAATGTGTGTTTAACATGTGTTTAATGTTTGTTTAATGTGTGTTTAATTTGTGTTTAATATGTGTTTAACATGTGTTTAATGTGTGTTTAATGTGTGTTTAACATGTGTTTAACATGTGTTTAATGTGTGTTTAATGTGTGTTCAACGTATGTTTAACGTATGTTTAATGTGTGTTCAATGTGTGTTTAACGTGTGTTTAACATGTGTTTAATGTGTGTTTAATGTTTGTTTAACGTGTGCTTAATGTGTGTTTAACATGTGTTTAACATGTGGTTAAAGTGTGTTCAACGTATGTTTAACATATGTTTAATGTGTGTTCAATGTGTGTTTAACATGTGTTTAATGTGTGTTTAACATGTGTTTAATGTGTTTAACGTGTGTTTGATGTGTGTTTAACATGTGTTTAACATGTGTTTAATGTGTGTTTAATGTGTGTTTAACGTGTGTTTAACATGTGTTTAATGTGTGTTTAACGTGTGTTTAATGTGTGTTTAACATGTGTTTAACGTGTTTAATGTTTGTTTAATGTGTTTTTAACATGTGTTTAATGTGTGTTTAACGTGTGTTTAATGTGTGTTTTGAATCAACTAAACTTTACAGCACTTCTCAGAAACCTCCGCCGCCTACTAGCGGTTTGGAGGTGTAACTGCAGAGTGACACAGACACACCGCCGCACAAGTGTAAATGCTCCCAACAGTGTGGCTCTGCCCGGAGCTGACGCACAGCTATAACTCCACCTTTGGTTTCAGTCTAACTGTTTTTCATTTTGTCTTTTTCTGAATAACCTGGTTTTCACAACCTTCTCTTGTCAGAGCGAATGTTCAGTTCCACTCACCTGAGCTGCTGACTCTCTGCTCACTCGTCCAGGCCCTTCTTGGAGGACCCGTCCCTGGTCTTCGCCCTCAGCTTGTTCACCTGTGACTCTGCGATGTCGGCCCTCTCCTCAGCCTCTTCCAGTTCATGCTGCAGCTTGCGGAGTTTAGCCATGTTGGTGTTTGCTGCCTCCTCTGCCTCTTCGGCAGCACGTTTGTAGGACTTGACCTTCAGCTGCAGCTTGTCCACCAGGTCCTGGAGACGAGCCATGTTCTTGCGGTCTTCCTCAGTCTGGTAGGTGAGCTCCTTGATGCGGCGTTCATACTTGCGAACCCCCTTGATGGACTCCGCTCCCCTCCTCTGCTCTGCCTCCAGCTCGTTCTCCAGCTCTTTGATGCGAGCCTCCAGTTTCTGGACCTGCTTCTTGCCTCCCTTCATGGCGATCTGCTCGGCCTCATCCAGACGGTGCTGCAGGTCTTTGATGGTCTGCTCCATGTTCTTCTTCATGCGCTCCAGATGGGCGCTGGTGTCCTGCTCCTTCTTCAGCTCCTCTGCCATCATGGCTGCGTCTGTGATGGCTTTCTTAGCCTTCTCCTCAGCGTTGCGGTTCTCCTGTATGGCCTCCTCCATCTCAGTCTGCAGGTGCATGAGGTCTGCTTCGTGCTTCTTCTTCTGGTTGATCAGGCTGGTGTTCTGGGAGTGCAGGAGTTGCATGCGCTCTGTAGTGTCAGTAAGCTCCTGTTCTGCCAGTTTACGACTTCTTTCCGTCTGCTCAAGGGCGGACCTCAGTTCCTCCAGCTCGGCCTGAATCAGGTTATTTCGGCGTTCCAGCAGAGCGATATTTTCTCTCAGGTCATCATTGCCGTGCTGTGCATCATCCAGCTGCAGCTGAGAGTCCTTCAGGAAGGCCTGGAGGCTCTTGAGCTGTTTCTGGGCGTCGGCTGCCTGTCTGTTGGCTTGGCTGAGCTGGATCTCCATCTCGTTCAAGTCACCTTCCATCTTCTTCTTGACTCTCAGGGCCTCGTTGCGGCTCCTGGTTTCAGATTCCAGAGAGGACTGAAGCGACTCCAGCATCCGTTGGTAGTTCCTCTTTGCCTGCTCCATTTCCTCGTCTTTCTCAGCCAGCTTGCGCTCCATGTCTGCCTTCACTTGGTTGAACTCCAGCTGGGCGCGGAGGATCTTGCTCTCTTCATGCTCCAGAGAACCTTCTGCCTCCTCAAGTGCCGACTGCAGTTCCGCCTTTTCCTGCTCGAGCTGCTTACGCATCTTCTCCAGTTCATGAGCGCTCCTGCCGCCCTCCCCCAGCTGGTCGGTGAGGTCAGAGATCTCTTCTTGGAGGTTCTTGTTCTCTCTCTTCATCGTCTCAAGTTGATCCAGTGACTCTTCATAGGCGTTCCTCAGTTTGAAGAGTTCAGTGCTCTGAGACCGAGCTTCCTTCTGAGAAGCCTCCAGCTCGCACTGCGACTCCTCAAACTTCTGCTTCCACTCTGCCATGACTTTGTCAAAGGCCCTTTGCTTTTTGTCCAGAGCTGCAGATGCTGCATTAGATCTCTCAAGGTCCAGCATCAGGTCTTCAATCTCATTTTGGAGGCGGTGCTTGGTCTTCTCAAGGGATGAACACTTTGCGTTCACAGCCTCGATGGCCTCCTCGGCCTCCTGCAGTCTCTGCACCAGCTTCTTCTTTGCTTCTTCCAGTTCCTCTGTTCTCTGGATTCCATCGGTTTCATACTTTGTCCTCCATGCTGAGACCTCGGTGTTAGATTTGGACAGAGCTCTCTGCAGCTCAGCCTTGGCCTCCTGCTCCTCCTCAAATTGCTCTCGGAGCAGATCGCAGTCGTGACGAGCAGATTGTACAGCGTGGGCGAGGGCATTCTTGGCCTTGACTTCCTCTTCCAGCTGTCTGCGGAGATCTTCTACCTGCTGGTTGTACGAATTCTTCCCTCTGGTCAGTTGTGATATCAGACTCTCCTTCTCCTCCAGCTGACGTCCAAACTCACCATTCTCAGTGAGCAGCTTGGCCCTCTGGGTAGTCAGGTCATTGATGGTGCGCTGAGATTCTTCATATTTACTCTTGTACTCATTCATGTTGTCTTCCATCGTACGACACATCTTCTCAATGTTTGACTTGACCTTCACCACACTCTCCATGTTGGAACACAAGTCGTCCAGCTCCAGCTTCAGCTCGCTCTTTTCCTTCTCCAGCTTCTGCTTCACACGCTGCAGGTTATCAATCTGTTCGCCCAGTTCGGCGACGCTGTCAGCATGTTTCTTCCTCAGGGAGGCAGCAGTGGCCTCGTGTTGGAGTGTAGATTCCTCCAGCTCCCTACGCAGCTTCTGAAATTCAGTATCTCTCTTTTTATTCAGCTCCACCTGTGCTGATGTAGCTCCACCTGCCTCCTCTAGGCGCTCACTGATGTCCTCCAGCTCACGGGAAAGATCAGAGCGCTGTTTCTCAACTTTGGCCCGGGCTGCACGCTCTGCATCCAGCTCCTCTTCCAGCTCCTCGATTCTGGCCTGGTTTTCTTTCAGCTTCTTCTGGAGCTGAACTGAAGCAACCTGCTCGTCTTCTAGTCTTGAATTTATTTGGACAATCTCAAAATCCTTTTTCTTCAGTTTTTCCTCCAGCTGCTGTTTGTCATTTTCCACGTCCATCAAACTCTCCTGAGTTAGTTTCAGGTCTCCTTCGAACTTCCTCTTTGAGCGCTCCAGGTCCATTCGGACTTTCTTCTCTTGCTCCAGTGAGCCCTCCAGATCATCCACCTGCTGCTCCAGTTTACCTTTGACTTTGGTCAAACTGTTGACTTTGTCTTCTTCACTCTGAAGGTCATCCAGTGCCTGCTGGTGAGCCTCCTGTAGCGCCCTCTTCTCTTTAGTCAGCTTCATGATATTTTCATCCTGGGATGCCATCTCCTCTGTCAGGTTTTTAACCTTATTCTCTGTGGCATGTTTCTCTTTCTCAACCTTGGCCAGAGTCAGCTCCAGATCATCGATATCTTTCTTCAGCTCGGAGCATTCATCTTCAAGTTTCCGTTTCTTAGCTGTGAGATCTGCATTCAGCTCCTCTTCATCCTCCAGTCTTTCTGTCATCTCTTTCAGCTTGGCTTCTAGTTGAATCTTGCTCTTTATGAGCTGTTCGCAGCGTTCTTCAGCATCTGTCAGTGTGTCCTGTTCAGACTGAATCTGCAGAGTCAGATCGTTCTTCTCTTGGAGAAGAGTCACTATTTTCTCCTCTATTTCCTTCCGTCTACTTTCTGATTTCTCCAGGGCTTCTTTCAGCTTGTTGAATTCATCCTTCATGTTTGCCATCTCCTTCTCAGACTCGGCACTCTTCAGCAGAGGTTTGATCTTGAAAAAGAGCTTCATCCAGGGCCAGTTCTTTACACCTAGAAAAGAGCGAAGGTTCCACTGGATCACCATCAGGGCATCTCTGCGTTCCACAAGCTTAGCAAACTCTGCCCTCATGAGGATTGCCCGGGCGTTAGCCTGGATCCTGGTGATGATGCGAGAGAGTTGCTCGTCCCTCATTTCCTCCAGTGTTCCCAGCAGACCGGCTTTAAAGAAGACTTTGGTGTGGCCAAACTTGTACTGAGTGTGATCGATGTCCAGTGACCCCAGCAACTTCTCAGCACTCTTCTTGCAGTCAATGAACTGACCTTCAGGGATGGCTGAGGCGTTCAGAATCCTGTACCGCTGCTTGAAGTCTCCATAGAGGACCCTGTTTGGGAAACCTTTCCTGCAGATTCGGATGCCTTCCAAGACTCCATTACAGCGTAGCTGGTGCATCACAAGGCAGTTGTCCATGACCCCTGGTGTTTTCCTCTCATTAGGAATCAGACAGCGGACAAAGTGAGGATGTGTGGTCTTCAGGTTGGTCATCAGCTTGTTGAGGTTTTCCCTGTGAAGTGCAGACACAGTCTGGAATGAGGAACCTTTCTTCTTGGCTCCTTTGCCGCCTGCTTTGTCACCGCCGTCAGCTCCTGTGTAGGTAGAAAACAGCAGACTGAGAAGCTTCAGAGATGATTTCTGGAAAAGACCGACCACAGTTTCATTCAGGGGGTCTTTGTTTTTGACCAACCAGTTCCCGATGTTGTAGTCCACCGTGCCGGCATAGTGAACCAGGGCAAAATGAGCCTCTGCTTTCCCCTTCGCAGCCCTTGGCTTCTCAAACATCTTGTTCTTGCCCAGGTGATTATCGTAGAGCTTGGACTTGAAGGTCTGGTCGCTGGCTTTGGGAAACATGCATTCCTCCTCCAGAATCGACAGGATCCCCAAAGGCTTCTCAATGAGGTCAATACAAGCCTGTAAATCCATCCCAAAGTCAATGAACTCCCAATCAATACCTTCTTTCTTGTACTCTTCTTGCTCCAGAACGAACATGTGATGGTTGAAGAACTGTTGTAGTTTCTCGTTGGTGTAGTTGATGCACAGCTGCTCAAAAGTGTTGAAATCAAAGATCTCAAATCCAGCGATGTCCAGCACTCCTATGAAGTACTGACGGTGCTGTTTGGTGTCCAGGGATTGGTTGATTCTCACCACCATCCAGTTGAACATCTTCTCGTACACTGACTTAGCCAGAGCACCGAGGGCGTAGTACACCTGATCCACACTTTGACCTTTGGTGACGTATTCATTTCCTACCTTGACTCTGGGGTGACACAGCCCTTTGATGAGGTCAGCAGAGTTCAGCCCCATTAGGTAAGCCGATTTATCAGCAGCCTCTGTCCCGTCTGGTTCCGCCTGCTCTTCACGCTGCTTCTGTTTGAACTTCATGTTGCCGTAGTGCATGATGGCACCAGTCAGTTTGTAGACGCCCATCTTCTCGTCTGCAGTGAAGCCCAGCACGTCGAAGGCGCTGTCGGTGGCCATCAGCTCCTCCGAGTCGTTAATGGAGGCGACTGTTACCTCTCCCTGGGAGATGTAGGAGTAGTCATAGGGGTTGTTGGTGATCAGCAGCATGTCCAGCAGCTCTGGCTTCTGATTGGACAGGATCTGGTAGAAGATGTGGTAGTTCCTTTCAGCTTTGAGCTGAAAGGTGACACGTGACTTCTCTAGCAGGTACGTCTCGATGTCAGCAGACGACAGCTTGCCGCTCGTACCGAAGTGAATTCGGATGAATTTTCCAAAACGAGACGAGTTGTCATTTCTCAGTGTTTTGGCGTTGCCGAAGGCCTCCAGCGCGGGGTTCGCTTGGATGATTTGATCCTCCAGCGTCCCCTTGCTGGTGTCTTTTTTGCCTCCCCCGACGGCGGCGATGCTGGCAAAGTACTGGATGACCCTCTTGGTGTTCACGGTCTTCCCAGCGCCGGATTCTCCGGTGATGAGGACAGACTGGTTCTCCCTGTCAGTCAGCATGTACTGGTAGGCGTTATCAGAGATGGAGAAGATGTGAGGGGGGGCCTCGGATCTTTTCTTCCCCCTGTAAGCTGCCACTACCTCGGCGTCGTAAACAGGAAGCCACTTGTAGGGGTTGACGGTGACACAGAAGAGTCCGGAGTAGGTGTAGATCATCCAGGCGGCGTAACGCTCTTTGAGGTTAAACAGCACGGCGGGCTCATGGAGGAAAGTGAACATCGCCATGTCTTCAATTTTATCAAATTTTGGCGGGTTCTGGGGGTGGACGTCGGACTCTTTTACAGTCACCGTTGTTCCATCCTCCTTCTTGACAGTCACCATCGCTCCGTCTTTGCTCTGGATTTGTCCCTTCATGTATTCTACCTTGTCGTCCACCACAAAGCATTCAGTCTTGATGTCAAAAGCTCTCGTCTGCGCCTCCAGACGCTCCTTCTCTGACTTCCTCAGGAAGGGAGCAGCCTTCCCGAACTCAGCCATCAGAGGGTCACCCATGGTGGAGGGTGTAGGTACACGGCAGTGAGATCAGTCTGAGAGGAAAGAATCTTTTCTGTGGAGGCTGCAGACTCGTCACAGCAGGCGAACGTTTATAAAGACTCCCTGAGGACCAAATTAGGAGACGACCGCTGAAAGAAAAAAAACAGAGGATGACACTAAATTTGTCCTCGGATGAGAAGACACGGAGTGAGGGCAGATTCAGGACCTTTGGCTGTTAGAGTCCATTTTAGGAAAAGGAGAGTTTCACAGTTTATCAGTCGGCTGATATGGACTCCTGACACCTCTCCATTTAGACTCAGCTTCTCCTGAGTCCTCACAGGACTGAAGCTTCCACTCGGCCAGTTCCTCTTCAGTATCATCATCATTCACCTGCTGCAGCTCAATATTATTTTAAAAACCAGACGTTGGTTTAAAACACAACAAGGTTCAGTTTAATCTGTTCCCACAGGTAGATCAGTTTGACAGGAGACAGACGAGACATCATGACTGTACCTGATTTACTTCACGGTGCCTCGTCATTTACTGCCTCGGTTTTAGTCTCATCTTTGGCATTTTCCACTTTTTTTAATGTTATTCATTTGAAATATTTTCTGGTTTATTGTTGTAATGTCTGCCTGTTCACTTGTCACTTCTTCTGTGCTGTTTTACTGCAGCTGTGTGAAGGTGTGAGAGGTGCTGAATAAATAAAGTTTGATTTGATTAAAACAAAATCATGTTTAAGGAGTAAAATGTTCAGAAACCAGGCCGTGAATGAAACATGATCAAACTCCTTTGTGAGGTTTGAAGAGTGTGTGTGTGTGTGTGTGTAGTGTGTGTGTGTGTGTGTGTGTGTGTGTGTGTGTGTGTGTGGTGTGTGTAGTGTGTAGTGTGTGTGTGTGTGGTGTGTGTGTGTGTGTAGTGTGTCCTGACTGGCTGAAGTGTTTCTGTCTCTTTATCTGAGACAGTCTGGACTCATCAGCGCTCAGCCTGTAAATAGAAACCAGACACACTGGAATCAGAGTTTTAATCTCAGTCTCAGTTCAACATGAGGAAGATAACACAGAAACATTTTAACCCTTCGAACCCGTCGGGCTCAGAGTCAGAGCCGACCGCTCTGTGTCCCAGAGTGTAACTGAACGTTAACATGAAATATCAGTGTTATTATGTTGTTTAATCAGACAGTTTCATCTCATTCAGCTACTTCACAACTTTAACATTTAATAACTTTCTTTTATTCAGTGAAAAACAGGTTTATATTTTTTAAATGTGAAATAATGAAATAATTTTTCTAAGAGAGTTCCACAGAAACACATGAAGTTAAAATGAGACTGAAGCCCTTTCTAAACAGGAGTTGTGCAAATTTGCAGCAAAGTCCAATCAGTGTTTTTTCAGCATTGACAGTATAAAAACAAAATCGGGGAGTGCAGCAAAATGCTGCCTACCTACTTTTGTTTATACAGAATGTGCCTTTTTCGGGGCAATGGGGGGCGTGAGCAAGTAACAAAACGTGTAACTCAGCGTGTGACGTAAACAGTGACGTGGGAGGGAAGCCACGGCTGGTCAGTCCTTCGGTGATTCTCTCGTAAGTCGGCCCGTTCTTCACCGTCCCCGTCATCTGACGGTTAATGGCCTCTTTGTTTGCGAGGACAAGGAGGGCGCACAATTCCTTGTCTCCCCAGTTGCTCATCTTTACAGTGTCTGTCAGGTTTGTGTTTCCCTCTTGCTACTAGCTGCTCGCTAATTCCTGCTATCAGCTGTTTCCTGTTTATCCACCGCCAGTGGCTCGCACGTGCGGCGTCATCAACAGCTCCTCCCACAAGTCATCAACAGCTCCTCCCGTTGCAGAAGGCCTAAGGACTAAAAGGTTCCACCAATATGTCTACCCTACGAGGTGGAAAATTAGGCACCTCGGATCAACTCGCCAATCCGGCTCTGTGTGTCTAAACGCTCGCAGTGTGCCGGCAAAACGGCCCAACATTCACCGAACACCTGGCAGTGTAAAAGAGGCTAGAGATTAAAGTTCAGAGTTAAATCAGAGTTTTGGTTGATTATTGGGAAATTAGGAGAAAGTTAGAAGTTAAAGTTGTTATATCAGTGTGTGTTTATTGAAACTACTCAGTAATCAGGTGAAATCAGGACAATAATTCAGGATGATTTTGGTGACAGTGATTCAACACAGTCAGATTTAGTTTCAGAGACACAGACGAGCGTCACTGTGACCATAAAGCTGCTGTTTGGAGAAACTAACAGGTTTCTGTTTAAATGTAAAAAAAGATCTTCTCACTCTCAACTTCATATGATGTGTTTTTATTTTCATGTGACTGATGATCATTTTATATTTTTAGTCGTCTTTGAAAATGACCTCAGGTTCAAATGTTTCACCTCCTTTCTTTTAATAATCAAGTTCATGTTTAGAGAAACCAGCAGCTGAACATTCACTTGAAGTTTTAAAGGTGATGAACATCAGTGTGTATGTGTGTGTGTGTGTGTGTGTGTGTGTGTGTGTGCGTGTGTGTGTGTGTGTGTTGTTTTTTGCAATAAAAATTTAAATCCCTGACAACCCAGAGTTGAGACCAGGACAGAGAGTTGCAGTCCTAAACGCCTCTCTGAGCTTCTAGTTCAGTTACCCAGCCATAGTTTTCATAGTTTCATACAAACGGTGTCTGTCCCCCGACCACCTAAATTATTTAAATCTAAAATTAAACAAAGAGGAGTTGTGCATAACAACCTCATAAAAATTAAAACCTCTTCTGTGACAGAAAGACAAAACAGGAGAATTAAATGCGGACTGTTAAATATCAGGTCTAAAGCAGTGTTAGTAAACGAATTAATATCAGATAATCATATTGATTTACTCAGTCTCACAGAAACCTGGCTGTGTCAAGATGAATATGTTAGTCTAAATGAGTCCACTCCTCCCAGTCATAATAATACCCACATTCCTCGAGGCAGCGGCCGAGGAGGGGGAGTTGCAGCCATTTTTAACTCTAGTCTGTTAATCAGCCCTAAACCTAAACTAGATTATAATTCATTTGAAAGCCTCGTTCTTAGTCTTTTACATCCGACCTGGAAAACCTCGCAGCCACTTTTATTTGTTATAGTGTACCGTGCTCCTGGCCCGTATTCTGAATTTGTATCTGAATTCTCAGAGTTTTTATCCAGTTTAGTTCTTAAATCAGATAAAGTTATTATTGTAGGCGATTTTAACATTCATGTCGACGTTGATAATGACTCCCTGGCTACCGCGTTTATCTCATTAATAGACTCCATTGGCTTCAGTCAGGGTGTACATGAACCCACTCACTGTTTTAACCATACCCTCGATCTAGTTCTGACGTATGGAATTGAAATTGATAACCTAACAGTCTTTCCACAGAATCCCTCGCTATCGGATCATTATCTGATTACTTTTGATTTCTTTTTACTCGATTACACGCCACTCAGCAACAGTTACTATACTAGATGTTTATCAGATAGTGCTGTCGCAAAATTTAAGGAAAAGATTACTTCGTCGTTAAATTCAATACCAATACCTTCAGTAACAGAGGTTTCCCGTGCCGACTTTAACCTCTCCCAAATTGATCATTTTGTTGATAGCGCCGTAGGCTCGTTGCGAACCACGCTCGACTCTGTAGTTCCTCTTAAAGAGAAGCTAATAAAGCAAAGAAAGTTTGCTCCTTGGTATAATTCTCAAACCCGTAGGTTAAAACAAATATCGCGAAAATTTGAAAGGAATTGGCGATTAACCAAACTGGAAGAATCTCGTTTAATCTGGACAGACAGTCTCAAAACTTATAAGAGGGGCCTCAGCAATGCCAGAGCAAACTATTACTCAGCATTAATAGAAGACAATAAGAACAACCCCAGGTTTCATTTCAGCACTGTCGCCAGGCTGACTGAGAGTCAAAGCTCTATTGAGCCTTGTATTCCTTTAGCCCTTAGCAGTAATGATTTTATGAGCTTTTTTAATGACAAAATTCTAACTATTAGAGGCAAAATTCATGACCTCCTGTCCTCAGATAGTACCTATCTAACCTCAAACACAGCTGTAGAACCTAATATATATTTAGATTGCTTCTCCCCAATTTCTCTTTAAGAATTGACCGCAGTGATTTCTTCATCTAAATCATCAACGTGTCTCTTAGACCCCATCCCAACTAGGCTACTTAAGGAGGTCTTTCCTGTAGTTAACACTCATATATTAGATATGATCAATATATCCTTATTAATAGGCTATGTACCACAGTCTTTTAAGGTAGCTGTAATTAAACCTCTACTAAAAAAGCCCACCCTGGATCCAGAGGTGTTAGCCAACTATAGACCAATATCTAATCTTCCCTTTATGTCAAAGATCCTTGAGAAAGTAGTTGCAGACCAGCTGTGTGATTTTCTCCAGGATAATAATTTATTTGAGGAATTTCAGTCAGGATTTAGAGTGCATCATAGCACTGAGACAGCTCTAGTTAAAATTACAAATGACCTTCTGATTGCTTCAGACAAAGGACTCGTCTCTGTTCTTGTTTTATTAGATCTTAGTGCGGCGTTTGACACAATTGACCATCAAATTCTACTGCAGAGACTGGATCACTTAATTGGCCTAAAAGGTTCAGCACTAAGCTGGTTTAAATCTTATTTATCTGATCGTTTTCAATTTGTTGACGTTCATAATGAATCATCCTTACGTACCAAAGTTTGTTTTGGAGTTCCGCAAGGTTCTGTGCTCGGACCAATCCTATTTACTCTATATATGCTTCCTTTAGGTAACATCATTAGAAATCACTCTATAAATTTCCATTGTTATGCGGATGATACACAGTTGTATTTATCGATGAAGCCAGAAGAAAGTAATCAATTAACTGCCTTAAAGACATAAAAAATTGGATGAGCACCAATTTCCTGATGTTAAATTCAGACAAAACTGAAGTTATTGTTCTTGGCCCCAAACAACTCAGAGACTCTTTATCTGATGACATAGTTTCTCTAGATGGCATTGCTCTGGCCTCTAGCACTACCGTAAGAAACCTCGGAGTAATATTTGATCAAGATTTGTCTTTTAATTCTCATTTAAAACAAACCTCACGGACTGCATTTTTTCATCTGCGTAATATTGCAAAAATTAGGCCTATCCTGACCCGAAAAGATGCAGAAAAATTGGTCCACGCTTTTGTTACCTCTAGGCTGGATTACTGTAACTCTCTATTATCAGGTAGCTCTAGTAAGTCCTTAAAAACTCTCCAGCTAATTCAGAATGCAGCAGCACGTGTACTAACAGGAACTAAGAAACGAGATCATATTTCTCCTGTTTTAGCTTCTCTGCACTGGCTCCCTGTAAAATCCAGAATTGAATTTAAAATCCTACTGTTAACTTATAAAGCTCTAAATGGTCAAGCTCCGTCATATCTTAGAGAGCTCATAGTGCCATATTATCCCACCAGAACACTGCGCTCTGAGAACGCAGGGTTACTCGTGGTCCCTAAAGTCTCCCAAAGTAGATCAGGAGCCAGAGCCTTCAGCTATCAGGCTCCTCTCCTGTGGAATCATCTTCCTGTTACGGTCCGGGAGGCAGACACCGTCTCCACATTTAAGACTAGACTTAAGACTTTCCTCTTTGATAAAGCTTATAGTTAGGGCTGGCTCAGGCTTGCCCTGTACCAGCCCCTAGTTAGGCTGACTTAGGCCTAGTCTGCCGGAGGACCCCCCTATAATACTCCGGGCACCTTCTCTCTCTCTCTCTCTCTCTCTCTCTCTCTCTCTCATTCTATTACTGCATCTTGCTAACTCGGCCATTCTGGATGTCACTAACTCGGCTTCTTCTCCGGACCCTTTGTGCTCCACTGTCTCTCAGATTAACTCATATCACAGCGGTGCCTGGACAGCGTGACGTGTGTGGTTGTGCTGCTGCCGTGGTCCTGCCAGATGCCTCCTGCTGCTGCTGCCATCATTAGTCATTAGTCATACTTCTACTGTTATTATACACATATGACTATTGTCACACATGTATACTGCCAGATATTAATACATACTTTCAACATATTGTACCACAGTAGCCAGAACTATAACTATAATATTATTACTTTCATTAATGTTGTTGTAAGCTACTGTCATTGCCTGCATCTCTCTCTCTCTCTCTCTCTCTCTCTCTCTCTCTCTCTCTCTCTCTCTGTCTCATTGTGTCATATGGATTACTGTTAATTTATTATGCTGATCTGTTCTGTACGACATCTATTGCACGTCTGTCTGTCCTGGAAGAGGGATCCCTCCTCAGTTGCTCTTCCTGAGGTTTCTACTGTATTTTTTCCCCGTTAAAGGTTTTTTTTGGAGTTTTTCCTGATCAGCTGTGAGGGTCATAAGGACAGAGGGATGTCGTATGCTGTAAAGCCCTGTGAGGCAAACTGTGATTTGTGATATTGGTATTTATAAATAAAATTGATTGATTGAATTGATTGATTGAAATTTTAGGGAGGGGATGCGGTTTAAGTAATTAATCAGAATGATGTTTAGACTCTTTGTAATAAGTTTAAAATCTTTAATGTTGTTTTCTTCTAAAACTCTGTGTTAAATATAAAGTCTGATGAAAAGAGAAAGAACACTTTTTGAAAATAGCGTCAACTTTATTAACATCTGTATTAAAATAAAACATTTGAACAAACATGTGCAAACTCACATTCTGCGTAAAACTGTGCAAGTTTTTAAAATAAACCCACTTCTAATTATTATCCATATCATGCAAACAGGATCTGTGTCTCAACAGGAGTCAAGTTTCATGGTCTGAAGGGGAAATCCAGATGTTTTAAAGAGAAGTTGTATCAACTATTTCTCCACAGTCAGTGTGGCGAGGCAGGCTGGAGTCTGACGCTCAGTGATGTCATGATGTGGGCGGAGTCAGCAACAAGATGTATTTTACCTGAAAAATCGAAATCAGTTAACGTGTTCGAAATATTGATACTATTTTGACATTCTGTCGGCCTAGTTTTTTGCGGTGTGTCCCGCACCGTCGGCACTTCGGTGTCGGTGGCTTTTCGGCCGATTGAGCATGTTGAATCGGCGGCGGAGCTTCTTGGTGAGAGAGATCACTCTGATTGGCTGTTCAGGTTTTATTTCCTCGCCCCTGTAGCGAGTGAATCTGCCTGTAGTGAAACCGGGGCTAACCGGTGCTTCCTCCTCAGGCTCCACTTCACTCAGCTGCCCCACAGACCCGCTGCTTCTTCACACTTTAACCTGAATAACAAACCGGAGCTAGCTGGGAGCGGCTAGCGGAGCGTTAGCCGCAGCATGACCGGAGGGAAGCACAGCCAGTTAGCCTCCGCTAGTCTCTGAGCTAGCCCCGGCTCTCCGTTTGGATCCAACCGGAGCACCGAGCCCTGGTTTGTTATTCAGGTTAAAGTGGGAAGAAGCAGCGGGTTTATCGGGCAGCTGAGTGAAGTGGAGCCTGAGGAGGAAACACCGGGACCGTCTGGATGTAATAGTCCGTGGAGGTGCTGCGGTGCTCGGCTGCACAGATAGGAAACCCCTCGGCTGACAGGATGTACCACTCTCTCACTCCGCTCTCTCTCACGCAGGCACAGAACGTACGTGCTACGTGGCCGTCGGATGTAGTCCGTGTAGTGTGTTCAAATGCAACTGACACAGGGCGACGTGAGGCGACGTAGACGACGCAACAGTTGGCTTTCGTCGCCGCTAGTTCTTTGATGTCGGTTTGGTGTGTCCGCACCTTTAAATGCCTGCCTCCACACACTGACTGTGGGTAAATACCTCATATAAAATAAAAAATAAATAAATAATTTTCCCTTTAAAGATTCAAACTCTAGAAAATACTTTGCTCTGTTTTAATTATTTCAACTCTAATGTGTGACTGAAATGTTCTGTTTCAGTAAAAGTGAATTTTCATGGTTTGCTGTCTCTGCGCTGTGAAGCCGGATCAGGACCGTCTTAAAAACATTTAGAAGTATCAAGTCGTAAATCTACCAGATTCAGGAGAAAATAATTCACAGATTAAGATCAGAAAGTCGAGTCGAAAGAACAGGACTGTGTGCTGATGCTCTGCAGTCGAGGTTTTTGCCGCCGAGCAGCTGTCCTGCCGGAGAACCATAGAGTGCCAAAGTCACGCCCCTTCTGGTAGAGCTCATGGGACCTTAGATTGGAAAAAATATGAATGCAGTAAATGAGGAGAGAAATATTATCTTTTGGTCCCGTTTGAGTTGTGACATGAAATCTAGTACGCAGGAGGAGGTCGCGTATGTGACGTCACAGCTTTCAGTCGCTTCCAGCAGCTTGGCCTCCCCGCTGAAATTCCACTGTTTCATGATTAATCCATTGATGATTGAAGATGTCTGTGTGTTTTGTGCCAGGTTGCAGTCACTCCAAGCTGCAGGAAGCGAGCGAAAGCTATGACGTCACATACGCGACCTCCTCCTGTGTAGTCTTGAGTCTTTCTAATTAAAAAGCTTCTATCTCAACAGTTTTACGACAAAGTATGACTTTCTTGACCTTAAAATTTATGTTTTAAATTCATTAACGACATATTTGGATTTCATGTCACAATTCAAACGGGACCAAAAGATAATATTTCTCTCCTCATTCACTGCATTCATATTTTTTCCGATCTAAGGTCCCATGAGCTTCACCAGAAGGGACGTGACTTCAGCACTCTATTAGATCAACATCTGCCTGGTCAGCAGGAGCTAACGCAGCAGCACCGACTTGTCGTTAAACCTGTCAGTAACTGTTAGGTAATGTTATGCATGTGATGCTAACAATTAGCCGTTTGATGCTAACAGTTAGCTGTGTGGTGCTAACAGTTAGCTGTGTGATGCTAACAGTTAGTTGTGTGATGCTAACAGTTAGCCGTTTGATGCTAACAGTTAGCTGTGTGGTGCTAACAGTTAGTCGTGTGATGCTAACAGTTAGCTGTGTGGTGCTAACAGTTAGCTGTGTGGTGCTAACAGTTAGACGTTTGATGCTAACAGTTAGCTGTGTGATGCTAACAGTTAAGGCTGATTTATGCTCAACATTAAATACAGATCCGGATATGGACAGAGCCTTCTGTCAGTGCTCTGCGTTCATTTCGTCAGTATTACTGCACGTTTCCATAAAGCTTACGGATACGGGCCAAACGGAGCAGTACCACCGGGAACCGTGGGGGCAGTGTTGCTGTCACTACCCGATAAGTAGCTGTAGTGAGACATGCAGAAGAAATAACAATTCAGTTTCTCTCATCGGCAGTACTAGAGGAAAGAATTCTCCGTCCTCCAGTCGCGATGTATTTAACGGCCTCACCGACCACCACCTCCTACAACGCTGCCTCTGTTTTTGTCTTTTATGCAAGAGGTACATTATCAATATCTCCTCCACAGTCGCCATGTTTGTTTTTGAGTTTGTTGTTGTCATAAACTTTTGACGCTGGGCTGCCTCCTGGTGGATATATTGGTTAACATCCATGCCAACGTAAAGGGCACATGGATGTATGTGGGCAGTGACGGTAACATCGTTTGAAATGGACGTATACATTTTCGTACGTAAAGGGAGCATAAATGAGCCCTTAGACGTGTGATGCTAACAGTTAGCCGTGTGATGCTAACAGTTAGCCCTGTCACTGTGTGTGGACGGACTCTCAGCAGCAACAGGGAGCTCACACTCCTGCAGCAGTCGTCTCCTGAAGGTGACTGAAATGTTACATGTTTATTTGGGGAGGTGCGATTTGATCACAAGCGCTCGCTCCAGATGTATATTAATTTTTTTTTTTGTTTTTGTTTTTGACCAGTGACAGAGTGGACAGGATACGAGGACAGAGAGGGGGATGACTCGTAACAAAGGTGTTAAGTCTGGAGTCAAATCTAAGATGCTGCTGTAACGAGGCGTGCACTGTAACCACTCGGCTACTGAGACACTCTGAGACGTGACAGTAATGCTGAGGTTGACACACTGCTGCCAAACGACACAGCTGCCTCATTATTTCATACGTACAATCCCAACACGGCCTCATCACAACTTGTCAAACACCGCCGCTCAGCCAGTGGTCGTACACGTCTACATATGAAGCACTCGGTACCCGTCTGCGTCCGATTCAAAGGTTCTGAGACAGCGTGTCGATAAACACTGTGTCGTCTCAAAATAAACAAAAATGTAGAGTGTCAAAATAAAGGTAGTGTCTGTGGTTAGGTTTCGATCAAAACATCATGGATTGGCTTAAAATTCACACGAGAACCAGCGGCGGGTTGTTTGAGCCGCCCCCCTCTCTGCCCGTCCGCCCCGTACGGACTCTCTCGCTCTTTATATCACCGAAGCTGTTGACGACATCACAAACTGACGCCACCCAGCTCGTATCATAGCGCTGCAAAAGGCTTCTCTGTGCAAACATGTCTGACACGTCCACTGACAAAGCAGCGGTACTTGACGAGTTGGGTTGTTGCCCGCTGCCTCTTCAACTGACACCTCCCAGTTTGTATCGTACCAGCAGCAGCAGCTGGACATGCGGCGGCATTAATGGACACGCTGCACTGCGACTCTTCACGCCACTGTCCTACTTCCAGCCTCGCCACCCGTGAGACAGCAGCTCTTCTGCTCCTCGTGGCAGCTGGACGTTTGTCCTCAGCTCCATCTCTACGTGTCAGAGAGTGGACGAGGAGAGACAAGTTGTTGAGGTCGAGGAAAATGCCAAGTTAAACGAACCACAGTCATTTCAACGACAATGGCAACAAATAAATTTCCTGGCGAGCCACAGGTCTGGAGATCGGCTCCTCAGGTGAGAGGTCAAGTTTCATCAGTGAGCGTCACGTGATTTTAAGCTAACGCAGATCCTTTAGTAGCGTTAGGAATCACTGTGGTCGTCTGTTGACGAGCTGCATCGGTAACGTGTCCATTAGTGATCAGATAAGTCTCAGGTCAGGTGTGTTCTCAGGTGTTCAGCAGAGCGACATGCGTTTGCGGTGCTGCTCCACCAGCGGCACCAGGCAGCGCGGCGAGCCAGCCTGCAGCAGGAACGGGTGCTTCAGGAGGTCAGCAGCGCTGGAACGCTGCTTTGTGTCACGAGTCAGCATGCAGCTCAGAAAGTCCTTCAACACCGGAGACACCTGAGACACAGAAAGTGACATCATCAGCTACTGCCAGGTGGATCTGCTCACCGTTAGCCTGTTAGCATGTTAGCATGTTAGCATGTCTGTGGTTTACGAGCAACTCCATTTCTTCAGTCTCCCAAAAACTAAATCAAACCTACGTCTACTAATTATTCATGATTGATTGATTGAGATGATCAATACAATGTTTAGAAGAGATGTCCCCACAGTGCAGGTCCAGGCCGTGGGTCCAGTTAATGTTTAATCTTTTAAACTAACATTAACTGTCTCGCGCTCACTGATGTGTCAAAACTTTGTCTCTGTTAATTTAAAGTGAAACATCACTTGAAGAGAGAGGCCGTCCTCACAGTGCTGGTTCTGTGTCAGTGACCTCAATGCGCGATAAAGGTGTGTGTGTGTGTGTGTGTGTGTGTGTGTGTGTGTGTCTGACCCTGTGGATGTTCTTCACGCCCGGTGCTGCTTCGTCTCTCAGCTTCTTCATGGCGGTGATGGGCGTGTCGCTGAAATATGGCGGCTCTCCGTCCACCATCTCCACCACCATGATGCCCAGAGACCAGATGTCCACCTGGAGGAAACAGGAAGCTGTCACAGAACACCTGGACACACACACACAGGCACCAGACCAGGTTCTCTAACGTGTTCTCGTTGGTACCTCGGTCCCGTACGGTCTTTTGGCGATGACTTCAGGAGCCATCCAGTACGGCGTCCCGACCAGAGACTTCCTCTTTGGGACGTCTTTACTGATCTGAGCGCAGAAACCAAAGTCTGACAGTTTGATCTGCAGGAAAAGAAGAAGAAGAAGAAGATGTTGATAATTTCCTGTAATGAATAAATGCAGTGCATCAAACTGAACGATTAAACTTTAACGTTTAAATTTAGCACAAACACCGTCACAGTGACGTCATGATAAACTTAACTTTATATATTTTAAACTCCTTCGTCAGACGGAGTGAACGCAGAGTGTGTTGACTCATCTCCATCATCCAGAGTATAGTTTCAGGTTCAGTTTGTATTTTGACAGCCGGACACGTTAACCAGGAACTAACTGGTTCATTTGTGAGGAAAAATAAAAGGTGTTTCCTGTTGGTGCGGCGCTTCATTGACTCAGTGAGCGTCAGCGCCATGTTTCAGAGTTTTATCCATTTAGAGGAGGAGGAGGAGACATTTGAATGTTTCATGATGGAAATGTTTTGTGTTTTATTTTGTGTGTGCGTGTATGTGTGTGTGTGTGTGTGTGTTACCCTTCCGTCCAGTGTCAGCAGGATGGAGTCGCTCTTAATGTCTCTGTGAATGACTCCCTGAGAGTGAAGGTACGACAGCGCCTGCAGGACGCCCTCACACACCGTCGCCGTCTGCTCCTCGTTCAGCCTAACACACACACACACACGCACACGTGCGCGCGTTTACCATAGTTACACCTGTACTCGGTCTCAGAGAGAAACTCTGAACTCTTTCATGTACCACATTTATCTGACAGCTTCAGTTACTTCCACTGAAGTATCAGAGTACAGGTAAAGGTACTCTGAGACTTCCTGCTCACCTGGTCTCACTGACAATGTGGGTGAGAGCGCCGCCCTGCAGGTACTCCATGATTACCCAGAGTTCCTCCTCCACCAGAGCGCTGCGGTGCATCTCCACCACGTTCTGGTGCCTGTAGTCCCTCATGATGACCACCTGGGGGACACATGGGGACAGGTGAGGCTGCTGATGATGTCACATTGCACCAGGTAACAGACTGAGTCTGATACAGATATTTTTATAAACTATATTATTTTACTTTATATTACTTCATTTTATATTTTTTATTTTATTTGTTATTATTTCTACGTTATTTAATTTAGCCTTTTTTCACTTATTTCATTTTAATTTATTTGCCTGTTACATTTTATTAACATTTTATTATTTTGTTTTATTATTTTCTACATTATATTGTTTCCAGTTTTTTTTATTTTTATTTTGCATTATTCTATTTAGTTATTTTCAAAATTATTTCATTTACATTTTTTTTACTTTACTTTAATTTAATCTATTATTTTCTAAATCCTTTTATTTTATTATATTTCACTTTAATTCATATTATTTTATTTTACTTGTGTTTAACATTATTCAACTTTTTTTTTTTTTTTACTTTTTTTTTATTTAATATTTTCTATAAATTTTTATCCAATTTCATTTTCCTCTATTGTATTTTATTTTACTGTGGTATTTTCTATCAGTGTTTCAGCACCTCGTTGAAGAGCAGCTCACGGCGCTGCTGCTTCCTCAGATCCATCATCTTCACGGCCACCTGGCGCCCACTGTGTTTCTCCCGGGCGATGCAGACCACGCCCGTTGACCCCTCACCAATCTTCACAAAGTTCTCCAGAGTCATTCTCGGGTCGCCCGGGTCCACCACCATCTGCAGCGCCGCCTTGAACTGCTCATGAGTCACCTTCCCACCTCCGTTAGGTACCGTCTGCTGGGTGGAGGAGGGGGAGGGGGAGGGGGAGGGGCGGCTGGGGAGGTGTGTCGGGGAGCCTGTGGGGGAGGGGCGGGGCTGAGTCAGCGGGGTTGGTGTTCTTGGAGAATGTCCGATACTGAAGCTGGAGGAGGGGCGGAGCGGGCGGTGAGGTCGACCTGTGATGATGGGGCTGCTGGTGCTGTTGGGTGGTGGCAGCAGGAGGGGGGAGGAGGGCGAGGGCACCTGTGGGGGTGGAGACAGAAGACGTCATGTTAAGTTATCAGGAGTCGATCAGTAGTGGCGGGGCGGGGGGGGGGGTGTCATATGACGGACTGTTCCTCGACTCCAGGCTAGCTGTTTCCACCTGCTGCCAGTCTTTATGCTAAGCTAAGCTAAGCTAACAGGCTGTAGCTTCATATTTAGTGGAGAATCGTTTCGACCAAAAAACATCGAACTCTCGACAGGAAAGAGAATTCACTCTCACCTTGAGGTCGTAGGAGGAGTAAGGCCTTCTGGGAGTTTCTCTGGACGAGGACAGCAGGTCGGGCAGGTGATTGGCTGCTGGTTTCAGTCTCAGGTGAGCTCTGCTGTTGGTCTCTGCAGTTGGCAGGTTGTAGTGACAGGAAGTGGGCCTCTGTCTAAGCCCCGCCCCCTCACTGCGGGCGTACTGTCCTCCTGGGAAACCCGTCACGCCTGTAGAACCCGTCACGCCTGTACAACCCGTTGTCACGCCTGTAGAACCCGTTGTCACGCCTGTAGAACCTGTTGTCACGCCTGTAGAACCCGTTGTCACGCCTGTAGAACCCGTTGTGACGCCTGTCCTCTGAGGCGTCACAGGTGTGCGGGGCGTGGCCACCTCGCAGGTGGACTTGGCTCTCTGCAGAATTCCGTTCAGTTTGGGGCTGCCGCTTTCGCTGCGCACCTGTCGGATCCTGTCCTGCCAGTAGGTGGAGCTCCCGTCCGTCTTCCCGCCGTCGCCGCGGCGATTGAGCTCCTCGTACTGGTACGACTCGTCCTCCTCCACTTCTCCCAGTCGGCCCAGTGACTGGGCGCGTTTCCGTGCCGACGGGCTGCTGCGGCGCAGAGAGTTGGAGCTGGTGACGGACAGACGGCTCATCTCAGAGATCACGTGTGAGATGTAGTCGCCATGACCGATAAAACTCCCGCGAACAATCGTCTGCAGAGAAACAACAAATATTAATAAATATATTTATATTCTTCACTCGGAGGAGCCGACAGCACAAAACTAACATAACGTGAAATATGGTCATATAAACATAAAGTCAAATAATAACAACAATAATGTAGAATAAAGTAAAACGAGGCAAAGTTTAATAAAATAATAGAGAAAGTAATTAAAATTATATTAAACAAAAATAATTTGAAAATAAATTACAACAATATAGTAAATGATAAAATAAAGTAAAATAAGGTGAGGTATGAATTAAATTATGAATAAATAAATAAAAAAAATAAAAGGTAAAAATGTAGAGTAACAATAAAGAGTTAATTGTCAGCTCAGATTTATTCAACAGAGCAAAACACAGACGTTAAGTTCACAAAATCTCACGTAAAGTGTCAGAATTAAGTTGAATTTGAGCTTCATCAGAAAGGTTTTAAATCTGAGTTGAACTTTAATTAAAATTCAAGTTAATTTGACTAAATTCTAGATTTAATTTTCAAGCTTCAAAACATTAAAATTCAGTTTGTAAAGTTAAACATGTTTTAATTTATTCTTAGTTCATCACTGCTTTGATCAAATCTAACGTTCTGCAGGGTTAGTTGTGAGATCACATGACAGCTGAGATCACATGACAGCTGAGATCACATGACAGCTGAGGTCACATGACAGCTGAGGTCACCTGACAGCTGAGGTCACATGACACACACCTGACAGCACCTGCATGGAAACATCAGCTGAACTTCACACAAACACTGACAGTGAACCAGTGAACGCAGCGTCAGCAGCAAGTTAGAACATGTGTCTGAAACATGTGAGGACAGTGACAGGAAGTGATCAGAGCCGATCACTTTGATCTCTGTTTTCACTAAGCAGGAAACAGTATGGCGTCCACTTCCTGTTCACAGAGTCTCTCAGTTACAGCTGATCAGGACACTGAAACAGAGTTGTGGTTTATATTTGATCAGCTCTGATTAGTTTCACTGTGTCATCAGAGTTTGGACAGTTTGACCTTTGACCTCAGCTGTTTGCTGACTGAACGCTGATCAGTTCAAATGTTTGTTTGTTTTTGTTTGTGGCCTTTTTGCTGTTGTGTCTTTAATCTGTTTGTTGTTTAAAGTGAAACTCTAACGCTGTGTCTTTGGACATGGCTCTGATGCAAACACATGAAACTTATATTCCTGATGAAACTCTGGATAAATAATATGAAATATAAAATAAATGTGAGTCCAGCAGCAGCAGCAGGATGATGATGATGATGATGATGATGATGATGAGTCATTTTAGCTCCAGTCTCAGTGATGAAGTCATGTTTTTATGAAGCCTGCATGAAACAGTTGTGAGGACGCACAGGGCCGAGTGTCTGCCGTACTCTCTAAGTCGTCCATGTTCAGGACACTGCAGCGTCACCACCGCAGACTGACGTCAGTTACATCACTGTGACATCATCACAGAGCCGAGGGGCGGTGCAGTCAGATTCTCTGAGCGGCGCCTTTTATTTTGTAAGTCCATATGAATCCTCCTTCACCTCCTGACGGTGTCCATCAGGGTGTGAGGGGAAAGTGACAGAAGAGACACACAGGACATCGTTCTCAGACTCTTGGGCCGCAGCCTGTCAGACCCTTCCTTCCATTTTCAAAATAAAAGCTGGAGCAGTGTGATGTTTTAACCACTAGATGGAGACAGGAAGCAGTTCAGTGTCTGTAACATCCTAAAAATCTGAGTCCAGATTGACGACCAACCAGCAGCAGAGCTGCCTCACTGACCTCACTGACCTCACTGAGATGAGGTCACACTCTACAGACCAATCAGGAAGGAGCTTCCTCTCGCTGACAAAATAAAACTGCAGCGGCACAGACACAGTGAGCCGAGGTCGAAGCCATTACTGCACTGATAGACTTTAATTACCTTTAATTAACTTTAATTACCTTTAATAAGTTCTGCAGTTATTGTTCATGTGTTTTTATCTTTAACAAAGTTTCCTGATGTTCTCAAACACATCACTCTGACACATCATGTGACTGTCAGCTGATATTTAACAACTGATGAGCTTTACTAAGAATCCTGAGGCTTTTATTTTGAAGGTCGTGCCTACGAACACTTTGGAACATTTTACAGTGTAAAAATAAACAGTTTAAACAGAGTCTGTTTGTGACTGGCCTCAAACATCTTTATTGATATTAACAGATTCTGATCAGTTGACAGCGTCACTCAGATTTACTGAGGGTCCTGAAGTAAACAGAGCCGAGACACTGAGTTGTTTTTCTGTGATTAAACTTGATGAGTCATAACGAGCTAACGTCCTAACGAGCTAATGCTCAGAGTTCTGGATCTGAACGAGCTGATGGAGAGTTTTTTACTTTTTACTCTGATTAGATCCTTTATTGACAGTTTATACGTTTATGTGTTCACACTGCATCAAATATTATGTTTTCTATTAAAGTAACAAGTCTGTATTTTAATGAACAGCAGGATTTTAATACAGTGTATGCTAACGTGACTTTTTATGCCAACATGACTTTTTCTTTTCAAACTTATTTGACTTCTTATGCAAACATGACTTTATACTATTATAATAATGTGACTTTTTTTTATACTAACATGACTTTTTTTTTATGCTAACCTGACTTTTTACTTTAATGCTAACGCAACTTTTTATGCAAACATGACTTTTACTCTTATGCTAACATGACTTTTTACTTTAATACTGTGACTTTAATGCTAAAATGACTTTTTACTTTTATGCTAACATGACTTTTTACTATTATACTAATGTGACATTTTATGCTAACATAACTTTTTACTCTTATGCTAACATTTTACTTTTATACTGTGACTTTTATGCTAAAATGACTTTTTACTTTTATGCTAATGTGACTTTTTACTTTTATACTAATGTGACTTTATACTATTATACTAATGTGACTTTTTATTTTTATACTAACATGACTTTTTTCTTTTATACTAACGTGACTTTTTACTTTTATGCTAACGTGACTTTTTACTTTAATGCTAACGTAACTTTTTATGCAAACATGACTTTTACTCTTATGCTAACATGACTTTTTACTTTAATACTGTGACTTTAATGCTAAAATGACTTTTAACTTTTATGCTAACATGACTTTTTACTTTAATACTGTGACTTTAATGCTAAAATGACTTTTTACTTTTCATGCTAACATGACTTTTTACTTTAATACTGTGACTTTAATGCTAAAATGACTTTTTACTTTTATGCTAACGTGACTTTTTATGCAAACATGACTTTTACTCTTATGCTAACATGACTTTTTACTTTAATACTGTGACTTTAATGCTAAAATGACTTTTTAGTTTTATGCTAACGTGACTTTTTATGCAAACATGACTTTTACTCTTATACTAACATGACGTTTTACTTTAATAATGTGACTTTAATGCTAAAATGACTTTTAACTTTTATGCTAACATGACTTTTTACTTTAATACTGTGACTTTAATGCTAAAATGACTTTTTACTTTTATGCTAACGTGACTTTGTACTATTATACTAATGTGACTTTTTATGCTAACATAACTTTTTACTTTTATGCTATCGTGACTTTTTACTTTTATACTAATGTGACTTTTTATACTAACATGACATTTTACTTTTATGCTAACGTGACTTTTACTTTTATACTAATTTGACTTTTTATGCTAAAATGACTTTTTACTTTTATGCTAACGTGACTTTTTACTATTATACTAATGTGACTTTTTATGCTAACATGACTTTTTACTTTTATGCTAACGTGACTTTTTACTTTTATACTGTGACTTTTATGCTAAAATGACTTTTTTCTTGTATGCTAACATAACTTTTTACTTTTATGCTAACGTAACTTTTTATACAAACATGACTTTTAACTTGTACACTAATGTGACTTTTTATGCTAACATGACTTTTTACTTTAATGCTAACGTGACTTTTTACTTTTATACTACTGTGACTTTATATGCTAAAATGACTTTTTATTTTTATGCTAACATGACTTTTTACTATTATAGTAATGTGACTTTTTATGCTAACGTTACTTTTTACTTTTATACTCTGACTTTTAAGTGACTTTTTATGCTAACCTGACATTTTACTAATGTTACTTACTTTTATACTAATTTGACTTTTTATGCTAAAATGACTTGTTACTTTTATGCTAACGTGACTTTTTACTATTATACTAATGTGACTTTTTATGCTAACATGACTTTTTACTTTTATGCTAACGTTACATTTTACTTTTATAATGTGACTTTTATGCTAAAATGACTTTTTACTTTTATGCTAACGTGACTATTTACTTTTATACTAATATGACTTTTTATGCTAACATGACATTTTACTTTTATGCTAACGTGACTTTTACTTTTATACTAATTTGACTTTTTATGCTAAAATGACTTTTTACTTTTATGCTAACGTGACTTTTTACTTTTATACTAATGTGACTTTTATGCTAAAATGACTTTTTTCTTTTATGCTAACATAACCTTCTACTTTTATGCTAACGTAATTTTTTATACAAACATGACTTTTTACTTTTACACTAATGTCACTTTTTATGCTAACATGACTTTTTACTTTAATGCTAACGTGACTTTTTACTTTTATACTACTGTGACTTTATATGCTAAAATGACTTTTTATTTTTATGCTAACGTGACTTTTTACTTTTATACTACTGTGACTTTATATGCTAAAGTGACTTTTTACTGTTTTGCTAACGTGACTTTTTACTTTCATACTAATGTGACTTTTTATGCTAAAATGACTTTTTTCTTTTATGGAAACGTGACTTTTTACTTTTATACTACTGTGACTTTATATGTTAAAGTGACTTTTTACTTTTATGCTAACGTAACTTTTATACTAATTTGACTTTTTATGCTAAAATGACTTTTTACTCCAATCATACTAACGCAAGTATTAAACTCAACATTCTAACGTGACTTTTTACAGCACTGTGATGGGACTTCTATATTATTGCGTTTACTTTTTATATTAAAGTGACTTTTTATTCTAACATCACTTTTTCATACTAATGTGACTTTTAATATTTTTGTGATCTCACCTTCTTGAGCTCGACCTCAGTGATCCTGGAGGGGTCCACCAGGGGGCGTGGCCTCCTCAGTGTGTCGATGACGCTCTGCCACTGTGGCGGCAGACCCACATAGCGTCCGGAGGCCACATCGAAGGAAGTGTGGACACGGTGCTGGAAGTCCTGCGGCGCAGAGATCTGTGGCCTGCGCCTCTTCTTCCTGCGGTGGAACATTGCCACAGCAACGCAGCAACCAAGTGCTGGTGAGACCTGAGGGAGACAACAGGAAGTAGCACCCTCAGCACCGGATGAACGCTGCAGCTGATCGGACTGAGCCATGATGGACGGTCACATATACACACACACCTAAAGGTACACACTAAACTCATGCACACACTAAAACATTAAACACACACACACACACACACACACACACACACACACACAGGGAAAACACACATTCATGATAAACACACACACACACTCGGTTGTCGTGTAGGTACACTGACAGCTTCTCTTCCTGTTCAGGTGGTTTACCTGAGCATGGTCACATGACCTCCTCCTCCCTCTGTGTCACAAACCAACCAAACAGCCCAGGTGAGAACTCACCTGTCTGCATCATCAACGGTCATTTGAATAAGAGCTACAGGCACAAACACAGCAGCGCGTACCGTCACATGTAGCGTCACACGTAGACGAGCAGATAGGACTCCATGAAATAAAATACAGCAACAAATACAGAAATAAATCAGTGTAAAAGTAAATGAATAAACAAACAGATAAAAGTTGATGATTTAAACAAATAAATGTCTTTATGAAGTTTTGAGTGTAGGACCTCCCACCTCATTAACATACAGACACAGAAATAAATGAATTATTTATGGTCTGTTTAAAATTATTATTTATTTCAGCATTAATTAATTACTTAACATTTAAGTCACAAAACAAAAACAAGCAAATTAAAATCGATTAAATCTTGATGACATCATCATTGACCACCAGAGAGCAGAACGACGCCAGAAACATTTAGATGAACAAGTTCTTCATATTAATATTTCATCAGTTTAACATCAGTTTGTTTGCAGATTTTTATGATGAAATAGTTGTTCCAGATATTTCTGATAAAGAGGTGAAATTTGATTTATTTTATCTTATTATACATTTAATATATTTGTTTTACTTTAATCTGAATTGATTGTGATTAAATGAACGAACATTAATCAGAAGGTGATAGCATGGTAATAATAATAATAATAATACTGATCTCCACCCAGTCATCTCTGTTATTATACATCATGTTTACATTTCTGCACCTGTGAGCTGATTTTAGATTTGTTTTCGTCTAAGTTTGACTTTTTTTAAATTCAGAAAGCAAATATATTTTTAAACCTGTAACCAGCTGCAATAAATAAAAAAAAATAGATAAATAAAGAGCTTTTAAATTTTAAATTCACTTTCAATCAGTTAAACTTTATTTGAAAGAAAAATTAATTATCTAATGTCTTTATGTTTTTATACTTTTACATCTAAGTTGTTTTTTTTTTATGTTGATTTGATCTCAGTGAGAAGTTAAAGATCCTGCAGCTGTAACACCGTCAGCTGGTCTCACCTGTGAGTCAGTGTGTCTTCCCCTCAGGTGAGTCGGCTGAGGTCCAGATCAGATCAGATTGGTTCAGGTGAGTTTGGTCCAGGCTGAAAACAGACGAAGCAGAGCAGAGACTCGTCACTCTCTCCTCCTCTGTGTTTGCTCAGTGGGAGTGGTGGAGGATGTTTGAGGATCTGATCCGGTCAGTCAGCTGATAAGAAGCTGCTGAATTTAATTTTCATCCAACACAATTTAAAATATAATGATGAAATTGAAATGAATTTATGAATTATTTAATACTGTATATTTTAATATTAACAGTGTGTCTGTGATCGACAGTGATCGGCTGAATCAGTACAGACATAGAGTCAGCTTATTTGTTCCCTCTCACTGCCCTCATAACCTCTGTCCTCTACCTGCTCAGGTACACTGTACTCTACCTGCTCAGGTACCCTGTCCTCTACCTGCTCAGGTACTCTGTCCTCTACCTGCTCAGGTACACTGTACTCTACCTGCTCAGGTACACTCTCCTCTACCTGCTCAGGTACTCTGTCCTCTACCTGCTCAGGTACACTGTACTCTACCTGCTCAGGTACACTCTCCTCTACCTGCTCAGGTACTCTGTCCTCTACCTGCTCAGGTACACTCTCCTCTACCTGCTCAGGTACTCTGTCCTCTACCTGCTCAGGTACATGTTTCACTGTATCTTTACTTTGGTTCAGATTTATGTCACAGCAGATGATGAAGTCTGAGGTCAGTCAGTGTGTTTGTGTTATCAGGGTGTGACTGACATACCTGAGGAATCAACCCGACACACTACATGACCAGACAGCTCCTCAGACTGACTGAAACACCTGAAACACAACCAGCTCACAGTGAATCACTCTCACAGATACACACACACACACACACACACCACTGAGTCACACACACTTCATGATCTGAGGAGCCAAAATATAAATACAGTACTTTTCATGGGGGGGGGGGGGGGGGGGGGGTCACGTCACCTTCATCACTGCCAGAAACACTTCACACAGAAAAAAACAAAATCTGATCTCAGTGAAGTTGGACTCTACTTAGTCTGCCTTAGAATCACAACCCAGCTGAAGGTTAGGCCACGCCCCTCACAGCCTCCCGACCTCAACATCATTAAACACCTGTGGGTAGAGCTCAAAGAGCAGAGCATGAAGAAAGACTGTGAGCTGGATACAGACAGGGGGCGCTGCAGAGCACTGACCATGCAGGGGCCAAACTTTGTTATTTTGAAGCTGTAAAAGATGAAATCAAAACATAAAATATGAAATAAATGTTTCACCTGTAACGTTTTGTCTCGTGGCGCTCAGCTGTTCACAGTAAACAGAGTTTCACAGCAGTAACTGTTTGTTCTGAAGTTTCTTTGCTCAGCCGGTCGTTCTCGTCTTCAGCTGTTTGTCAAACACTGAGAGTAAAGAGAGTCTGGAGGCTCCTGAGTCAGTAGTTTCTCTCAGTCACTTTGGTTCATTCCTCAAATGATCCTCAATGTTTCCAAAACAGGAAGTGATTCATACAAACAGTGTGTTACCTGCAGACGCCACCACGTTTTCCAGAATCCTCAGTTTATGTCTCAAAGTGAAATATTTCTGTCAGCAAACCTGTCAGGACGACACGTCCACCATCAGGACAGTCGGACTGTGTCTCCATGTCTCAGTGTGACTGTACTCAGGAAGTACTTTAGGTTTTGATGACGGTCAGTAAAAACGCACCAGGCTGCACTTCTTCCTGTGTGACTCAGTTTCCACAGTAAAGTTACACATGTGGGAGATCGATTGTGACAGATCGGATTCACAGCTACGCCCTCGCTGTTTCATTGGAGGACAGATGATGTCACCGTGATGCAGGAAACACAAAAACACCTTGACAGCACAAAAATATAAAGTTAGAAAAACTGAACTATCAGCTGTTTCAGAGAGCTGGTTGCTGATTGGTCGATCTGACGCTTCACACGTTCTCCGTCATTAAAGTTGAGATTCACCTGGAAACGTTTATAAATAAAGGCTCTGAGAAAATATGTTTGACAGATTATAATAACTGGTTGAACCATGTTTCATTTAATGACACGCAGTGACCTCATGAATATTCAACAGACGCCTGATGAGCCGACAGCTCACTTTATTCCCAACTCGTCAAATCCCGCCCCTGTCTGAGTGATCCAGACACCAGATACCCACAAACGCACCTTTCACACCGTTATGAAACGCACCAGCCAGCAGCAGTTTGTAACGCCACCGCCCACTAACGTTAGCGCAGTACGAGAGCGACAAAGTGTCTGTGAGGAGGCGGACGCGTCCAACAAACTCCAGAGTGTTTGTTTCCTGTGTGAAACCAGAGGTCAGTGGAGTTAATGTACAACAGCATCATGAGCTGGTGTGTGTGTGGCCTGCTCTGTAAACACCAACACACCCGCTCAACTTACAAACTTTTAGTTTAGTACAACACAATAACATCAAATAAATGTGTCACGTGACCGTCGTCTGACAGGAAGTTTGTGTCAGTTTAACAGAAGTTTTTCATCAGTTCTTTCATATGAACAGAAAAACATGTCGTTAACATTTTAACAACCATTTTTTAACTTCATTAGTCTATAAAAATATCTGTTAAGTTTACAATGACAGTGTTGTTGTTTATTGCTTATTAGGTGACATCATCTTTATACATTTGGCTCAGATTAACTCAAAACTCAGAAACTGTTGACTGAACATGAAAAATGATGTCAAGCTTTTGTGTTGAATAAAAGTTTTTATGTCATTTTAACAATCAGGGACAAATGAGTTTTGTGTCATGGATTGATCAGGGTTCACAGTGTGATACAGCAGTGACGTGTGTCACATGACATGACATCACATGACATCAGTAACAAGCGTTCTGGTGCGTCTGTTCCCAAACTGAAGGAAACATAGAGACAAAGAGACGGCACACATCTACTGAGCAGAAACTGTATGTTTGAAACTGAAGTGTGTTTTGAAAAGACACAACGCACGCTGTAAACTGACACGCCGTCAGGTCAGCTGACAGAGCGGTGATATATAATGAGTCGGGATGAGAACATGTTGGACGTGAAGGAAACTTCAGGTTATTGGACGTTAGTGTTTGTGTGAATGTGTCAAAGCAGCTATGATCTGTTGTTTGATGACGTGCACGAGAGACGAGACGATGTCGAGGTTTGAAGTTTCTGAGGACTTTAATTCTGATCTGAGAAATGAACCAAAGAGACTAAAACTACAAACAGATGATTTTGTCTCTTTTAATGTTTGTGCTGTGTTTCGGCTCATTTAGAGTCCAACTGTCAGAGGTTCACACTGAGCACACACTGTGAACATGTCTTATATAAGTCACGTTTAAAACAACTCAAACATGTGTTTCACTTCACTGATGAGCGGTCAGGCTGACCTGTGATCAGATGAAACATGTTGTGAAGTGAAAAGTGAAATTAGCATTCAATTAGTTGCCGAGTTGCTCGACTGGGCAACGAGACCAAACAAGAGACGTCAGAGTGAAGAGAAGGAAACATGTCGCTGTGCTCGGATCAGTTACAGTCTCACACCAAACCCTCCATTCACACAGATCAGCTTACTGCCACACACACACACACACACACACACACACACACACACACACACACACACACACACAGTTGGTCAGGTGTGTGTCAGGTGTGTACCTGCACAGGTGACCTGCTGCGTTCAAACACTCTGAACAAAAACAGTTCCTCAGGGAACCAAAGCACGGCTTTCTGACCTCCATTTAAAACGTGTTTCCTGTCGTCACGTCTTTTCTTTTAAAGGTTGTATTTACATTTACCAACATACACATAAATATATAATCTATAATCTATATATAAATACATAATCTATAATCTATATATAAATATATAATATATATATAAAAGTCTGACCGTTTTAATTTTCAGTTCTCAACAATTCTGGATCCTGATTCTTTGAGGGGGCGGAGTCAGAACACGTCACATGTCAGTTTACATTAAAAAAAAAAACTTTTATTTTTAAAATCTTTCCTTGTAGGTTTGCGCAGCAGGTCGTCAGGTCCACAGAGACTGTGCGTTTGCTTAGGAACCGATAAGTTGAATCAAAATTTAAATTTCTTCATTATCGCTTGAATCAGAGTTTTGGAGCCGGTTCTCGACAGCCGGCCCTAAAGATGAAAATAATGAATATTATATTTCACTTTTCACTACAGGAGTTTTGTTTCTGGTCAAAATTACAAAATGAAATGTGAGACTTTTAATGTAGTTTGAAAACTTACAAAAACAACTGCACTTGAGCTACAACAGTTGAGTTAGCATTAGCTAATGTTTCACAAACTAACAGCTGGCTAAAATACCAGTCTATCTATAAGCTAACGATGATCCCTGGTGACTAACCATAAGCTTACAACAATTCCTAAACTAGCAGCTAATCATAGGCTAAGACTGAACCCTAAGATAACAACTGTATGCTAAGCTAACAGGCTAACACACAGTATTTATGAAATAAGGCCTCTCAGTCATGAAATCAAATGTTACATCAGTACTTGTGAGTTCCAGCAGGTGCTGCTGTCTTTTCTGGGTTCAGCCTCAAATTCTAACACAGCTCATGCTAACACTGCTAATGCTAAAGCTAACATGCTAACACTGTATTTGTTTATGGTTGAAGGGAACAGATTGTAACATGTGACCGTCCTGCTGTGGTTTGAGCCTAAAGAATTATTTTCTGGTTCTACAGAGAACTCGTTTTTCTCTCAACAGCAGATGGTTAATTAATGAGACGGATGTGAGATGGTTCTCTGTAGAACCCTTTGACCCGGTGCTGCTGTGAACTGTTGACAGGGTTTCTGATCAGTAAATAAAGACAACAGAACAGTGCTCAAGAAAAAGTTCTGGTTCTCTGTAGAACCTGTTTATGAAGAACAGACTGTTCAGAGAGTTTCATGTCTGTTGTTGTGTCATGTCCTGGTTCTGTCGTACTGTGGAGAACCTTCAGGCATCACACACACGCTCCGTTATGTAACGTCCATATCTGCTCTGTGTTCTTTACAGCAGAGACCCTGACCCACCTGGTCCTGACAGAACACTCATCATGACAAACAGCCAGTCCCTCTCAGCTCACTGAAGGTCTACGTGGAACCATCTGGTCCTACAGAGAACCTGGTTGGTACCTCACAGGTCACAGTTACCTGTGTTGAACCGTTACAGTTTAAAGTTTATGTGTAAGAGAAGCTGGACACACTCACCTGGCCGGCAGAGTCCAGGTGAGTCCAGGTGTGTCGGCTGTGTCCGGTTCCTGCTGTCGATCCTCAGACACACGGCTCTCCCTCTGTGGCTGTTCCTCCTCCCCCTCCTCACACTCCCCCTCCCCCACCTCCCTCGTCCCTGTCTCACCTTGTTCCAGGTATGAAGGAGGGGGCGGGGCTTAGTTTGACTGACAATTTGTTGCTTCTTTCTCCAGATTCAAATTCAAACAAGCTTTATTGACACGAGTGCAGCTCAGTTTCACCCTGCAGACACACAGTGAGAGGAACAAACACAGCAACATGTTCACATCATGTGTCTGTTGAGTGCTGTTTGTAGCCTCACCTTAAAGAGACAGTGACTGATTTAACCCATCAAACTGAAACACAGCAGGATGTTAATGTGAATGTTGTTCTAATAAATTTGACTGACAGCTTTATGAACACATGAACTATCAGAAGATTATAAAATCTGAGTCGATGTTTTCACTTCACTGAACCGACAAAACTACATTTATGTTTTACAACTTTAACCCTTCAGTGACTCGCGTGAAGTTACCGAGACAATCACACACTGAGTGTTATTGATTACTGATCAGACCCAAAGACAACACACACACACACACACACACACACACACACACACACACAGATAAAGAGCTCAGTAAAAACACAGGTGATGAAACAAAGACAGGTGAGGAGGTTTCTCTCTCTCTGTGTGT
Source organism: Epinephelus malabaricus (assembly GCA_037127435.1). Lineage (NCBI taxonomy): Eukaryota > Metazoa > Chordata > Actinopteri > Perciformes > Serranidae > Epinephelus > Epinephelus malabaricus. The sequence goes on along the minus strand of JANUFT010000012.1, from coordinate 524,375 downwards.
GTGTGTGTCTCTGCAGGCTGCAGCATGTCTCGCCGTCCCCTCAGGCGCAGGAAGGCAGTGACTCAACACACTGACTGCGTTCACTTCAGTTTACAGGACGAAGGTAACGTCTCTGTTACAGGATCAGTCTGAGTGAGATTCACACCAACGTTCAGAACATCCACACAGCAGTGAAGGTACAACACAGTGATGTTGTCCTGAGTGGAGAATGAAGCCACACCCCCTGTGTGTGATGTCATCTGTAGGCTTGTTGTGGTACAGTCCAGCAGTGCATGCATGTTAGTGCATGTGTGTCTCTGTGTGTGTGTCCCAACAGCAGGCTAAACAAGTGCCGCTCTGCACTGGGCTCATACGGCGATTAACTGCTGACAAAGGCAGCGGCGTTGTTGTAAAGTGTAGCGCCCACCTTTCAGGTATGACAATTTACACTTCATGACATCCAGTTGTAGTTTTAATATAAAACACCTTTATTGATTCCTTATTGTTTTAACATTTCATTACAGACACGTACATTAAATTCTGTCCCATCATCACTGATGTAGGAGAAACAGAGGAAGATCCTCTGACAAACTTTTTATTAACTTCGATATGAAAACAAAGACACGTGAAGACAAACAGAATAAATACTCGATGTTTCAGTGGTAAAGTGTCAACAGCTGCTCCGTCAGCTCCGACAGGACGGACGATGGTGAACGACCACCAGCATTCAGCAGTGAGCGGAAAAACCGCCTCCACATCCTGGAAAACATGTCGCTGCACAGAGAGGAAGGTTTATTACTCACATGTCCAACTTGAACCAGGTTTAACAGGTGAAAGAAACCAGGTTTAACACATGAAATAAACCAGGTTTAACAGTTGAAATAAACCAGGTTTATCAGGTGAAAAAAACAGGTTTAACAGTTGAAATAAACCAGGTTTAACACATGAAATAAACCAGGTTTAACAGGTGAAAGAAACCAGGTTTATCAGGTGAAAAAAAACAGGTTTAACAGTTGAAATAAACCAGGTTTAACACATGAAATAAACCAGGTTTAACAGGTGAAAGAAACCAGGTTTAACCCATGAAATAAACCAGGTTTAACGGGTGAAATAAACCAGGATTATCAGGTGAAAAAAACAGGTTTAACAGGTGAAATAAACCAGGTTTATCAGGTGAAAAAAACAGGTTTAACAGTTGAAATAAACCAGGTTTAACAGGTGAAATAAACCAGGTTTAACAGGTGAAAGAAACCAGGTTTATCAGGTGAAAAAAACAGGTTTAACAGTTGAAATAAACCAGGTTTAACACATGAAATAAACCAGGTTTAACAGGTGAAAGAAACCAGGTTTAACCCATGAAATAAACCAGGTTTAACGGGTGAAATAAACCAGGATTATCAGGTGAAAAAAACAGGTTTAACAGGTGAAATAAACCAGGTTTATCAGGTGAAAAAAACAGGTTTAACAGTTGAAATAAACCAGGTTTAACACATGAAATAAACCAGGTTTAACACATTAAATAAACCAGGATTAACAGGTGAAAGAAACCAGGTTTAACCCATGAAATAAACCAGGTGTAACGGGTGAAATAAACCAGGTGTATCAGGTGAAATAAACCAGGTTTAACAGGTGAAATAAACCAGGTTTAACCCATGAAATAAACCAGGTTTAACCCATGAAATAAACCAGGTGTAACGGGTGAAATAAACCAGGTTTAACGGGTGAAATAAACCAGGATTAATGTGTGAAATAAACCAGGTTTATCACGTGAAATCAACCAGGTTTAACAGGTGAAATAAACCAGGTTTAACGGGTGAAAGAAACCAGGTTTAACGGGTGAAAGAAACCAGGTTTAACAGGTGAAAGAAACCAGGTTTAACAGGTGAAAGAAACCAGGTTTAACAGGTGAAATAAACCAGGTTTCACCCATGAAATAAACCAGGTTTAACGGGTGAAATAAACCAGGTTTAACAGGTGAAATAAACCAGGTTTAACAGGTGCAATGAACCAGGTTTAACAGGTGCAATGAACCAGGTTTAACAGGTGAAAGAAACCAGGTTTAACAGGTGAAATAAACCAGGTTTAACAGGTGAAATAAACCAGGTTTAACAGGTGAAATAAACCAGGTTTAGCCCATGAAAGAAACCAGGTTTAACCCATGAAATAAACCAGGTTTAACGGGTGAAAGAAACCAGGTTTATCACGTGAAATCAACCAGGTTTAACAGGTGAAATCAACCAGGTTTAACAGGTGAAAGAAACCAGGTTTCACCCATGAAATAAACCAGGTTTAACGGGTGAAATAAACCAGGTGTATCAGGTGAAATAAACCAGGTTTAACAGGCGAAATAAACCAGGTTTAACAGGCGAAATGAACCAGGTTTAACCGGTGAAATAAACCAGGTTTAACAGGTGCAATGAACCAGGTTTAACAGGTGAAATAAACCAGGTTTAACGGGTGAAATAAACCAGGTTTAACAGGTGAAATCAACCAGGTTTAACAGGTGAAAGAAACCAGGTTTCACCCATGAAATAAACCAGGTTTAACGGGTGAAATAAACCAGGTGTATCAGGTGAAATAAACCAGGTTTAACAGGTGAAATAATCCAGGTTTAACGGGTGAAATAAACCAGGTTTAACAGGTGAAATCAACCAGGTTTAACAGGTGAAATCAACCAGGTTTAACGGGTGAAATAAACCAGGTTTAACGGGTGAAATAAACTAGGTTTAACAGGTGAAATAAACCAGGTAAATGAGGTCTAACAGTTGTTACCAGGGTTCGTCTCCACTGAAGCGCTCTGCTGTCCAGCCGTTGGCGTCTTTCACTGGGACCATCTTGCTGTTGGTCAGCAGCAGGTGGACAGTTTCAGCCAGGCCCACCAGGTCCACCTGACAGGTAGAGGGGGAGGGGTTAGTATCTACCAATCCCAGTGAAGGAGGCGGGGTCTGTGCAGAGTGGACAGATGTGTTGTGGGGGGTACCAGCTGTGGCGTGTCGGTTGGCTGCAGCAGACCCAGACTGATGTAAGTCTGAGCTGAGGGGACCTGCTGGACGGATCCGATGACACTCTGGAGGTCCAGATCCACCGAGGACGACCAGTCCACCGGAAACACCCAGTCAGGAATCAGGAAACCTCTGAGGGAACAACAAGGATCAAACACAAACAACAGGGTCAATGAGACTCGTGTTTACTGTGAGGCTCAGTCACGACCCCCCCCCCCCCCGCCCGACCTACCTTTGAGAACAGGTGAGGATGTTTGGCTGCAGTGCTCCGTGCAGCAGCCTGCAGCAGTGAAGCTGTGACACCAGCTGCAGCAGGCCGACAGCTTTATAACCCACTGACACCTCACTGGTAACACACTCTGTCAGCTCCTACACACACACACACACACACACACACACACACACACATACTTCTGGTATTAGAACTGGGAGGACATATTTATTGATTTCCTTTACTGAAACTGTTCTCCATTTCAAACACGAACTTTATTCTAAGGCTAAGGGCCAGTCCCAATACCCCCCTTAGCCCTATCCCTTGGCCCTACCCCTACATTTGTGCGTTCCTGCGAGGGGTAGTGGTTAGGCTGACCACACGTCCTCTTTTGCCCGGACATGTCCACTTTTCACGTCCCGTCCAGGGCGCCCGGGGGGTTTTTATAAACTGATGATAATGTCCGGTTTTCCGTGTGTTTGTTTGTATGTGTGTGTTAGAGTGCAGCACGGGCCACTTATTTCTGTCTGAACCCGAACCGAGACCGACATTATTTAATGACCAAAGCACTGAGTTTGTGTCACACAGTTGTTATGGTTACAGGCTATTTAACAGGCCAGGCAAATAAATATGTGTGTGTCTGTGTGTGTTATGTTCAGGTGTTGTCACGTAAATAACAGTGCCCAAGCAATAAACAGGACAGACAATAGGATTTTATTTATTTTTACACCTGAATACAATTTATAGCTGCATTTTGGACCAAACCCGGCCCAACCTGTCGGGTACTGTTGGGCTCGGATCGCCACACTCTAGTGTGTGTATGTGTCCCCTATCTATAGGGGCCTATCTGAATTTCTGTCTTTGAGAGATATTATTTTGTAATATAACTGAATTTTCTATCCATACATATACATTTTAAATGTATTAAAATTATAAGGCATCTTTGTGTAAACTGCGAGTATCATTTAAGTAGGCTATGTCGTGGCCGGGCTGAGTGTCCTCTTTTTTGGAAATCAAAATATGGTCACCCTAGTAGTGGTGTCCCAATTCGTGTTTGCATGTAGGGGTAGGGGGCATAACGAGGGGTAGTGGGTATGAAACTAGCCCTTCGGAGCGAGGGATTTCAGATGCTGACTTGCCAGCGAGGGGTAGACGTCGCCATGGCTACCACCGAACAAGAGACGGGGAGAAAAGTTAATATATAGCTAAGGTTACCATTGTCGGGTTGCTTGTTAGCTAGCTAGGTAGCTTGCACTATCTGGCGTCTGTCATCTGTCCTGCTCTGCAAAATTGTCGGATTTTTCACATTACGATAACACGCCAGCTAGCATAACTCTGCTGCCTCATAATGTTAGCTGGTTAGCTAGCTAGCAGAAGTCCCCTGTCGTCTGCCGTTCATCAAACGAAGCATGATGAATGCGGCAAATGCCATCAGTAGATGAACTCAACCAGAGACTCCATTGTAGATGCCGGTTGGAAATGTAGATGGCTTGCAGCTTCCTGTTTAAAATAGTTACGTATGCATGAACGTAACTGGCACGCTGACATAGTGAGTGTTGTCCCAATTCCTAGGGAAAGATTTCAACCCCTACCACTCGTTGCTTCATTTTGAGGGCAAAGGGGTAGTAGACAAGGGGGGTTATAGAGATTGGGCTAAACCATCCAAACCACTTTTCAAATTCATCTTTGAGAAAAAGTTCCTGCAGTGCCAGTGTGGTGTCAGGTTTGTGTCCCCGCAGTGTCAGTGTGGTGTTAGGTTTGTGTCCCCGCAGTGCAAGTGTGGTGTTAGGTTTGTGTCCCCGCAGTGTCAGGTTTGTGTCCCTGCGGTGCCAGTGTGGTGTCAGGGTTGTGTCCCCGCAGTGCCAGTGTAGTGTCAGGTTTGTGTCCCTGCAGTGCCAGTGTGGTGCCAGGTTTGTGTCCCTGCAGTGCCAGTGTGGTGTCAGGTTTGTGTCCCCACAGTGTCAGGTTTGTGTCCCTGCAGTGCCAGTGTGGTGTCAGGTTTGTGTCCCTGCAGTGTCACTGTGGTGTCAGGTTTGTGTCCCCACAGTGTCAGTGTGGTGTCAGGTTTGTGTCCCTGCAGTGTCAGTGTGGCGTCAGGGTTTGTGTCCCTGCAGTGTCAGTGTGGCATCAGGGTTTGTGCCCCTGCATTGACAGGTTTGTGTCCCTGCAGTGTCAGTGTGGTGTCAGGTTTGTGTCCCTGCAGTGTCAGTGTGGCGTCAGGGTTTGTGTCCCTGCAGTGTCAGTGTGGAGTCAGGGTTTGTGTCCCTGCATTGACAGGTTTGTGTCCCTGCAGTGTCAGTGTGGTGTCAGGTTTGTGTCCCTGCAGTGTTAGTGTGGTGTCAGGTTTGTGTCCCTGCAGTGTTAGTGTGGTGTCAGGTTTGTGTCCCTGCATTGACAGGTTTGTGTCCCTGCAGTGTCAGTGTGGCATCAGGGTTTGTGTCCCTGCATTGAGAGGTTTGTGTCCTTGCAGTGTCAGTGTGGCGTCAGGGTTTGTGTCCCTGCAGTGCCAGTGTGGCGTCAAGTTTGTGTCCCTGCATTGACAGGTTTGTGTCCCTGCAGTGTCAGTGTGGTGTCAGGTTTGTGTCCCTGCAGTGTCACTGTGGTGTCAGGTTTGTGTCCCTGCAGTGTCAGTGTGGCGTCAGGGTTTGTGTCCCTGCAGTGCCAGTGTGGCGTCAGGTTTGTGTCCCTGCATTGACAGGTTTGTGTCCCTGCAGTGTCAGTGTGGCGTCAGGGTTTGTGTTCCTGCAGTGCCAGTGTGGCGTCAGGTTTGTGTCCCTGCATTGACAGGTTTGTGTCCCTGCAGTGTCAGTGTGGCGTCAGGGTTTGTGTTCCTGCAGTGCCAGTGTGGCGTCAGGTTTGTGTCCCTGCATTGACAGGTTTGTGTCCCTGCAGTGTCAGTGTGGTGTCAGGTTTGTGTCCCTGCATTGACAGGTTTGTGTCCCTGCAGTGTCAGTGTGGTGTCAGGTTTGTGTCCCTGCATTGACAGGTTTGTGTCCCTGCAGTGTCAGTGTGGTGTCAGGTTTGTGTCCCTGCATTGACAGGTTTGTGTCCCTGCAGTGTCAGTGTGGCGTCAGGGTTTGTGTCCCTGCATTGACAGGTTTGTGTCCCTGCATTGACAGGTTTGTGTCCCTGCAGTGTCAGTGTGGCGTCAGGGTTTGTGTCCCTGCAGTGCCAGTGTGGCGTCAGGTTTGTGTCCCTGCATTGACAGGTTTGTGTCCCTGCAGTGTCAGTGTGGTGTCAGGTTTGTGTCCCTGCAGTGTCAGTGTGGCATCAGGGTTTGTGTCCCTGCAGTGTCAGTGTGGCGTCAGGGTTTGTGTCCCTGCATTGACAGGTTTGTGTCCCTGCAGTGTCAGTGTGGTGTCAGGTTTGTGTCCCTGCATTGACAGGTTTGTGTCCCTGCAGTGTCAGTGTGGCGTCAGGGTTTGTGTCCCTGCATTGACAGGTTTGTGTCCCTGCAGTGCCAGTGTGGTGTCAGGTTTGTGTCCCCGCAGTGCCAGTGTGGTGTCAGGTTTGTGTCCCCGCAGTGCCAGTGTCCTCACTGCGTCATCACTGCGAAGCAGCACAATTAATCAAATAATAATAACAATCATGACTTTGGCTCCTCAGGATTATTTGACGGTGATCTGTTGTGATATTGTCTCCTAATAGGATGATAGGATGCAGACCTGAGGACCTGAACGGGGACCTGAACAGGAAGTGACTCACAGTGAACATGTGACCCGCTGGGCTGGAGTAGACGGTGATACAGCCGTCCAGGAACAGGAAACAGCTGATGAGAGGAAGACTGTCTGCGCTGGGCGAGTTCGCCTTCAGACGCTGAAACTGGTGGAAGTCCCAGGGGGTGGAGCAGCTGTCCACCTGCAGCAGGTAAACACAGGAGACAGCACCTGTCACCATGGAGACCAGGACCCTGACGCCCACAGCTGTGAGGACGTGTCCCCCCAAAGTGAACATGTGAATGAATGTGCAGCTTCACTTTGAGGACAGCGTATCCGTCCTCTGTCGCTCCTTTATAGACGGAGAAACTTCCTCCATCCACAACTCTGGAGTAGACGTGATACAGCTCGCCCCCTGGTGGACACAACACACCATCAATAATCAATAATCAGTAATCTACCTGTGATCAATAATCCATAATAACAGCTGCTGGTAGAAGGATCTGTTCAGATGGACGTGATAATCGACCAGGTGATGTGAATGTAACGTTACCCAGCGTCACACAGCTGTGCTCCTCCACAGCAGGAAGTGGGCGGGACTCTGAGTGGAAGTCTGGACAGGAAGTGACATCACAGAGGTCCAACAGATGTCGCTGCACATCCGGGTCACATGGATCCACAACGCCCCCCACTGCCACAGAGACATCACAACCAACTGTTATAATCACTCTAATGAGATTCATAACTCAGTGACTCACAGAGAGGTGTGGGCGGAGTCAGTTTACTCACCTGGTGATGGAGCCTGCTGCTCCTGGTCCTCCTGCAGTGGACTACAAAGTCCAGCTGACAGCGAGCTGGCCTCCACACTTGTCTCCTGGATGGGACTCAACTTGTCTCTGATTTTGGACGCTGGTTTGGAGACAGTGGGGGGACATGAGGTCTGGAGGTCTTCAGTCGTCCCCCCATGATGATCTGAGAGAACCGACAGTCCTGTTAGGCTCAGGTGGTATCACTCCTTCTCTCTGTCCTCTCTCTCTGTCCTCTCTTTGTCCTCTCTCTCTGTCCTCTCTCCCTGTCCTCTCTCCGTCCTCTCTCTCTGTCCTCTCTCCCTGTCCTCTCTCTCCGTCCTCTCTCTGTCCTCTCTCCGTCCTCTCTCTGTCCTTTCTCTGTCCTCTGCTTGACACAGTTCAGCTGTTTACAGTTGGGTCCTGATAAAGTTAATGTCAGTTCAGCAGCCTCCTGCACCACACTGCCCTCTGGTGGTGTGAGGTATGAACTACATCTACAGCCTCTCCTCTCAGTCAAGTAGTTCTTTTAAGGTTGGTGTAGTTTTACTTCTACTTGAGTCAGTATCATAATAGAGTAGGGATACTTTTACTCGAGTAGTTTTCATCAGTCAGCGTGTGAAGGTCAGAACATACGATGTTAAAGTTCACAGACTGAATCTCACCTGCAGCTGTGTCACAGTCCAGAGAGACGAGCTCTGCTGCAGTCTGTGGACGACAAACACAACGTGAAGACTGAAGAGAGACTACATCCATCCATCCATCCATCCATCTATCATCAATCCATCCATCTATCATCCATCTATCCATCATCCATCATCCATCCATCTATCATCAATCCATCATCCTTCCATCCATCCATCTATCATCCATCTATCCATCATCCATCCATCTATCCATCATCCATCATCCATCCATCTATCTTCTATCCATCTATCATCCATCATCCATCAATCCATCATCCATCCATCTATCATCCATCTATCCATCATCCATCATCCATCCATCCATCTATCATCAATCCATCATCCTTCCATCCATCTATCATCAATCCATCCATCCATCCATCCATCCATCTATCATCAATCCATCATCCTTCCATCCATCCATCATCCATCCATCCATCCATCTATCATCAATCCATCATCCTTCCATCCATCTATCATCAATCCATCATCCATCCATCCATCCATCCATCATCCATCCATCCATCATCCAGTTTCATGTGTACGATGTGACGTGTTGATGTTCTTAAAGGAACAAACCTCAGAGAGTTCAGATGCACCGACTCCATCTGAGAGACAAAACACACACATCAGAGCCACAGTGAGAACAGCAGGGACTCACCTGGACCAGAGGCTCACCTGGACCAGAGGCTCACCTGGACCAGAGGCTCACCTGGACCAGAGGCCCACCTGGACCAGAGACTCACCTGGACCAGAGGCTCACCTGGACCAGAGGCTCACCTGGACCAGAGGCCCACCTGGACCAGAGACTCACCTGGTCGTGGATACTGGATCTGTAGACACAGTCTAAAAACATCGTCCTGCAGCTCATCTGGAGACGTTTCAGTGTTTCTGTGTGAGGGTGAAACATTAACATATGAAGAGTTCGTTATCACCTGATGATCAGGTAATAATCAGGTAATAATCAGGTGATGATCAGGTGATGATCAGGTAATAATCAGGTGATGATCAGGTGATGATCAGGTCATGATCAGGTAATAATCAGGTGATGATCAGGAGAGTGCGGGCTGTGTGTTTATTACCCAGCAGGCTGTGCAGCAGCAGGTTGAGACTCATCATAGATCTGGAAGGAGGAGGCAGCTGCAGGTCCGGCGGAGTCACTGATCTGAGAGGCTTCCTGGTCCACCTGCAGAGACACACACCTGCCTGACATCACCTGAACGTGTACCTGTCACAGTCACACCTGTGTGCGGACCCTGATGTCTCAGAGATGTTCCCTGTGGACACTGGCGTCCACCTCAATGGACAGATAACTAATGCTGAGCTCTCTGGTGCAAACTCTCAGTCTGATGCACCTGTGATGTCACACTGTCCTGGAGTACACCTGTACATCACTGCAGCCAGGTGAGACCTTTAACTAGTGGAGGTCAACAAGGACACAATTTACAGGTAATAAGTGGGTGCACGCAGCAGCAGGAGGAGGAGGAGGAAGAGGAGGAAGAGGAGGAGGAGGAGTATCAGTATGATCAGTGCACCTGTTGACTCCTCCTGAGCAGCAGAAGTTTCTTCTTCAACTCCAGCTCCTGACTCAGCTGCTCCTTCACCTCCTTCAGCTGCCGCAGCTTTTCTGAAAGACACAAACACATGTGAACGTCAGTGAACGTGTCAGTGAGCGTGACAGTGAACGTGTCAGTGAGCGTGACAGTGAAGGTGTCAGTGAACGTGTCAGTGAGCGTGACAGTGAACATGTCAGTGAACGTGACAGTGAGCGTCAGTGAACATGACAGTGAGCGTGACAGTGAACGTGTCAGTGAACGTGACAGTGAACGTGTCAGTGAGCGTGTCAGTGAGCGTGTCAGTGAAGGTGTCAGTGAACGTGTCAGTGAGCGTGACAGTGAACATGTCAGTGAACGTGACAGTCAGCGTCAGTGAACGTGACAGTGAGCGTGACAGTGAACGTGTCAGTGAGCGTGTCAGTGAGCGTGACAGTGAAGGTGTCAGTGAACGTGTCAGTGAGCGTGACAGTGAACATGTCAGTGAACGTGACAGTGAACGTGTCAGTGAGCGTGTCAGTGAGCGTGACAGTGAAGGTGTCAGTGAACGTGTCAGTGAGCGTGACAGTGAACATGTCAGTGAACGTGACAGTGAGCGTCAGTGAACGTGACAGTGAGCGTGTCAGTGAGCGTGTCAGTGAAGGTGTCAGTGAACGTGTCAGTGAGCGTGACAGTGAACATGTCAGTGAACGTGACAGTCAGCGTCAGTGAACGTGACAGTGAGCGTGACAGTGAACGTGACAGTGAGCATCAGTGAACGTGACAGTGAGCGTCAGTGAACTTGACAGTGAACGTGACAGTGAGCGTGTCAGTGAACGTGACAGTGAGTGTGACAGTGAACGTTCACTGAACGTGACAGTGAACGTGTCAGTGAGCGTCAGTGAACGTGACAGTGAACGTGACAGTGAGCGTGACAGTGAACGTGACAGTGAATGTGACAGTGAACGTGTCAGTGAGCGTGACAGTGAGCGTGACAGTGAGCGTGACAGTGAATGTGACAGTGAATGTGACAGTGAACGTGACAGTGAACCCACCATCCAGCTGCTGTTTTTGTCGTTGGTTGAATCTTTCGGCTCTCAGCTCTTCGAAGCTGAACTCTATTCCTCCTCTCATCAGCAGCTCTTTACAGTATGCGCTCACCTGAATGGCCCCGCCCTCACCCCGAAGCCCCGCCCCCCTGTCCAGGTGTGCCGACGGCTCGCTCTGATAGGCCGACCTGCAGTCAATAAGGAAACATGTGCAGGAGGTACACTAACAGCTGAGTTTAAATATGAATTAACTGTTTCTGTTTAATATGAGACACATAACATTGACCATCTCGACAGTCTTGTCCTCTGCAGCTTGCCGTACTTTGAAAAGCTTGTAATGACACTAAATAAGAGACAATAACCATAATCAGCTGGTTATATGAACAAACTACAAAATAAGAATGAGTCCTGTATGTCAAACACTCACTGTGTGAGGACAGACGGTCCCACCTGCATCAACAGCCCCTCAGACATGACTGCACCTGGATCTTATGGACCAATCAGAACACAGCGGTCAGTTTCAACCAATCATTCATCAGCTAGAGTGACGTCATCGTCTACAGTCATCGATAACTACTGATCTAAAAACATTAATAACAGAACTAATGGATAGTTAAATAGTTAATAAAATTAAACAGTTTACTCTCTGATATAAATATTATTATAACTTCAGAATGCACAAAATTAATCACAGATAATGTGTTAATAACTTTCAGGTCAGGTATAATATCACTGTAACGTTTACTGTTAAATCTCTTAAATAACCAGTAAAACACATTAAACAACCAGTAAAATGCCTTAAATATTAATGACCAGTTAAAGGCTTTTAATAACCAGTAAAACACAATAAATAAGCTCAGGTAAAGGACTGACATTTCATAGACGCAACTGTTTGCATTATTTTACATGTTTGAAACATGAAATAAACGGATCAATAATGTGCTGGCTGCAGCCTGATGTTCAGCCGCTTTAATAAACCTTAAATCTGCCTCTGAGAAAAATCTAAGCTGTTTTACCTTCAGCCAGGTGTTTCTGTCACCTGTTTTAAACACGTCATCAGACCTGTTTGAGTATTGTTCATGAAACAACAGAACAAGATGTGCCTGTGTGAAACTACTGTAAACCAAACCTCAGTTTGAGCCAGCATCAGTTCTGAACCCGTCATTCACTCACACAGACGAAACAAACAGACACGTTTACAGTCTGACAGAAGACTGGACGATATAAAGAGTCATGTGATGTGAGCCGAACTGAAGAACACTTCATATTATTTCATATTCACATCAAACGTTGTTATATCACGGGCATGTTACTGCCAGCAAACACTTTAACATCTAAATGACAGTTACTTGACCGGAGTTTGGCGAAGCTGTCTGAGAGCGTCTCTGACGCTGTCTGTGTCGTAGCGTCACTTTAAACATGTTTAAATATAAACCACTCGTCACTGTCGCGCGCTTTGATAAACACAGAGTTTCCTTTTCTCACCTTAAAGATGAAAATGTCCCAAAATACAAAACTAAATTCAAATCAGGCCGCTATCAAAGCTGGGTTTAAACTTCCTGCGGCGGCTCTGATTGGACCAGTTCTTAACAGCGATTTATACGTCATTTCCGCTCCGGGTGACTCTTGTTACAGCGCCCCCGCTGGTTGGAAGGTGAACTGCACACTGACAGTGTTTATAAGACACACAAACACAAATAATAATAACAACACGTGTATAACTCATCATATCAGACACACTCACAGATTCACACTTTATATTTCACATACTGCTGAAACAAACTTCTGTTTGTCCCTTTAAAATATCTGTAAACAAAGAGCACGACAGACTGAATCACAGTCATGTGTTGTTTTATTTTAATTCATTTAATAACTTATATAATAACTGTTGTTATGTATTTAAGACATGTTCTCATTCTGATTTGTCAATAAAGTTCAGGAAGAAAACTAAACATGTCAGACACAAATACTACATGTGATATGAATCATAGTACCGACATATAAATAATCAATACAACATCGTTTGATGGTATTTTGTGTGGTGATATTTTATCAATACGCAGATGCCAAAAACTGATTTGATTTGTTTTATTAATTATCAATACTGCAAATACCAATCAAACTTTTGTAGCCTCTCAGAATAATAAATGACTGAAGTGAGACGAACAGACAGAAAACTTTATGTTGTCAGAACAAACTGTTGATGATGACAGAGTGTTCCTTCAGGCAGAGGCGCAGAGACACAGGGGACACGCCCCATCCAACATTTACCACATGTACCCTCTAATGAAAACTGTATAATGGCTTTTATTTTGACAAAATTAAAAATATTACCACCTTAAAAGGCAAAAACTTATCCAGAAAGCAGGAAATTATGTGTTTGAGGCTCAAAATTTAAATCAAAATGTAAAGTTTTGTAAATGTCAACCCCAGTATCCAAACAAAACTTTGGGGAAAAAATTTGCAGTTGAAAAAAAAAGATAGATCGCAATATATTTCAGTAGACGTTATCCTAACGTATCAGAAAACATTTAAAATCACAATAATTTTGTCTAGTCACTTACGTGTCATGATAATATATCAGACGACCTCTGGAGATTTTATATATGTGTATAAATATATTATCAAAATAAAATACAAAGTATATTTCACTTTAATCAAAAGTAATAAATCTGACGGATTACTGTGATCATGTTATTATTAATCAATGTAATTAATGTAGTGAAGATGATGAAGTGAGAATCAGATCAGTGATGAAGATCCACCATGGCCGCTGCACAAACATTAACCTCACAGGTATGGAACCATTAAACCAGTAGAGTCCAGTGTTCCAGGATTGAAGTCCCAGTGTGGCCCCAGTGTGGCCCCTGAGCCACATGTTGAGGATGTCACTTCTTCATCCTGCGGAGGCCTCTGATCCGGATCAGCAGGTCGTTAATGAAGTCCTGCAGAGAAACACACACAGCAATGATTCACAGTGCAGACCTTACTGGTCTGAGTGGTTTCTGACAGTCAGTGACTGGTCCTGTTTCTGACGGCCAGTGACTGGTCCTGTTTCTGACAGTCAGTGACTGGTCTGAGTGGTTTCTGACAGTCAGTGACTGGTCCTGTTTCGGATGGTCAGTGACTGGTCTTGTTTCTGACGGTCAGTGACTGGTCCTGTTTCTGACGGACAGTGACTGGTCCTGTTTCTGATGGACAGTGACTGGTCCTGTTTCTGACAGTCAGTGACGGGTCCTGTTTCTGACGGTCAGTGACTGGTCCTGTTTCGGACGGTCAGTGACTGGTCCTGTTTCTGATGGTCAGTGACTGGTCCTGTTTCTGATGGTCAGTGACTGGTCTTGTTTCTGACGGTCAATGACTGGTCCTGTTGCTGATGGTCAGTGACTGGTCCTGTTTCTGACGGTCAGTGACTGGTCCTGTTTCTGATGGACAGTGACTGGTCCTGTTTCTGACGGTCAGTGACTGGTCCTGTTTCTGACGGTCAATGACTGGTCCTGTTTCTGACAGTCAGTGACTGGTCTTGTTTCTGACGGTCAATGACTGGTCCTGTTTCTGACAGTCAGTGACTGGTCCTGTTGCTGATGGCCAGTGACTGGTCCTGTTTCTGACGGTCAGTGACTGGTCCTGTTTCTGACAGTCAGTGACTGGTCTTGTTTCTGACGGTCAGTGACTGGTCCTGTTTCTGACAGTCAGTGACTGGTCCTGTTTCTGACGGTCAGTGACTGGTCCTGTTTCTGACAGTCAGTGACTGGTCCTGTTGCTGATGGTCAGTGACTGGTCCTGTTTCTGACGGTCAGTGACTGGTCCTGTTTCTGACGGTCAGTGACTGGTCCTGTTTCTGACAGTCAGTGACTGGTCCTGTTGCTGATGGTCAGTGACTGGTCCTGTTTCTGGTGGTCAGGTTCAGGATTAAATATTAGAGAATAGTTGTAGCAATCCTACAGATTAATATATTTAAATATTCTTCATGTATTTGTTGACAAACACAGAGCCTTATTATCTCAATGATCATTATAACCAATCACAGAGAACATGAAGGACAGATCTGAAGAGGTAGATGATGAGCTGTTACCTCTGTAGGTTTCTCACACTGCTGAAGAAGTGTCTGTAAGAAAAAGTCAGAGTTATATTTCTGTGTTTCAGTCCACTGATGAGCTTCAGTGTGAAAATAGTCTGATCCTCACGTTCAGTCTGGATCTCTGGTCAGAGTCGCTCACGTCCAGCAGCTCGTCGATGTCAATGTGCAGCTCAGGGACCTCCTCTTCCTCCTGCAGCACACAGGCTGAGCTGTTAGTCACAGGTCTGATCCCTCAACATGTTCACAGACACACCTGAGATCAAACTGAGCTACACCTGTTCAGTTTAACTCCACAGATGAGTCATGAAGAAGTGTGATCAGCATTAACCACAGCATGACGGCTCAGGGCCACAGAGAGTTAAACAGTGTGTTTACCTAACAGCTAACAAGCCAATAGAGCTAACATCTAACGAGCCAATAGAGCTAACAGCTAACGAGCCAATAGAGCTAACATCTGACGAGCCAATAGAGCTAACAGCTAACGAGCCAATAGAGCTAACAGCTTATGAGCCAATAGAGCTAACATCTGACGAGCCAATAGAGCTAACAGCTTATGAGCCAATAGAGCTAACAGCTAATGAGCCAATAGAGCTAACAGCTAACGAGCCAATAGAGCTAACATCTGACGAGCCAATAGAGCTAACAGCTAACGAGCCAATAGAGCTAACAGCTTATGAGCCAATAGAGCTAACAGCTAACGAGCCAATAGAGCTAACAGCTAATGAGCCAATAGAGCTAACAGCTAACGAGCCAATAGAGCTAACATCTGATGAGCCAATAGAGCTAACAGCTAACGAGCTAATAGAGCTAACAGCTAACATGCTAACAGAGCTAACAGCTAACGAGCCAATAGAGCTAACAGCTAACGGAGCTACACACAGCAGAACTGAGGGGAACATGAAGCGTTTAACAGCGAACTGCAGTTTAATGTGACAACACAACAAGTTTACAGTGAATAAATGTTACTGAGGTTCTTCAGCTGAGGAACGTTACTCTGCAGAGGTCACAGATTCTTTAATCAGCATTTCTGTTTGACTGAACTTCTGTCAGAGAGGAAAGTTACACATACTGTGATTACAAAATGTATGTTATTTACAATATTCTATTCTTTTCAATTCTATGATATGATATATTATATGATATGATATATTATAGTGATGAAGTGAATTTAAGTTTGGCTGGTCGGTGCAGTCACCTTAAATGAATTAATTCTGTTCCTCAGTAAACATCAGGAGGTCAAACACCTGCAGTCATAACTGACGTCAGCTGGATTAATGTGTGTGTGTGTTTAAGTTTAAGTTTATTTACTTTATTAATCCCCCTGAGGGGAAATTCAATGTTTTCACTCTTGCTTGTCAATTATACACAGGTCTGAAAGACACACACATGCACAAACAGGACCTATACATGCACAAAGTGGAGAGATGTCAGAGTGAGGGGGCTGGTGAGGCGCCCCGAGCGGTTCGGTGCCTTGCTCAAGGGCACCTGGGCAGTGCCCAGGAGGTGAACTGGCACCTCTCCAGCCACCAGTCCACGTTCCATATTTTGGTCCGGACGGGGACTCAAACAGGCGACCCTCCGGTTCCCAACCCAAGTCCCTATGGACTGAGCTACTGCCGTTTGTGTCTGTGTGTGTGTGTGTGTGTGTGTGTGTGTGTGTGCTCAGAGCTGCCTACTGCTTCATATTTCAGTTTTAATCCTCTCACAGTTTTACAGTCGTTTAACCTCCCGCAGATTCATCTGATGAAACGTCAGCAGGAGGTGATGAAGGAGCCCCGCCCCCTTTAATACCAGCAGGTCCTCTGTGGAGAGGGTGGATGACCTCAGACACCTGGATGACCTCATCACTGAGGCTCTGACCTGGACGCTGTGTTGTGACTCAGTGAGGAAGGCAGAACATCAGTGTGTGTTTGCTGACTGGATGGTTGTGACAGTGGGCGTTCAGCTGCTCATGTGACTCTGGACCAGTTAGAACAAAGGGAGCATTGTGGGTAACGTAGTCCTCTATTGTTCAGAGAGTGGAGGTGGGAGTGACCTCTGACCTCTGCAGGATGAAGGTCAGCCGCTTCTCATCAGGACACAAACTGAAGTCCTCATCTGCTGATTGGATTGTTAGCTGGACCTTAGTTACTGCTGCTCACCTCTGCTGTGCAGGTGAGACTGTCATAAGACTCACCTGGTCCCATGACATCATCAGACCCACCTGGTCACAGTCGAACAGCAGCTGCAGCTCTGTCTCCATCCACTGCTCGATGTCGAGCCTCCTCTGCAGCTCTCTGCGGTCGTATTTGATGGTCAGTCTACCGAGACGATGAGCAGGAGGCCGCTCTATCTCCTCCTGCTCCTCTTCCTCCTCCTCAGGGGTCCTAAACATCACTCGAGGATGCTGGGAGCTCAGCTGGGCAGGAATGTCTGCTGGGAGGTCGCCTGACTGATTCATCGCTTGGCTTCTAAAATCACAGAGATATAAAAACAACACTTGTTTTACTGAGAGTACGAGTGTTTCACTGGACTGTACCTTCTGTACACAGTGCAGTACAGAGTGTCACAGTGACAGAGTGACAGAGTTTCAGAGTGTCACAGTGACAGAGTGTCACAGTGTCAGAGTGTCACAGTGACAGAGTGTCACAGTGTCAGAGTGTCACAGTGACAGAGTGTCAGAGTGACAGAGTGTCAGAGTGACAGAGTGTCACAGTGTCAGAGTGTCACAGTGACAGAGTGACAGAGTGTCACAGTGTCAGAGTGACAGAGTGTCACAGTGTCAGAGTGTCACAGTGACAGAGTGACAGAGTGTCAGAGTGACAGAGTGTCAGAGTGACAGAGTGTCACAGTGACAGAGTGACAGAGTGTCACAGTGTCACAGTGTCACAGTGTCAGAGTGACAGAGTGTCAGAGTGTCAGAGTGACAGAGTGAGAGTGTCAGAGTGACAGAGTGTCACAGTGTCACAGTGACAGAGTGACAGAGTGTCAGAGTGACAGAGTGACAGAGTGTCACAGTGTCAGAGTGTCACAGTGTCAGAGTGTCACAGTGACAGAGTGTCAGAGTGTCACAGTGTCAGAGTGTCACAGTGTCAGAGTGTCAGAGTGTCACAGTGTCAGAGTGTCACAGTGACAGAGTGACAGAGTGTCAGAGTGACAGAGTGTCAGAGTGACAGAGTGACAGAGTGTCAGAGTGACAGAGTGAGAGTGTCACAGTGACAGAGTGACAGAGTGTCACAGTGACAGAGTGTCAGAGTGACAGAGTGACAGAGTGTCAGAGTGACAGAGTGTCAGAGTGTCAGAGTGACAGAGTGAGAGTGTCAGAGTGACAGAGTGTCAGAGTGACAGAGTGTCAGAGTGACACAGTGACAGAGTGACAGAGTGTCAGAGTGTCAGAGTGACAGAGTTTCAGAGTGTCAGAGTGACAGAGTGAGAGTGTCACAGTGTCAGAGTGACACAGTGACAGAGTGACAGAGTGACAGAGTGTCAGAGTGTCAGAGTGACAGAGTGAGAGTGTCACAGTGACAGAGTGTCAGAGTGTCAGAGTGTCAGAGTGACACAGTGACAGAGTGTCAGAGTGACAGAGTTTCAGAGTGTCACAGTGACAGAGTGTCAGAGTGTCACAGTGACAGAGTGACAGAGTGTCAGAGTGTCAGAGTGACAGAGTTTCAGAGTGTCACAGTGACAGAGTGTCACAGTGACAGAGTGTCAGAGTGTCACAGTGTCAGAGTGACAGAGTGTCAGAGTGTCAGAGTGACAGAGTGAGAGTGTCAGAGTGACAGAGTGTCAGAGTGTCAGAGTGACAGAGTGACAGAGTGTCAGAGTGTCACAGTGACAGAGTGTCAGAGTGTCAGAGTGTCACAGTGACAGAGTGTCACAGTGTCAGAGTGTCAGAGTGACAGAGTGACAGAGTGTCAGAGTGTCAGAGTGTCACAGTGACAGAGTGACAGAGTGTCAGAGTGTCAGAGTGACAGAGTGACAGAGTGTCACAGTGTCACAGTGTCACAGTGACAGAGTGTCACAGTGTCAGAGTGTCAGAGTGACAGAGTTTCAGAGTGTCACAGTGACAGAGTGACAGAGTGTCAGAGTGTCACAGTGACAGAGTGACAGGAAAAGGTTTCTCACCTCAAAGTTCAGAGCTTCTTCTTCTTCTCTGTTTCTGTTACAGCAGCGCTCTGTCTGTTCCTCCTGCAGCTCAGCTCCTCATGCACTCCTCCTCCTCTTCTTCCTGTTCCTCCTCCTCTTCCTCCTCCTCTGGGTTTATGAATAACAATGATGTGACACTGAGCCTGTGATGTTGCAGCTGAACAGACTCAAACATCACGTGGTGCTAAAACATGTGACCTTTGACCTCTGACAGATCAGTGCCCTCGGTGCAACACATTTTTTTTTCTTATTCTATTTTTTTTTTTTTTAAATTTGGCCCGTGGCATCAGTTCTCTAATAAAAGTATTTTGTAAAATCTGACATCTGAGTTTTAATTCTGTGAGACAGTCAGAGCCCCTCCCCCCTCCCGCTTTGACCTTTGACCTCTCCGTCCACTGAGTTCCAGCCTGCAGCCCCAGCAGAGTCCAGATCAATGTTCTCTACTGTACTGTGATAAATACTGTGTGTGTACTGTAACGAGGCTGCGGCGCTCTCTGGTGGTCACCTCTGATACATCTCACACACACACACACACACACACAGAAACTGAACTGCTCTGTGAGGATTTTATTTTGTCACCTTGACCCTTGTTTTTCCTTTTTTCATGAAATAATATCTGTCAATAATAATACATAAACACATATGTAAATAAAATATATGTATTTTGTATTTTCAAATACAGAAAATACGTTTTTACAATTTTATCTACTTTATTAATCCCCCTGAGGGGAAATTCAATGTTTTCACTCTTGCTTGTCAATTACACACAGATCTGAACACACACATGCACAAACAGGACCTATACATACACAAAGTGGAGAGATGTCAGAGTGACACAAAGCTCTGGTGAACAGTCACAGAACTAACTAAGTGTAACTAAGCAAAGCCATTAAAAGACAACAACTTGATTATATTTATATATATTTATTGACCAGACTTAACAGCCCATAAACTTCTTTGTATCAACAAATAAAATATTCACAGACACTGTGATAATAACATATGAATGAATTTCAACTTTTTTCATATGACAAAGAGAAAAGAAAGCTAGGGACATGTAGGCGACCCTAAAATATTATTTACTGATTCAGATTTAGATTCAGACAACTTTATTGATCCCACATGAGGCAATTCATTTGTAGCAGACTCATCCCAAGCATCAACTACAACAACATAGTTTCCTATGTGATGCACAGTCCAGTGAAACAAACCACGAGGTCACTGAAGGGCCCAAGTTTGAAAAAACATAGAGATAAAAAATATTTTTAAAAAAGATAAATAAAAAATATTGTTACATCCAATATTATAAGAATGTGTAGCCTATTATTTTTGTTTTTTGATTCGTGGGGAAAGTATTCTGAGTATTTTAAACACAAAATTACTCCACTCAAAAGTATTTAGTTACAAATTACATTTGCTTTTTATCGGCCTTATCAAAAACAAATTACAAAATACTCAAATGTAATTTCATTACGTATTTTAAATACAAGTTATAGAAATACTGCCCATCCCTGTGTGTTCTCCTCCCCCCTCACCTGAGGAATCTCTCACTGACAGAAACCCCTGCAGGCAAACAGCTTTTCACACGGGTGTCGCCACACCTGAGTGACGTCAGCGTGCCGTCAGTGTAACTGTCCAGTGAGAGGCGTGTTTGCAGAGTCTTCCTGTTTGTGAGCAGGTGAGACACACCTGAGGATCAGAGCAGAGCAGCAGAGCTTTCAGCCTTCGTCCCGAACTCTTCACTCTTTCGTCACGTCACGGTTTCATTCAGACTCAACCGAACCACTTCCGGTTCTGTGACAGTCACAGCGGAGCGGCGAGACGCGTCCGGAGACGGCAAACACTTTTCCTCCTGCTACACTGACACTGACTGCAGCTGAGAATGCCTCCGTCCTCTTCATCCCTCCTCCTCCTCCTCCTCCTCCTCCTCCTCCCCCTCGTGCGGCCCATCGGAGCGGCGGAGGACGCGGCCTGCAGCGACTCTTTCCGCGTCGTGCAGGAGAACTTCGTGCTGGACGCGGAGGACGCGGTGAATGAGGGAGCGGCTCTGCTGTCCACCGCGCATGTGCACTCAGAGGAGGTGTGCACGAGCGCGTGCTGCGAGGAGCCGAGCTGCAACTTGGCGCTGCTGGAGCCGCGCGGCACCGGAGCTGCGGCGGAAAACCGCACCTGCGTCCTGTTCAACTGCGTCCACAGAAACCGCTTCGTGTGCAGGTTCGTGAACCAGAAGGGATACCTGAGCTACATCCGGGAGGCCGTGTACCAGAAACACCTGCAGGGGCCGCAGGAGGCAGGTGAGCCAATCAATAAATCAGTGACAGGATCAATCAACACATCAGTAATCAATACAGGAGGGCGATTACAGTATTGATCTATATCAATATTGATCAGTAGATCAATAATAGGATCAATATCAGGAAATATCAATAACCAATACTGGTGCATTAGTGAAGTATTGATAATGTCTCAGTTTGTTGTCGTGACGATTCAGATGTTATTAATTTAGATGGCAAACACACCTGAGGTCGACCAAACAGGACAGGTGTGAACGCAGCCTGAGACAAACAGCAGCTGGACGGAGACACTGACTCAGGGTTTCAGGTTCTCTGTTAACGAGACTTTAAAACTCCTCCGACTACAAACGTGATCAAACTAAAGACTGTCAGTTAGCTTAGCTTAGCTTAGGTTAGCTTGTTTCTACATGAACGCAAGTTGGAGCCAGATCACTGTCAGGTAACACAGGTCACAGGTGACTCACAGATAATAGCGATATGATAGTGGTCCAACTGGACAATGTGAAAAAAGACAACGAAAAAATGATGACAGGGGCATTTTCAAAACCGTTGCTCAGACGACCTCAGTAACCAGGATCAGGATAAACACATGAGGTCCCTGTGACTGCGTCTCAACGACAACATGTCTGAGCTTATGGTGATCAATGAGGAAGGCGAACTGAACTGAATCCGGTGATGGACCCCTTCATGATGAGAGATCGAGTGTTGTCAGTTTATGAGTCGTCTCAACGTCCTGTCAGCTCCGTAACTATGAATAATTGTTCTGCAGCGAGATCTATCCAATCATTTATTGACCATGTATTTCATGTTCATAAGTCAACTGTGTGCTGCGTCACTCACCTGGTGTCAGACGCCCTCACCTGTCTGCTGAACGCCGCGGTGACGTTCCCGTCCAAAGGCAGTAAATGCTTTCACATATTTTCCTTGACTCAGGGAACCCAGTCTGTGCAACAGCCTTCAGTAATTCCCTTAGCTAAGGAAAAACTAATCCTTAAGTGTCAAACTTAAGAATATGAACACAGTGATTTGTGAATCATTTTAGCTACATGCTAACATCAGTGAAACATTACATTACATACACTGCTACATGTAGCTACATGCTAATGTCAGTGAAACATTACATTACATACACTGCTATATGTAGCTACATGCTAATGTCAGTAAAACGTTACATTACATACACTGCTACATGTAGCTACATGCTAACGTCAGTGAAACATTACATACACTGCTTCATGTAGCTACATGCTAATGTATGGGAAACATTACATTACATACACTGCTACATGTAGCTACATGCTAATAAAGACAGGACAAGCTGATCAAGAAGGCCAGCTCTGTCCTGTGATGCTCTCTGGACTGCAGGTGGTGGGAGACAGGAGGACGACAGCCAAGCTGTCATCTCTGAGGACTAATGACTCCCATCCTCTGCAGGAGGAGATAAAAGCTCTGGAGAGCTCCTTCAGCGATAGACTGATTCACCCAAAGTGTGTGAAGGAACGCTATCACAGGTCCTTCCTGCCTGCTGCTGTCAGGCTACATAACCAGCACTGCTCACAGTACACTGCACCATGGACACTTTAGGGACACTTTATTGACACTATGGACACTTTATTGACACTATGGCCACTTTATTGACACCATGGACACTTTATTGACACCATGGACACTTTATTGACACCATGGACACTTTAGGGACACTTTATTGACACCATGGACACTTTAGGGACACCACAGCTGTCTGCTGTTTTGCACATACAATCACTTGCACTAGATGTGCTCCCTTTATCCACTGCTCATTTTCATTCACTGCTGCTCATTATTATCCACTTCCTATTATTTTCATTATAATTATTATTGTTATTTATCGCCAACTCTTGGATTTTTGTACTTATTTGCATGCCTAGTTATTTAAGTTATTTAAGTCTAATTTTGAAATCTTTAATCTGACTCTTTTTCCTTGACTGCTGTAACACTGGAATTTCTCAATTATGGGATCAGTAAAGGTGAATCTTATCTTATCTTATCTTATCTTATCTTATCTTATCTTATCTTATGTATGGGAAACATTACATTATATACACTCCTACATGTAGCTACATGCTAACGTCAGTGAAACGTTACATTACATACACTGCTACATGTAGCTACATGCTAACGTCAGTGAAACGTTACATTACATACACTGCTACATGTAGCTACATGCTAATATAAGGGAAACATCACATTACATACATACTGTGTATCACCTCTCCGTGACATCACTGTGTGTTTCCAGGTGAGCAGCCTCCGCCCATCGCTATCGCAGGCCGTGATGTCATTGTTCAGCTTGGCGAGCCGGTGTTACTCAATGGCATTCAGAGCCTGGCGCTGGGTAACGCCCACATCACAGACTATGACTGGACTGTGAAGAGTGGAAACGGCTCCGTCGGCACAGAGGTAAATACTGCTGAGTCACTGGGGGCGGGGCTTTCACAGGTGGAAGTAACCAATGGGACACAATCGTAGGGACATTAGCTTAATTATTTTACTTCAGAACGGCAGCAGGTGAGGCTGAACAGGTGAAACTGAACAGGTGAGGCTGAACAGGTGAGGCTGAACAGGTGAGGCTGAACAGTTGAGACTGAACAGGTGAGGCTGAACAGGTGAGGCTCACAGCCTCACTGAACAGGTGAGGCTGAACAGTTGAGACTGAATAGGTGAGGCTGAACAGGTGAGACTGAACAGGTGAGGCTGAACAGGTGAGGCTCACAGCCTCACTGAGCAGGTGAGGCTGAACAGTTGAGACTGAATAGGTGAGGCTGAACAGGTGAGGCTGAACAGGTGAGGCTGCAGGTAAATTTGACACGTGTGATTCTTCAGAGTGCTCACTTAAAAAAAAAAACCTCCCCAAACAAGTCTTCTGTGTTAAGTGACCGCATCCTCCATCTTTAAAGCTGACTTCATGTTGTTATCAGAGTGTCTCTCTGTCTCTCTGTCTCTGTGTGTCTGTGTGTCTCTGTGTGTGTCTGTGTCTCTGTGTGTGTCTGTGTCTCTGTGTGTCTGTGTCTCTGTGTCTTTTTGTGTCTGTGTCTCTGTGTGTTTGTGTGTGTGTGTGTGTGTGTGTGTGTGTGTGTCTCTTTGTGTCTCTGTGTCTCTGTGTGTGTGTCTGTGTCTCTTTGTGTCTCTTTGTGTCTCTGTGTGTCTCTGTGTGTCTGTGTGTCTCTGTGTGTGTCTGTGTCTCTGTGTCTGTGTGTCTCTCTGTGTCTCTGTGTCTGTGTGTCTCTCTGTGTCTGTGTCTCTGTGTGTCTCTTTGTGTCTGTGTGTCTCTGTGTCTGTGTCTCTGTGTGTCTCTTTGTGTCTGTGTGTCTCTGTGTCTCTGTGTGTGTCTGTGTGTCTGTGTCTCTGTGTGTGTCTGTGTGTCTCTGTCTGTGTGTCTCTTTGTGTCTCTGTGTCTCTGTGTGTCTGTGTCTCTTTGTGTCTCTGTGTCTGTGTGTGTGTGTGTGTGTGTCTCTGTGTCTGTGTCTCTTTGTGTCTCTGTGTGTGTCTGTCTCTGTGTGTCTGTGTCTGTGTCTCTTTGTGTCTCTGTGTGTGTCTGTCTCTGTGTGTCTGTGTCTTTGTCTCTTTGTGTCTTTGTGTTTCTGTGTGTGTCTGTCTCTGTGTCTTTGTGTCTCTTTGTGTCTCTGTGTCTTTGTGTCTCTGTCTTTGTGTCTGTGTCTTTGTGTCTCTGTGTCTTTGTGTCTCTGTGAGTCAGCAGCAGACAGACGTGTCACTGTGCGCCCAGCTGTTTTAAATAAAGTTCTTTTTGAATGACAGCTGCAGAAGACGGACCTACCTGACCAGGTGCAGGTGTCCTTCCGTCAGCCTGGCTCATACGTCTTCCAGCTCACCGTCACCGACTCCAATGACCAATCACACGCTGCCAACGTCACCGTCCTCGTCCTCAGCCAGGAGCTGTCCAGCCGTGAGTGCTCATGGGAAATGTAGTCCACTCTGCTGTTTGTCTTAACTGGGTTATTGATTAATTATACTGTTTACTGAAAGGTTATTGATAAGGTGAAGGGTTTTATGAAGGATTATTGATTGGTTAAACTGTTTATTGATCAGTTGATCAGTTAAACTGCTTTATTGATCAGTGTTTATTAATCAGTTAAACTGCTTTATTGATCAGTGTTTATTGAGCAGTTAAACTGCTTTATCGATCAGTGTTTATTGATCAGTTAAACTGCTTTATCGATCAGTGTTTATTGAGCAGTTAAACTGCTTTATTGATCAGTGTTTATTAATCAGTTAAACTGCTTTATTGATCAGTGTTTATTGATCAGTTAAACTGTTTATTGATCAGTTAAACTGCTTTATTGGTCAGTGTGTATTAATCAGTTAAACTGCTTTATTGATCAGTGTTTATTGATCAGTTAAACTGTTTATTGATCAGTTAAACTGCTTTATTGATCAGTGTTTATTAATCAGTTAAACTGCTTTATTGATCAGTGTTTATTGATCAGTTAAACTGCTTTATTGAACAGTTAAACTGTTTTATTGATCACTGTTTATTGATCAGTTAAACTGCTTTATTGATCAGTGTTTATTGATCAGTTAAACTGCTTTATTGATCAGTGTTTATTAATCAGTTAAACTGCTATATTGATCAGTGTTTATTGAGCAGTTAAACTGCTTTATTGATCAGTGTTTATTGAGCAGTTAAACTGCTTTATTGACCAGTTAAACTGCTTCACTGATCAGCGTTTATTGATCAGTTAAACTGCTTTATTGATCAGTGTTTATTGATCAGTTAAACTGCTTTATCGATCAGTGTTTATTGATCAGTTAAACTGCTTTATTGATCAGTATTTTTTGAGCAGTTAAACTGCTTTATTGACCAGTTAAACTGCTTTATTGATCAGTGTTCATTGATCAGTTAATCTGCTTTATTGATCACTGTTTATTGATCAGTTAAATTGCTTTATTGATCAGTGTTTATTGATCAGTTAAACTGCTTTATTGATTGGTTAACAGATCATTGATTGTTAAACTCTGAGTGTTTAATGGAGTCTCTTGATGTTCAGCGAAGTGAATCAGTGTTTGTGGTTCAACACTTATGATCCACACCTCGACTCAAACTGGTCTGACTGGCTTACCTGCCACACACACACACACACACATACACACACACACACTCTCTGAGTCTGCAGAAACTGAACCTGCTCTGTGAGGCTGTTATTTTGTCACCTTGACTTTTGTATCGACTTCTTTCAGCAGACAACAGTTGAGATGTGTCATGTGATTGATCGGCTCATGTATTGATGTATCACTGTATTGCTGTATTGATTGCTGATTGGTGATAGGTGGAAGCAGCTGGTCATGAATGAGATAAACAGGCACAGCTCCAGTTTCAGGTCATAAAACTGTTAAACAACATGTGAACGTCTGCAGTACTGACACACTGTAAATACTACATGTTACCATGGTTACCAGTCTAGTGTTGACACACACACACACACAAACACACACACTGTGCTGTGTGTTAATGTGCACAGACAGTGTGAGTACTAACAGTCCACAGAGAGACGTCACAGTTCAGCTGTGATGTTATGATCATCATGTGTCTGTCAGAGACTCTGAACATTGATCTGTCAGTAGCTCCTGAACTTCCTGTGTGTTGCATTGTGGGAGAAAAGTGTCCGTCAGCAGTTTAGTCAGAACCTCTGGAGGTGGATGCGTCACACTTATCACTGCTGAGTAAATCAATTATTTAATATGGAACACTGATTTTAAATGATGTCATTGATTTTTAAATGATGTCATTGATTTTAAATGATGAAAATTAGACTTTTTTTGTCCTGTGAATTTTTAACAGAATAATTTGAACTTTTGGAAGAAATGATGATGATGATGATGGTGGTGATGATGATGACGTCACAGGAAATCAACGAATACAGACGATTATCAGCAGATTGATCAATAACGAACAGAACAATAAATGACCGTACTGACACAGTGAGGGGCTCCTCAGCCTGCAGATTACTTTACTGTAACTGAGTACTTCCTGCTGAAGACACCTTTGTACTCTGACTCGTGGTGATGTCATGACGTGGTGTTTCTACTGTTATTTGAATAAATGATCCGATTCTTCCACCGACTCAACGACCAATCAGCAGCTTTTTAGCCACGTCACATGACCTTCATCAGAGTTCAGATTGTTTGTCTCTTTATCTGTGACATCTTCAGTAGAGCTGCTGACACAGAGTGTGATGTCATCTCTCCGTCTGTGTGTGTGTGTGTCAGTGTACTGTCTGGCTCCGGTGAAGGTCGGCCCGTGTCGAGCTGCGTTTCCTCGCTGGCATTACGACGCTGATGCAGGAAAGTGTGAGAAGTTTGTGTTTGGAGGCTGTAAGGCAAACGACAACAACTTCCTGTCTGAGAAGGATTGTCTGTCAGCCTGCAGAGGAGTCACAGGTAACTGCACACCTGACAGTACACACCTGGCAGTACACACACACAGTACACACCTGACAGTACACACACAGTACACACCTGGCAGTACACACACACAGTACACACCTGGCAGTACACACACACAGTACACACACAGTACACACCTGGCAGTACACACACACAGTACACACCTGACAGTACACACACAGTACACACCTGGCAGTACACACACACAGTACACACCTGGCAGTACACACACACAGTACACACACAGTACACACCTGGCAGTACACACACACAGTACACACCTGGCAGTACACACACACTCGTCCTTAAACCTTCTGATGTTTGTTTCCGTCTCAGTGACGTCAGAGAGGAGAGTCTCTCCACCTGCTGCTGGTCAGTCCCACAATGCACCTCTTCATATCAGCTCTGCAACATGTGAAGGAAGTGCAGGATAAACGTGTGTGTGTGTGTGTGTGTGTGTGTGTGTGTTCAGAGGAGTGTGGAAAGGCGTGTCGCCGCGATCAGCTGATTTGTGATAACGGTTGCTGTCTGGACCGAAGTCTGGAGTGTGACAACGTGACGCACTGCAGCGACGGGCTGGACGAGAGGCACTGCAGCAAACGTAACACACACACACACACACACACACACACACACACAGAATTCGTGACAACATGAGGACCAGGAGTTTGATTTATAAACAGTCTGTAGGACCCATACTGAAAATGTACTCGCAGACAAAAGCAGGAAATGGCGTGCACCCAAAAATATTCTGATTGATAGACCCTTTAACTGTTAGTGAACAGTGTGATGTTTGTTGGTGGGCGGGGCTTAGCTGGAGGCAAAGCAGTTCTCCACAGACATTAGCTAGCGCTGGCTAACAAGTTGTGTTGTCTTGTTTTAGACGATGGAGGAAGATGATGTGAGTGGTGCGTTCAGAAACACTCATTGTGAGTGTGGGAGCGCACTCTGACACAAACTGGAGCGTTGATAAATTGGGAGCGCTGTGTGAATGTAGCGTTGGGTTATCCAGAGCAGCGCACTCTCAGAGTGGCAGAGCGCACTCTGGACACTCTGTCTGTGGAGACGGAGCAGCAGAGCGCCGAGCGGAGTGAATGTGTGATTAACTTAACCGTTGGTTCATTCATGTAGAAATATAACGCTGCGTTTCTTCCACCAACAGGGCTCTCATTTTAGTGTAGAGCGTCAGACTGAATTTACCAACGCACCATGTCAGGTCACTCACTCTCCGGGACCGCCAGTGTTACTTGAATAAGTAAACACTGACCAACGGGACCAGACTGGCCGAGCCGTATGCTCTCACTCAGTGGATGGATGATGTCACAGGAAGCCAATCTTACAAAGGAGGACCACACTTGTTTGTTTTGCTATGGAAGCTAACGTTAGCTAATGTGCTAAAAAGTTAGCGTTGCAGAGAAATCCAATCTTCCTCTTAATCCCTCCCCAGTTTCTGATGAGGTGGACATGATAACCCTTAATACACATAACCTTATTCATCCCTACAACAGGAAATACTTTTTCCCTAACCTGATATGAAGTGTGCGCTGCACATGTGAGCATTTTTGATGATGGCCTCCGTCCAGTCCTTTGGTCTTATCACATTTAACCATAGTTGTCTTTGTTTGTGTTGACGGGCAGTGGCGGCTGGTTTTGAGCCATGACTCCTTCTATTCTGGCTCCCAATAACACAACAAGACAAACACATTTTAACACTCCTATGGAGCCTACAGCCCTGTGGGGGAGAGGCAGCTGCACCTCCAGCTGATAACATGATGTCATCGTAAAGTCATTGTGACGTCGGCCCTAAAAGTGTCTGTTCGATGTGCGCTCCCCCGCTGACCACAAGTGTAAATAAATAATAACAAAGAAATAAGCGGTGTAAATGTGATGATGGGATAATGAGCAGAGTTCAAGGTGACATTTGAGTTGAATTCTAATTTTTATAACTGAAATATGTTTCTGGAAAACTTCTGTCTCACTGATGTACGAGGTGCTGACACAGCTGCAGCGTTCATGGTGACGTGGATCTGTATCGTGTGACATGAGGTGAAATTAAATGTGTCACAGACATTATAAAAATAAAGATGTCTGTTTGTACGTACGGATCAGAGTTTCCTGCAGGTTTGTTTTTATAGATCGTAACTTTAACGTGTGACGTGTCGTACGACTCCTTCAGGCTTCGTTCTGTGTGTACACAGTTTTTATAAAGGACAACTCAGATTTCCTACTGTCTGTGAACACCTCTTTGGTCCACACAAGGTCACACATAGAGGAACTAAACATTCAACCCCCAGCACTGATCTTCCTCCTCCTCCTCCTCAGTGAACAAGACGTTGCACGCGCTGTTGGACATCGATGTGAACCTGAGGAAAGGTCAGTTCTTCAGTCTCTGTATCAACTAGCATTAGAAGCTAACAGGCTACAGGCTAACATTAATGACCACCCCCCTCAGCTCGGTGTGCGGAGCCCCCCCACACAGGTCCATGTCGGGCCAGTTTCAGCCGCTGGTACTACGACCCTCTGGACAGGAAGTGTTCCCGCTTCACATACGGCGGCTGTGACGGAAACGAAAACAACTTTGAGGAAGAAGAGAAGTGCAAAGAGACGTGCAAAGGAGTGACAGGTACAAAACACACACACAAATACACACTGTAGTACCCTGTAACAGGCCGACCCTGAGGTCAGCGCCGCCCTGGTTCCCTCATCTGAAAACTATGACAAAGATTTTTATAATTGACCTTTATCCACAATGAACACCAGGCTGGTAAACTCCAGTAAATAGTCTGCACCAGGATGTTTGGGTTGGTGCAAGTTGTGAGCTGTAATTCAGCAGTAAATAATCAGCTGACTGTGGATGGTGGAGCTGCTGGATGGATCTGTGCAGCTCCTCTGCTTCCACCTGAGCAGCTGCTCTGTTAGCGAGGCCAAAGCCCTGAACATAGGAGAACATGCAAGAAGGCCAGGGCGTTTCATACTTCAGTGCAGAACTCCTGGGAGGTCCTCATAGGCCCCTCCCACTGTCGCATACGTCACATGCACTTTTCCGCATTAACCACGCCCACTTCAAATTTCTGACCAATCACACAAGAAAAAAGTTCTGCCCAGACGATGTGTCGAGAACAAGCTGCAAGAACTCTCCAAGCAGGTCTGTGAGAGAGAACAAATGTCTCTGCTCCTTAAATATCCTGCAACAAGCAGAATCAGTAACGTCCCTGGTTCTGTCCCGGCACAGGAGGAGCTGTTAGTGATGTCAGCGTGCAGTGATTGGGCGAACACATGAGCTGATTCAGCACCGCCAACCGCTGTTTTTAAAACCGTGTTAGCTGTGTAAACAACAAACAGCAAAACACAAACAACAGCTGGTGACGAGGGAACTGGAGGAGGTGTGATGTTTAACTCTGCAGTGAAACATTTGAATCTCTGACGGCTAATTGGCGTCACCTCAGTGTCAACGCTGTGACTGTGACCAGATGACAAGCTGCTGTCTGTGCGTCGCTCTCTGAAAACCACTTCCTGTTTCCTCCTGGACCTCCTTCAGGTTCTTGTTTCCTGATGGGACAACATGATGATGTCATGCAGAATGTCATGGTAGCAGTAACACGTGGTACAATCCAGCTTGATGTTTTCACACATCAGCAAAGATTCACAGTGACGGATTTTAGGATTCACAGAAGTTTATTTGAGACACTTTGTTTTCTTTTTTTTCCCTAATGTCACTTCCTGTTTTACTCTTCACTGTCACTTCCTGTCTTTGTCTCCGCAGAGCGTAACGTCTTCTTCAAAGGGTTGTTTGACCGCTATGAGACGGAGGAGGAAAGTGACTCAGGTGACTTTATTTACATCTCAGAAACTACAAACATGGCTGACAGTTTGTAGTTTCTGATCAGTACCGTGATGTAGTTGTGGTGTACAGTTATAGTGTGACAGGAAGTGACCTCACCGTCTCTTTCTCCTCAGGAAACATCGCGCTGGCCGTCTGTCTGTCGGTGGCCATCTTGGCTCTGTTGGCCGTCCTCGCCTACTGTTTCCTCAAGTCCAGGAAGGAGCGCGCCCACCGGCCCGTCCCCACAAGCTCCGCCCACGTGCCGCTGTCAGGGCAGGAAACGTCCGTTTACAACTCCACCACCAAACCTGTATGACGTCACCAGGCCTGTTGCCGTGACAATCACGGAAGCTGTGTGACATCATGAGCAGGTTGATGTCGTGTTGTGTTTTGTGTGTGAGGGTGTTTTTACAGTGCGTCGGGTTGTGGATGTTAGTGTGTGTGTGTGTGTGTGTGTGTGTGTGTGTGTTTGTGTTTGGGTCTCTGTAAATATGAAGATGTTCTAATCTCAGGTCGTTTTAATCTGCTGCCGCCGTGTTTTTATCTTTTTAACATTCACTGTCAATAAAGTCACAAACACAACAAACATCAGTGTGTTTATTTACTGACCAAACTCGCTGAGCGATTGAGCGTCCGCACGAGTCACAAACATTAAGCTGCGACACATTCCTGAAACATCTCTGACATCTCGACCCTGTGATGACATCTGACCTGTCTCCATGACGACCGAGGAAGACCATGAGCGGCGGCTGAAGGCTGCAGGACGAACCTTGACGCTCCAGAAACAACGTGAGTCATAAATATGAGACAAAGTGGTTGAGACCAGATCAGAAAACATTTTAACAAATTTTAAAGAAAAAAATCTTAAAAAACTTTCAAAGACTAAAAAAGTATCTGTGAGTCACCGACAAGTCGGCGTGACGGGAACAAGTTCAGCCCAAGGTTTGAAGAGTTGTGTGAAGTGCTCGACTCATGTTGACATGAAGAAATTAAAAACTGGAGAAATCATGTTTGTTTCTGACCTCACACACAAACACACACACACACACACACACACACACACACACACACACACACACAGAAACAGTAGAGCTGTTTTGCTGTCGACAGGCTAAAACTTGTTCAGACTGGTCCAGTGAAGCTTCAGTGTGTTCACACATGTTTGTATTCATTAGTTTAAAGGATCGTGGCGACTCAAACAGGAAACAACACGCAGGAGAATTTTCTCTCTCTCTTTGTTTGTATCTGCAGTTTGTTGTTAATGTGTCAGAAGTGAATCCTGAGTTTCACCAGTTCCCTTCCTTCTGCTCCTCCTCCTCAGAAGAAGAAGATCAGAGGAAATCAGCTGCTCGTCCAACATTTACTGATTTTAAACATTTAACAAGATGACATAAAGTTATGAGAACAACCCACCCTGGTTAAACATACGGCATGATATATGAAAAGTTATTATTAGTTTTGAACTAATAATCATTATAATAATGATGATGATGATGATGATGCAGTAAAGCAGAGTATATCATTGAGGCACACGATCCTCACATTAGTTTGTGTCCAAATCATCTTCAATATCTACAAGTTTTAAACTTGAGAAACACAATGAATATAATCAAACAAAAATTCAAAATTTAAAAATTAAAAACTTTATTCTAATATTTGGATTATTTAACATTCAGGTTAAAGAAATATCAGCTTTTTATATTTTCTTTGAATTATTTAGATGTAATAAATTCATTTAAACTTTTCTGCACTGACTATTTTTATACTTAAAAACATTTTCCTGAATCGTCTTCTTCTTCTTCTCTGTTTAAACTGGTGTGTTGCAGTGTCCAGCAGAGGGCGGCACAGATGTATTAATATTTAATATAACCTCTGATTATCACACTGATTATATATTACTAACAACAATTATAATCAATGAACCATCAATCAATACTCACACACACACACAGATATTAAATCTTTATCTGCAGGTTGTGACACAAACAGTTCGTGAGTGTTTAATATGAAGATGAGAACAAATAAATCAGCACATTGAATTAAACACAACTGTCCGATGCTCCAAATATTTTTCCTGAGTGCCTGGAGGCAAACCCACTTTGGCTCACAGCGTTTCTGGTGATGAATAATGGTGAAAACAATAAAAACAAAATCTTTAAAAGAACAATAAAAAAACTTTAAAGTAAAAAAAAGCCAGAACTTTTGTTTTCTTCAGAAAATCATTGAAGCCTCGGTGTGTGAAAATGGTGAGTAAGGGAGCGTTCACACCGAGATGAAACGCTAGAAACGCGACGCCAGTAAAACCATCGTTTTCCTATGATACGGCACGTCTGACCTGCGTTCAAGCGTCTTTGTAGATGGGCGTTTTTGTAGACGCTGAAAAGTTAAAATATTTTCAACTTATTGAGCGTCTGTCAGACGCCAGTAGCTAGCGCGCATTGAATAAGCGTTTCAAGCGTCTTTGAAGTGTCCACGTCTCTAACGTCTCATTTCTGTGTGATCGCCCCCTAACAGTGACATCAGCGGTCAAATTCTAGATTGCAGCGCTCACTCGCTCACCCCTCCCGTCGGGTGAGTGACGGTGGCCTTGTAGGACAAAAAGCCTTGCGCAGATGAATTCATCCACGAGTTTTTCAGGAATATCTAGCGACGATATCTAAACCATGTTACGATATGTTATAGCTTAGCAGTGAGATATAGTTATCTGTGAGATATATGTTAGGAGTGTTTTATTTCTAATTGTTTTGGTAACACGAGCAAACATTAGCACAGTAACGCTAAAATAACACGTTTTATGTGATAGTCACAGCACAGTGCATCAAATACAGGTTGGTATGATTATAATATATGTGTTTCCAGAGTGTTCTTCCACAGGACACAGGGAGAGGAGGGAGAGGGAGAGGGAGAGGAGGAAGACCAGGGAGAGGAAGGGGGCGAGGGGGTGGAGGCGGTGCAGGAACAGCCAGGCGAGGAGGTGTGTCTCAGCTCCCCAGAGGGAAGAGGAGGAGGAGAGGGTGGCAGCCTTCACAGCAGCGTGAGAGGAATCAACAGATTAAGCTTGATTTATGGTCCTGCGACATACCTACGACGTACCTACGATGTTCCTATGACGTAGCCATGACGCCGTCTTGAACCCTTCGAACTTCTCCGTCACTCCATTTCGTCGTGGCGCAATTCACCGCCAGAGTGGTTGGAGACTGCGTTCCTTTCCTGAATGGTTATTGTCGTCTCTACTTGATTCTTTGTTTAGCTTCCGGCTTTTCCGGTCACAGAGAAATGAACGCGGAGCATGGACAGACGGCTCCGTCCGTATCCGTATTGAACGCTGAGCCTTAATACTGCAACATCTACATCGCAACAGAAGATGTTTACAGATGGCGGGGATGGCGCAATCTGGCAATACGGAACCAGAAATGTGTTACTACCAAGCAAACCAATCACAGCCCTCTCAGTCTGCATCGCCTCGACGGCAAGCCTCCTGCGTAGCCACGTACCCTACAACGTAGCGACGTCGTTAATTTAATGCAGGACCATAAATCAGGCCTTAGGCTGTAGGCTAGGCTAACCATTTAGCTGTAGCTCTGGGATGACGTTAGCCAAGGCTAGGGTAACGTTAGCACGTAAACGTAACATTAGCTGTCACTGGAACTTAGATGAGAGGGAAAAGTAGTTGCAAACATGAAGCCAAAATGATTTTAAAATATCAGATTGAATTACCTGTCTAGCAGAAAGCAGGCAACCTACGCATCCCTTGTGAAATCCTTCTCCTTCACGAGTTCTTTCCATCTGGAATAAGCAGCGCCAATATTCACTGGCGTTTTGTCCCGTCCTCACTTATCTGATCTTTTTCTTTTATTTGGTGGCGTGGTTTCCCTCTTACGGGGCAAAACATATGTGTGCTCCTCCATTTAAAGTGCGACAGAATCATAAAAGTACAAAGCAGGTTCACGCAGAAGCGCCCCGAATTGATCTTCACCTTCTTTGTCTCCAGTGACGGCAAGTTCTAGGTAAACGCGAAAGGCGAAGCGCGTATATCCCTTTCGGCCACTGTATTCAAATATGGCGACGCGAGAGGGCAGCCTCCAGCAGACGGCGCCCTGCCTGTGTATATATAGAGAAATCATTCTAAGCCTATGAGAAAGCTTCCATTTGTATGTGAATTGCATTATACTTTAGTAAATATATATTTATGAAAGCAATAGTTGATATTTGCTAATAAACAACCACGTAAATTACACATTGTAACTTTAAGAAAACAAAGAAATGATTTAAGCTCAGATCTGATTCTGTTTTTGTCCCTTGAGAAAATCTTTATTTCTGGAAACGTGAAAGTCAAACCCTCCTCTCTGTGTCTACAGTGACTGGCTGATGAATGACGTCACTTTGGTGATTATGACAGAAGACATGATGAACCCTCAGCTGGGTCTGCTACAGTCATGCTTTTAAATGAGGCGCATGCGCAGAGGCTCGGAGTGTGGCAGCAGTCCCTCAGACAGACAGACAGACAGACGGAGTGGATGTACCTGAGGACAGACAGTCTGACAGCAGCTGAGACACGTTAAAGTTCCTGGAGGTGAGTTCAGACTTCATCCTCATCTTCATCTTCATCTTCCTGTTTGGTTTAAACTCTGTCCCAGATGAGTCTACACGGAAGTGTCTGTTTCATCTGCTGCACTTTGAGCTGCAGGATCTCACTCTGTGTTTGTTTGTCTCACTCTGTGTTTGTTTGTCTCACTCTGTCGGATCCGAAACTTCAGGTCACTTTAACAAAGTCAGCTCGCTGCTCTGATGGCATGTAGCTGAGGTGACTGGTGCAGAGCCCCGTTAGGAAATAGAGACATTTGAAGATCACGTGCTTGTATGAATCAAATCGCTTCCTCCCACAGAACAACACAGTGATTTATAGAATCAGATGGAATCGATGTTTAATTCGGCTTTAATGTTTTACATAAGAAAGCGTGTGTTTTTCGTTTTTTGAAACTTCTGCCGCTCTGCTTCGCAGCCCTTCACCACCAAAACACGCCCAAACAGCGGCAGCGAGGCAGCGCCGACAGACAGGGAAACAAGTCTGAACTCTTCACAGGTTTGATCAGATCAAAAGCTGCTTGTGAAATATTTAATGCCGAAGTCAACAGTGGAGTCAGCTGATACACAACAGACACGGGGACGTGTTTGGAGATGTGTGTAACTCAGCTGGAAACAAGATAACCTCAAATTAAGCATTTTTAAACGGAGATTGGTCCCAGAGGCTGCTGCAGGGCAATGTGTGTGTGTGTGTGTGTGTGTGTGTGTGTGTGTGTGTGTGTGTGTGTGTGTGTGTGTGTGTGTGTGTGTGTGTGTGAGTGAGACAGTTAATAAAACAAACATAAAACAGGAACATAATAAAATCAGTCTCCACAGTAATCAGATCAACTTCATCTTCACAAACAATCAAACTAATAAAAAAAGCAGGAAGTGACTCAGACATGTGTTTCCATGGTAACCAGGTCAGATCTCTAACCTGATCAGGGCTGTGATGGTCTGAGCATGCTCAGACACGCTGCCTCAGGGCGTTCACACCTTCAACAGGAACAGACCCATGGTTACCACTGAAACCAGAGCAGGACGGTCGTCTGGCGTCCAGACAGACTGATTGATCAGTTGATCGATAACAGAGAGTATTGATCACACTGTGATGCTTTCACACGTTGGAGAACTTTAACGTTCAGATACTTGTTACAGTTTGACACCTGGAGATCAGGTGAGCAGGATGTAAATGAGGTGTCAGTGTGTTTGTGCTGCAGAGGGAAATGTCACTTCCTGTTGACTCTGTGAGGCGGTCGGTCCGGTCCGTCTGTCCTCACCTGATGGGGGGGGCAGGGTTTGTTTTGCCCTCATCGTGGTCAGACAGCTGACTCAGGTGTTGTTACCTGACTGTAAATGTTGAGGAACAACAAACACAGTCCGTCCAACTCTGATAAATGAGACCTGATCTGCAGCTCCGACTCAACTTTGGCACAAACGGCACAGATTTGGCACCTGAACGCTGTGACGCTGCCTCCTTGGGGGGGGCGGGGGCTGTTTTCTGATTTGACAACAGAAAGAGGAATAAAACCAGCAGCTCTTCCTCTGGAAGTGTGACACAGGAAGTCCTTGTCTTCGTCCTCTGCAGGTGCTTTAATGTCATCAGGCAGCGGTGCGTTCAGGGACACTGCAGCTGCTCCGTCAGCACATTGACTTGCTGTACATATTTATCTTCATCAGTGAGGAGAGTTCATATTAGAGCTGTGATAAATGAACGCCAAAGTTCAGCTCTGGAAGGTCAAATTTACCATTTGAAGCTGTGGGCAGTGAATGCCTCAGAGCTGTAGAGTCAATCTGACATTTGGTTTTAATCACAAAAAGATTCACAGAGACAAAGAAGAAGAACGAAGACGAAGAACGAAGACGAAAAACAAAGACGAATAACGAAGAATGAAGAACGAAGACGAAGAACGAGGGGCGTTGGTGGCTTAGTGGTAGAGCAGGCGCCCCATGTACAAGGCTGTTGCCACAGCAGCCCAGGTTCAACTCCAGCCTGTGGCCCTTTGCTGCATGTCACTCTTGCTCTCTCTCTCCCCCTTTCACGCTTGTCTGTTCTATCAAATAAAGGCTAAAAATGCCCCAAAAAATATCTTTGAAGAGGAAGAACGAAGACGAACGCTGAGTCACTGATCTGACTGTCAGAGGAAATGCTGAGTCATCAGGAGCTGTTGGTTTATACGCTGCTGATGCATGAAAATCACATCTGGCACAAAGGACACAAATTTGGCCCAAACATAAAATTGGCACAGATATAATAAACCAAATTTGGCAGAAATGGCACAAAGTTAGCACAAAAGTAATTTAGCACAAACAAAATAATAAATTTGGCACAGATTTAGCACAAATGTAATTAAAACAAAATCTGGCACAAATGTCCACTTGGACTCAACAATGAACTGATTAGATTTTTTGGTGGTTGAAATTCAGTGTGACCTCACAAGACATGTTTTTGGTCATAACACTAGAATTCATTCATTAATTATGAATGAATTTAACACAAACGTCCAACAGGATGAAATAATTGTAGCCCTGTATTGAGAGGACGGACACCGTCCTCCCGCTGATGGAACATGTTGGACTCTTTAATTTAAACTGAACAAACACGCCAACAAACACGTCAACAAACGCATCAACAAACGCATCAACAAAAGCATCAACAAACACGTCAACAAACGCATCAACAAACGCATCAACAAACACGTCAACAAACGCATCAACAAACACGTCAACAAACACGCCAACAAACACGTCAACAAATGCATCAACAAACGCATCAACAAAAGCATCAACAAACACGTCAACAAACGCATCAACAAACACGTCAACAAACGCATCAACAAACGCATCAACAAACACGTCAACAAACGCATCAACAAACGCATCAACAAACACGTCAACAAACGCATCAACAAACACGTCAACAAACACGCCAACAAACACGTCAACAAACGCATCAACAAACGCATCAACAAAAGCATCAACAAACACGTCAACAAACGCATCAACAAACACGTCAACAAACGCATCAACAAACACGTCAACAAACGCATCAACAAACGCATCAACAAACACGTCAACAAACGCATCAACAAATGCATCAACAAACACGTCAACAAACGCATCAACAAACGCATCAACAAACACGTCAACAAACGCATCAACAAACACGTCAACAAACACGCCATCAAACACGTCAACAAAACCATCAACAAACGCATCAACAAACGCGTCAACAAACACGTCAACAAACGCATCAACAAACACGTCAACAAACACGGCATCAACAAACACGTCAACAAACACGCCATCAAACACGTCAACAAAACCATCAACAAACGCATCAACAAACGCGTCAACAAACACGTCAACAAACGCATCAACAAACACGTCAACAAACACGGCATCAAACACGTCAATAAAAGCATCAACAAACGCATCAACAAACATGTCAACAAACACGTCAACAAAAGCACCGACAAACACGCCAACAAACGTCAACAAAAGCATCGACAAACACGCCAACAAACACGTCAACAAAAGCATCAACAAACACGTCAACAAACACGTCATCAGCTCGCTATAAAACTGATCTCTTTGATTATAATTAAACAAAACTGGAGCTGCGACGATACGTCGGTTAATCAATTGAAAGAAATGAACGATCGACTGTTTAATTAATTAATTAATTAGTTGATGAACTGTTTCAGTCTTTTTTCAACAGAAGTTAGAAACATTTTCATTTATTTTATGTTTAATAACAATAACGTCTCTTCATCTTCTTCCTGAAGACCATCAGCATGAAGGTCTTCATCAGTCAGACTGACGGACTCAAATTCTGCTGGAAGCTTTAAATTAAAATCCTGATGATGTTTGAATTATTAACGACTCGTTATGACATCACAACATCTGGCAGCACCTCCTTCAGGTCCTCATATCTCCTCTGTGTGTGTGTGTGTGTGTGTGTGTGTGTTTAGGTGACGGTGTGATGCCTGAGGGATCTCACAGCTCCTCCTATGACGTCCCCATGGATGAAGGTGAGAGACTCCTCCGTGTGTGTGTGTGTGTGTGTGTGTGTGTGTGTATGCTGATGACACTCTGCTGTTTGTCATTAACTGTAACTCCTGCAAACTGAAACCAAACATACACTCCTGGTAGTCTGTGTGTCTGTGTGTGTGTCTGTGTGTGTGTCTGTGTGTCTGTGTGTGTCTGTGTGTGTCTGTGTGTCTGTGTGTCTGTCTGTGTGTCTGTGTGTCTGTCTGTGTGTGTGTCTGTGTGTCTGTGTGTCTGTCTGTGTGTCTGTGTGTGTGTCTGTCTGTGTGTCTGTGTGTCTGTGTGTGTGTCTGTCTGTGTGTCTGTGTGTGTGTCTGTCTGTGTGTGTCTGTGGGTCTGTCTGTGTGTCTGTGTGTGTGTCTGTGTGTGTGTGTGTGTGTCT
Organism: Epinephelus malabaricus; assembly: GCA_037127435.1. Lineage (NCBI taxonomy): Eukaryota > Metazoa > Chordata > Actinopteri > Perciformes > Serranidae > Epinephelus > Epinephelus malabaricus. The sequence goes on along the minus strand of JANUFT010000012.1, from coordinate 483,716 downwards.
GTCTGTGTGTCTGTGTGTCTGTGTGTGTGTGTCTGTCTGTCTGTGTGTCTGTCTGTGTGTCTGTGTGTGTGTCTGTCTGTCTGTGTGTGTGTCTGTGTGTGTGTGTGTGTCTGTGTGTGTGTGTGTGTCTGTCTGTGTGTCTGTGTGTCTGTGTGTCTGTCTGTGTGTCTGTGTGTGTGTGTGTCTGTGTGTGTGTCTGTCTGTCTGTGTGTCTGTCTGTGTGTCTGTGTGTGTGTGTGTCTGTCTGTGTGTCTGTCTGTGTGTCTGTGTGTGTGTGTGTCTGTGTGTGTGTGTGTGTGTCTGTGTGTGTGTCTGTGTGTGTGTGTGTGTCTGTGTGTGTCTGTGTGTCTGTCTGTGTGTCTGTGTGTCTGTGTGTGTGTCTGTGTGTCTGTGTGTGTGTGTGTCTGTGTGTGTGTCTGTCTGTCTGTGTGTGTGTCTGTGTGTCTGTGTGTCTGTGTGTGTGTGTGTGTGTGTGTCTGTGTGTCTGTCCATCTGTCCGCCTGTCTGTCTGTCTGTCTGTGTGTCTGTGTGTCTGTGTCTGTGTCTGTGTGTGTGTGTGTGTCTGTCTGTGTGTCTGTGTGTCTGTGTCTGTGTCTGTCTGTGTGTCTGTCTGTCTGTGTGTCTGTCTGTGTGTCTGTGTGTGTGTCTGTCTGTGTGTCTGTGTGTCTGTCTGTGTGTCTGTGTGTCTGTGTGTCTGTCTGTGTGTCTGTGTGTCTGTCTGTGTGTCTGTGTGTCTGTGTGTCTGTCTGTGTGTCTGTCTGTCTGTGTGTCTGTTTGTCTGTGTGTCTGTCTGTGTGTCTGTGTGTCTGTCTGTGTGTCTGTGTGTCTGTGTGTCTGTCTGTGTGTCTGTCTGTCTGTGTGTCTGTGTGTCTGTCTGTGTGTCTGTCTGTGTGTCTGTGTGTCTGTCTGTGTCTGTCTGTCTGTGTGTCTGTGTGTCTGTGTGTCTGTCTGTGTGTCTGTGTGTCTGTCTGTGTCTGTCTGTGTCTGTCTGTCTGTGTGTCTGTGTGTCTGTCTGTCTGTCTGTCTGTGTGTCTGTGTGTCTGTGTGTCTGTCTGTGTGTCTGTGTGTCTGTCTGTCTGTCTGTGTGTCTGTGTGTCTGTCTGCATCTCAGCTGTCACAGATGGCTCCTTGTCGTCCTCTGTGTGAATGTGTTCTGTCTCTCAGTGGTGGAGGGAACCGCCAGCTCTCACATCAACAACACTACAAACGTCCCACAGAGGACAAAAGGCGTCTGTGTCTCTGAGCTGTCTGTCTCTCTGAGGGATGTTGTGAGACAGGAAACAGATGATCTCTGTCAGCGTCTCGTTCAGTCTGTTAACATTTATTCGTGGACGCTGGTCTCGGCCTCACAGGTCATGTTATTCATCATCGTCATCTGTGATTGGTCAGAGTTCAGTTTGGAATGTCTCATGTCTCAGCCAATCACAGCAGGACTTACAATCTCCATCACCAGCTGATCTGAACATGTTTGAAGCCGCGACTCTCAGTTTGTGACATCATCCGTTCATTTGCAGAGTAATGTCTGTATGAACGGATCAATCATTGGTCCATGACCCGTCAGTGTCATTGATCATTGATCATTGGTCATCGATCAGAACGAGGTCACTTCCTGTGATGTCTTGATTTGTTCGACTGACTCTCCATAACATAGTTCAGCATCGTCCACAAAGAAAAGTCGGATCAGAATCTGGAAACACAAAATGTTTCTGACGTAAATGATCATTTGACGAGTTTTTAATTCGTCTCCTGACGATTGGTCGACGAGCAGTCGCAGCTTTACTCAAACTGTCTGAGCTCCAACTGACCAGTTTCACGTGATGTCACAGAGAACGATGTCAGCGTACCTGAAACTGTGGATTCATTCCTGTCCGTCAGGAGGAAGTGAAGACGCGTCGTCTGTCTGTGGTTCAGACTGGCGCCGCCTCAACTTCCTGTTTACACTTTTCCTGGTGATGTAAATATTTCTGCAGCCGTGCTCTGATCTCCAGACAGTGTCTGCTGAGGACTGTGATCAATACAGTTTGTATTGATTATTGATGAGCTGATTGTTTCTGGTGTTGGTACCTGATGAAACGCTGAGTCATGGTGAACTCTGACCTGATGTCTCTGTTTCTGGATGTGACTCAGCAGGAACAGAAACGTTCCTCAGAGATCAGTCGATGTTCTGGTTTACTGTGAGCTGCAGAGAGCCGGGGTTACGTCAGGACTGACACACCTGTAGGTCAATATTTGGATTATATGCCTGTGGTGAAGAAGAGGAGGATGATGATGTCACTGAGTCAACACTGATGTCCCCATTCAGCTCTGTGTCACTGTCATCACATCAGTCATCAGCTAATAAACCATTTATAATTTCTGGTTCTGTCGGTCTGGTATGACGAACCAGATTAAACCAGTTTGATCTGATACAAACAGGCTGAACCTTCATGTGTCATTTTGACACGTTGTGACATCATCACCCTGAGCTGATGGCGTCACGGCGTTAAATCAAGCTCATACTGCCTCAGTAATAATCAATATTCAGACTGTTCTCACTAATGTTTTATATGTTTTCCTACGAAAAGAAACGCAAATGATTTCATTCATGTCCCACGTACTTCAAAGGCTGTGATCATGTGCGGAGCGTTAGCCGCAGCGTGACCGGAGGGAAGCACAGCCAGTTAGCCTCCGCTAGTCTCTGAGCTAGCCCCGGCTCTCTGTTTGGATCCAACCGGAGCACCGAGCCCTGGTTTGTTATTCAGGTTAAAGTGGGAAGAAGCAGCGGGTTTATCGGGCAGCTGAGTGAAGTGGAGCCTGCGGAGGAAACACCGGGACCGTCTGGATGTAATAGTCCGTGGAGGTGCTGCGGTGCTCGGCTGCACAGATAGGAAACCCCTCGGCTGACAGGATGTACCACTCTCTCACTCCGCTCTCTCTCACGCAGGCGCAGAACGTACGTGCTACTTGGCCGTTGGATGTAGTCCGTGTAGTGTGTTCAAATGCAACTGACACAGGGCGACGTGAGGCGACGTAGACGACGCAACAGTTGGCTTTCGTCACTGCTAGTTCTTTGATGTCGGTTTGGTGTGTCCGCACCTTTACAGAGACCAAAATACAAAGAATGAGGCTTGGGACGGCGTTGCGGAGGCAGTTGGTTGGTCTGGTGAGTTTTAAATTGTGTAATGTTTGTAACAGAGGAGAGAACTGCGGGCTAATGTTGAGACGTAGCATGCAAGTCTTCCTTGCTTGGATTGAATGGGATGACGTATGTTTTCTCTTTTCACTGACCAAACATAACTTGGTGTAACTATGAGCTTTCTGACTGGACAACAACAAGCAGCAACTACGCTGCTTTCAAGCCAGTAGTCGCATTGTGACTCCTTTAAACTGATAAACATGATCGAACGTTCAGTGAGTCACGTGATGAGCGACTAGAGCGACTAAAGCTGCCACAGATGTTTTTGACAGTCGTGCTTCTTGTGCGTCCGCGAGAGACTTCTGGTGTGAACGTACAGTCAGGAGGCAGGTTGGATGGGTCACAAAAATCTTTCTCCTCGAGTCACGTGTTCAGATCTGTGTGAACTTTGAGTCGTGTTGATGGTTCGTGTTTCTGTTCCTAAACCTAACGTCTGTGACTTTACGATAAATATGTAATTGTACGTTCAGGACAAAACGTCATCCGTGCAGATTCGTAGGATATCATACGAAGTGTTCTTTGAGGATACGTGACAATACGACAACATGATGAATGTTTGATTATAAACAGACTGACGGAGCCGCTGGCGTCCGACGGGCTGTGAGCCGGTCACATGTCAGTAGAGGGGGGAGGGGCGTAGCGCAGCACGCTCTGTTTGTTTACCAGAAAGTTGATGGGTTTTTTGGGGTGACGAGAGGAAACGTCAGAGTTAGTGTTTGTAGAAAAACCAAAACTGCTCCTGTGTGATGACATTTAGGATCTGAAGCCGACGATCGAGGTGTTCTCACTGACCGCCAGGCTTGGAGCTGAATTTTGTCAGATGTAGTGTTTCTATTTGTTCCTGTGGCTCAGTTTGAAAGCGCTGCGGTGGACGAGGAACAGCTGATTCGTGAAGTTGAAATGAGGAGTGATCTCTCTTTAACTACGGAGAGCTGACTGAGGTGTCAGCTGACTGCAGGGAGATCAGCAGGGAGCTGAACGTCTCATCACTTACAACAAGCGTCCTGTAGTAGCTGATATAAAGAACTCACCCGTCTGTTCAGTGGTCACGTCTCCAGTCTGACCTGCAGCTCACAGCTCAGAGCGACGTGGTTTGTTTACGTGACGTCACAGACGAGCAGTTTGAACAGACTCAATGTGGACGGAGAGCTCCGATGTTACAAGATGCTACGTGATAGTCAGGCGCTCACTTCCTGTCAGGGCACAGTGTTGTCCTGTTTCGCTGCTGAAGCTGCTGTGTGAGTGGGATCAGATCTCGTGGTCAAACCCAGAATATGGAGTCATTTCTTTTACACCAGATCAACCCCAATAGATAATCATGATGGTGACACGTGATCGACTAAAAGACCAAAAAAAAAAAAAAAAAAAACCTGAGGGAAGTGAAGGCACCCAGTATCTTATTACACAACACATACAGTTACACACAGGGACGGAGAAATAAGAATAAACCCACACAGTGAGATGTCAGTCTGGTCCCAGGACGACGACACACAGCTGTTACTGCGCACTGAGAGTCAGAAAACACAGTGAAGTCTCCACATTGAAAACGGTCAAATTTCACAGTGTTGAACACAAAAATTAACGTACACAAAATAATACGACGACATGAAGGAAACAGCAAACTAAAAAAGAAAAAATACTGCATATGAACATAAACCTCAGTAACAGAAAAAAAATGTAACATAGAACTTTAAAAGAACCTTTCATGCCCAACGTCCTGGATCATTTTTATTTTATTATATTATTGTTTTATTTCTGGACGTGTTTCTGGGACTTTAATGTCGTAGTCGACTCCTTCATGTGCTGTTGGTTAAAACCAGGCTGTTTTATATATCAAATAACTGTGGTAAATAAAGTGGCATGAAATGGAAATACTTGAGTAAAATATAAGTACATCAACAATGTACTGCAGTGCAGTATCTGTGTGACAACAACAGAGACTATAAGACAAATCTGAAGCTGCTTTCACTGTCCGTATAATATTTATTACACAACAACAACAACAATACTTACAGAAACATTTCCTTGTTTTGAGTATAAAAAAATTACAACTCTAAAAAGCTGATATAATAACATTTTGAACGCACTGAGTGATCGGCGAGCAGCAGCAAAGATCAAGACTGAGGTTGGAAAAAGGAAAAAGAAAAAAATAAATGATATATTCATATTATATTTAAATTCATATGTGATTCACAAATATGTGCGTAAAGTAACACAAAGGGATTCACTTTAAAACCTGACACTGCACAAAAAATAAAAATGCATCTGGATCAAAGTTGTTGTTAATTATTGACAGATACCAGACTGTGATTAACCCTCCCAAAAAAATCCACTTTGCATTTAATATTTTATTTCTAATTCACTTATTGTTTTTTTTTTTTTCTTATAAAAATGACACTGGCACTTAATGGGTTAACATCCTGGAAATGATGATGGAATTGATTTTAATGATCAAGATTAAAGTTGGAAAAAGAAAGAAAAAATATTGGAACAATATATTCTAATAATGTTTATATTCATATGTGATACACATACATGTGTACAATGGTATGGAATTGTGATTTTATTTGCAGATGCGGTAAGTGTTAAAAATAAAGTCCTCCACCAGTAAAAGGTGACACAGCATTTATCTGCAGCTGAATCATCACTTTCATTATTACAAACACAGACATGCGTCTTTAGGTTGTGGACAGGTCGTAGTTTCCTGTCAGAGGTCATGGTGTACTCAGTCCAGCAGGTGGCGTCTCTGTTCCTTCTGCTTATCACACTGAGGCTAATTGGATTAAGCCCCGCCCCCTCCTGTCAGAGCTGCAGGTGGACTGTCACAGACCTGAACACACTCAGACCTGATGAGTCCTGGTTTCACTCAGATACTCGTCTCTTTGTCTCTGCAGACTGACTGCGCTCTGTTTAAGGTAGGCTGGGATTTTACAGCTTCTACACATATATCATGTTTTTATTTAGAGCTGAAAGAATCAGACCTGAGATCAGCTGATCTGTTGTTATTGATCTGTCGTGTGACTAACGTGACAGTGAGCTGTGACAGACGTGTGAGTTTCTGTCAGTGTTTCAAAGCAACACGAAAACATTCAGGAACTAGAAATTAGTTTGTAATAATTAAACCTGTTAGCAGAACAACCAATCACAGCGCTCAGTGCAGTGACATAGAAACATGGACGCCAAGAATAACAGTGAGGAAATGTGTCTGTTAAATTTGGTGTTTATTGTTCAGAGTCTGGTTGGTGTGGACGGCACTTTGTGTCTGTTAAACTTGGTGTTTATTGTTCAGAGTCTGGTTGGTGCGGACGGCACTTTGTGTCTGTTAAACTTGGTGTTTATTGTTCAGAGTCTGGTTGGTGCGGACGGCACTTTGTGTCTGTTAAACTTGGTGTTTATTGTTCAGAGTCTGGTTGGTGCGGACGGCACTTTGTGTCTGTTAAACTTGGTGTTTATTGTTCAGAGTCTGGTTGGTGCGGACGGCACTTTGTGTCTGTTAAACTTGGTGTTTATTGTTCAGAGTCTGGTTGGTGCGGACGGCACTTTGTGTCTGTTAAACTTGGTGTTTATTGTTCAGAGTCTGGTTGGTGTGGACGGCACTTTGTGTCTGTTAAACTTGGTGTTTATTGTTCAGAGTCTGGTTGGTGTGGACGGCACTTTGTGTCTGTTAAATTTGGTGTTTATTGTTCAGAGTCTGGTTGGTGCGGACGGCACTTTGTGTCTCTTAAACTTGGTGTTTATTGTTCAGAGTCTGGTTGGTGTGGACGGCACTTTGTGTCTGTTAAACTTGGTGTTTATTGTTCAGAGTCTGGTTGGTGTGGACGGCACTTTGTGCCGACACCAAACACTCTGATTGTCACGGCTCTTCATGGAGGCGTTGCCATAGCAACGGCCCCTCATGCTCGTGGGTAGTGTAGAGATCATGGAGTTTGACCTGAAGCTCCGCCCACCTGTACTCTGCTGGTGATTGGATATTGATCTGTGTGTGTGTGTCTGTCAGCACCACTTCCTGTTTGTCTCTGCGTCCTGTCACATGACCAGACTCTTTATCACCATGGAAACTAATTGACTTTAACTCTGTTACATAACAGAGGTGCTGTCACTCTGCTGACTTCATCATCACCACGGCAACAACACAGTTCATACTGATTTATACTGGTGTTTACTGGTGTTAAATGGTTTATACTAGTTTATACTGGTCTAAACTGTAGTGGTTTATTGTTTACTGTGAGTCTTTGCACTGGTCTGTTCCTGTGTACATTGGTTGATACTGGTTTATACTGGTTTATACTGGTTTGAAATCTGATCAGTGGTTTATGTTATCTTTTACTGGTTATACTGGTCTCATATTCTCACATTTAACACACCTCCAGTATCAGGTGATGTTTCGGTGCAGTCAGCCAATCAGATCACACCACAGTCCTCCTGTCTGTCTGATCAATGATCATATTGATGACCGAGGAAACGATCACTGAATGCTGAATACTAACACGATGTTGGTCAGTGAGCCGATGACAAACAGCTTCATCATCTCACACAGACGTTAAACTTTACTGACACGTCCAGCAGCTGGTGTTTTGGTGTCCGTAGCAGCTGATTGGTCAGATCTGAGGAGGGGGCGGGGTCAGTTGTAATGTGTAATCTCTTCTGCTTCTTTTCTCTCTCTGAGGGCTGGATGTCCTAATCTGAGTAATCCTCATCATCACAGATTACACACACACACACACACACACACACACACGAATGAATGAATGAATGAATGAATGAATGAATGAATGACGGTTCAATAATCTTGTTAGATGTAGTTTCTATCTTGAATCATTAGAGGGTTAAAACTCTTCTTCTTTGGTAGTTTGAGGAGATGATGTTAAAGATGATTGTTTCTTCTGATCATAAATCCATGAATGTATCTATTGATCAATTGATCTATCGATCAGTGTTTCCCTCTGAGGTGGAGCAGTAAGAGAAGACTGCAGGAAGTGGAAATACTCAGGTGAAGTTCCTCAGAGTTGTATTTGAGTAAATGTACTCTGAGTGAAGCAGCTTGATTCAGTGTGTGTGTGTGTGTGTGTGTGTTCTGTAGGAAGTCGTGCTGGTTGATAATGCAGGTCAGAGAGCTGCTGGTAAACGAGGGGTTAATCCTCCCACAGCGAGGCATTTGAGGCACGCAGGAACTCTGACACTCCCATCTGATAATCCTCCCACAGAGAGGAGGAGGTGAATGAATCTGTGACTCCACCTGATAACAGACCAGACAGGAAGTGATGCGTCGCCTTAGGAACGTACTGAGTACTAAATGTTCCTTCCTGTCTGTAACTGACCAATCGTGAGTCACTGAGACACCTGAGAAGTTTATTTCCTGAGACCTGAGGACAGAACCTCCATCAGAGCTCGCTGGTTCCTTTTAACGAGCGCAGACAGGAAACATGTCGGACTCGTGCTCAGTTCATGTGTCGGAGGTGTTTCTGATATTCTGTCCACCCCAGCAGACAGAAGCTGAAGTCACAACGTGACTGTGTTGTGTTGCATCACAATGAGAAGTTGTGGTTAAAGAACTCTGTTGTGTCTCCAGAACAGTGGGAACATTCTCCTGCGCTCTGGCTCCGCCCCTCCCAGACGCTCAGTGACACAAACAAACAAACCCCCCCTGAGAACAGCTGATCACTGCACCATCAGTCTGCCTCACACACACTGTGTTTAATGTTGGCTGGGGAAAACGCTGTCATCACAGCACTGCAGACCTTCATCATCATCATCATCATCATCATCATCATCTGGAATCATACAACAATAAAAGTCAGCCCTGTGATAGTCTGGTGACCTGTCCAGGGTGAACCACCCAGTGTCAGCTGGGATAGGCTCCGCCCCCACAACCCCTAACAGGATAAGAGGTTATAGAAAATGAATGAATGAACAGTTTATGATATTACACAATTATTATCAGTATCTTCAGTTACATTGACCCTTTAAAGGAATGAAAACAGAAGGCTTTGTAGTTGAACAAACACTTTGTATAATTATGTTTCATTAAGTCCCGCCTCTTGGACGAAGACTGACCAGTCATAGCATAGAACCGTCCAGGTAGGTCAAGGGTCCAACAACAACACAGCTGTGCTCCACAGACTCTCACTCAGTCATTTCACATATACTTCAGTTTTGGTTTTGTGGATTTGGAGCTAAACGTTGTGTCTGGAGACGTATTCTTAGAACAGTTCGTATGGTGTCCTACAAAACTGCGACCCACGAACGACGTTATGTCCGTAATGTACAGTTATGTGATTAACGTAAAGTTACAGAGGTGAGGTTTAGGAATAGAAACACGGTGAGGATGTACCTTAAAATGACTCAAAGTTCACATGGATCCAAACATGTGACTCCATCCACCCCAACCTGCCTCCGTACAAGCGCTCTGGACTGCTTCCTTGTTTACTGCCATCAGGTCATTGGTCACGTGATAGCAGCCTTTCAAAATACGTGGGCTATGTACAAATTTGGGGATCACAGCTGTTTGCAGGGAAACATACGAAACATTTGTGAGAACAGCCTGACTTGGAGCTCATCCTGTATCAAAGATACTCGTTACCTGGAGAGGTCGGAAGGTGTTTTACGTTTCTTCCTCATTCCAAAATCAAAGTCCAACCTTGAAAAGTGCAGTTAGCTAGCTTTGGGGCGGCAGTAGCTCAGTCCATAGGGACTTGGGTTGGGAATCGGAGGGTCGCCTGTTCAAGTCCCGTGGACTGGAGAGGTGCCAGTTCACCTCCTGGGCACTGCCGAGGTACCCTTGAGCACCTGTCATGGGCAGACCCACTCTGACATCTCTCTGCATGTATAGGTCCTGTTTGTGCATGTGCGTGTTCGGACCTGTGTGTTAATGACAACAGAGTGAAAAAATTGAATTTCCCCTCAGGGATTAAAAAAAGTACATAAAATTAAATTTAAAAACAACTAATCTTAGCCTACTGAATGTAAACACCTTCTGCTTTTGCTTTTTAATGTTTGTAACAGTGAATAAAGACTGGCCTGTGAAGGGAAGCAGGGAAACTTCACTTATATTATAAACCAGCTCTGTGTCATTGCTGTGTGCAGATGAACAGGAGCTCCCTGCCTGGAGGTCCAGCAGCTAGTAACACAAGGGGGAGCAAAACACTGTTAATTTGCACACACTGTGACGAAATCTTCTGTCTCGATCATCAGTGATGTCTTGGTTCATTATCACACTGTGATCTAGCTTCTATATGTATCTTTCTGAACTGTACTTGCTGCTGAGTCAGATTCACCATCTCTCCTGCTGCAGTCTGTTTGTGCAGAGTTCAAAGCTTTCTGTAGGTCAGTCAGTTAAAGGTCACAGCTCTGCAGCAGCTTACATCAAACTCTCTGTCAGCTTTGTCTCACTGTGGTATTAGTACTTTTACTGCAGCAAGGTTGTGAACACAGGACGAATGTGGACACTGTGGTATTAGTACTTTTACTGCAGCAAGGTTGTGAACACAGGACATATGTGGACACTGTGGTATTAGTACTTTTACTGCAGTAAGGTTGTGAACGCAGGACGAATGTGGACACTGTGGTATTTGTACTTTTACTGCAGTAAGGTTGTGAACACAGAACGTATGTGGATACTGTGGTATTAGTACTTTTACTGCAGTAAGGTTGTGAACGCAGGACGAATGTGGACACTGTGGTATTTGTACTTTTACTGCAGTAAGGTTGTGAACACAGGACGTATGTGGACACTGTGGTATTTGTACTTTTACTGCAGTAAGGTTGTGAACGCAGGACGAATGTGGACACTGTGGTATTTGTACTTTTACTGCAGTAAGGTTGTGAACACAGGACGTATGTGGACACTGTGGTATTAGTACTTTTACTGCAGTAAGGTTGTGAACACAGAACGTATGTGGACACTGTGGTATTAGTACTTTTACTACAGCAAGGTTGTGAACACAGAACGTATGTGGATACTGTGGTATTAGTACTTTTACTGCAGTAAGGTTGTGAACGCAGGACGAATGTGGACACTGTGGTATTTGTACTTTTACTGCAGTAAGGTTGTGAACACAGGACGTATGTGGACACTGTGGTATTAGTACTTTTACTGCAGTAAGGTTGTGAACACAGAACGTATGTGGACACTGTGGTATTAGTACTTTTACTACAGCAAGGTTGTGAACGCAGAACGTATGTGGATACTGTGGTATTAGTACTTTTACTGCAGTAAGGTTGTGAATGCAGGACGAATGTGGACACTGTGGTATTTGTACTTTTACTGCAGTAAGGTTGTGAACACAGGACGTATGTGGACACTGTGGTATTAGTACTTTTACTGCAGTAAGGTTGTGAACACAGGACGTATGTGGACACTGTGGTATTAGTACTTTTACTACAGCAAGGTTGTGAACGCAGAACGTATGTGGATACTGTGGTATTAGTACTTTTACTGCAGTAAGGTTGTGAACGCAGGACGTATGTGGACACTGTGGTATTAGTACTTTTACTGCAGTAAGGCTATGAACACAGGACGTATGTGGACACTGTGGTATTAGTACTTTAAATGCAGTAAGGTTGTGAACACAGGACGTATGTGGACACTGTCGTATTAGTACTTTTACTGCAGTAAAGCTGTGAACACAGGACGTATGTGGACACTGTGGTATTAGTACTTTTACTGCAGCAAGGTTGTGAACACAGAACGTATGTGGACACTGTGGTATCGGTACTTTTACTGCAGCAAGGTTGTGAACGCAGGACGTATGTGGACACTGTGGTATTAGTACTTTTACTGCAGTAAGGCTGTGAACGCAGAACGTATGTGGACACTGTGGTATTAGTACTTTTACTGCAGTAAGGCTGTGAACGCAGGACGTATGTGGACACTGTGGTATTAGTACTTTTACTGCAGTAAGGCTGTGAACACAGGACGTATGTGGACACTGTGGTATTAGTACTTTTTCTGCAGTAAGGCTGTGAACACAGGACGTATGTGGACACTGTGGTATTAGTACTTTTACTGCAGTAAGGTTGTGAACACAGGACGTATGTGGACACTGTGGTATTAGTACTTTTACTGCAGTAAAGCTGTGAACACAGGACGTATGTGGACACTGTGGTATTAGTACTTTAAATGCAGTGAGGTTGTGAACACAGGACGTATGTGGACACTGTGGTATTAGTACTTTTACTGCAGTAAGGTTGTGAACGCAGGACGTATGTGGACACTGTGGTATTAGTACTTTTACTGCAGTAAGGTTGTGAATGCAGGACGTATGTGGACACTGTGGTATCGGTACTTTTACTGCAGTAAGGTTGTGAACGCAGGACGTATGTGGACACTGTGGTATTAGTACTTTTACTGCAGTAAGGTTGTGAACGCAGGACGTATGTGGACACTGTGGTATTAGTACTTTTACTGTAGTAAGGTTGTGAATGCAGGACGTATGTGGACACTGTGGTATCGGTACTTTTACTGCAGTAAGGTTGTGAACACAGGACGTATGTGGACACTGTGGTATTAGTACTTTAAATGCAGTAAGGTTGGGAACACAGGACGTATGTGGACACTGTGGTATTAGTACTTTAAATGCAGTAAGGTTGGGAACACAGGACGTATGTGGACACTGTGGTATTAGTACTTTTACTGCAGTAAGGTTGTGAACACAGGACGTATGTGGACACTGTGGTATTAGTACTTTAAATGCAGTAAGGTTGGGAACACAGGACGTATGTGGACACTGTGGTATTAGTACTTTTACTGCAGTAAGGTTGGGAACACAGGACGTATGTGGACACTGTGGTATTAGTACTTTAAATGCAGTAAGGTTGGGAACACAGGACGTATGTGGACACTGTGGTATTAGTACTTTTACTGCAGTAAGGTTGTGAACGCAGGACGTATGTGGACACTGTGGTATTAGTACTTTAAATGCAGTAAGGTTGGGAACACAGGACGTATGTGGACACTGTGGTATTAGTACTTTAACTAAAACAGAAGCAGGTGTTTGAATTTGATGCCAGATGTTGAGGGGTGTTTTAAGGATGCAATTCAAAGACCAAATGTCTTTAGTCATGTGACAACGCATAGTACATGCAGTGGGGGATTTCTTCTCCTGCTGTTTATTTTTCTGTATGACCTCCAGTAACCGTTCTCCTCCTTAAACTTTTGATCCTGTCGTAACTCCTCTTCGTCCTGCTCCTTTCCTCCTTCCTTTCCTTCCTTCCTTCCTTCCTTCCTTCCTTCCTTCCTTCCTTCCTTTAATAACTCCTCCTCCCTCTGTGGTCCCTCCTCCTGTGTTATCTCCCCTCGCTCCCTCTCTAAAGTTAAAGTCTGTGTGTTCATGTGTTTGACTTCACTCTGGGGAGCCTTCAGGTGTCTTCAATGCTGCGGGAAAACTGAATGTTTTCATATGGTTCTGTAACGTCTGAGAGGAAGTCTGTAAAGTTTGTAGTGACGGATCATATTTGAGTTGATGGGGTATCAGAGGAGCATGTGGCGCAGTCTGGCCGGAGGAGGAGGAGGAGGAGGAGGAGGAGGAGGAGGAGATGTGGCTGTGGTGAGGTGTTCATGTTCAGAGGAGGAGGTGAAGATCTCCTTCAGGAGTGTTGGGGAGGAGCAGCGGCTCAGACCAGTGTTTGTCCGTCGCTGGTTTGGTGAGTCTCTGCAGAGTGTCGACGGCTTGATGTCTGCAGGTTTCTTTAGTTTTTATCTGCAAAAGAATTAGTTATAAACAAATATGCTCATGACTGTCTCAGCATCACCAGACAGTGGAGAGGTGCACTCCTGCACAGGCTGACTAATGACACCATTGTTTCATAAATATATGTACACATGCTTTATATCAACTCAACCTAAAACTGAAAAGTGTGGACGTTGGAAGTTTTCTTGGAAATGCTTTAAAACTTCCATTTGTCTCATGTAAATGTGAGATAAACTCTGTTTCTGGTGTGTGAATGAACGTGATGTATGTCTGAGTGTGTGATGACAAAAAACGAGCTGTAATCTGTGTGACGGCTGCAGAGGTCAAAGTTCAGCCATGTGTGTGTTTGAAAGTAAACGCTGAGCTGTGACTGGTCCACACACTCTCATGGTGTCATGTTTAAGTGGCTGGAGTCCATAAATCCCCTTCCTGCTGGGTCAGTGAACGCCTCGCTGACTTCACACTGGCAGGAAGCCAAACAGCTAACGGACAGAGCGAGTGTGTGTGTGTGTGTGTGTGTGTGTGTGTGCAGTTTGAATCTGTTTTCATTCAAACACTGGGACAGACGATCTCATGTTGGCGACTGTAGAAAGTTTTACTGAAGTTTTAAACAAGTTGAAGAAGTTTGTGTTTAGTTCAGTTTCCTGCTGTTTGACCTTCAGTCTGACACAAAGACATTAATAATTAAAAACTTCACACAGCAGCCGTCCTGTCAACACGAATAAATCTGTGTTAATGCTGCATTCAGGCAACCTCAGCAGAACTTTAAAGCTACCTGTGATGAATTCATTGTGTCAGTCAGCGTCCACACGGTCAGGAAACTCCTGGAAAAGTCATTAAATTAGAAAAACTGTTTGGAGTTAGCAGGGTGTTTTGGAAAAGTTTGGAACATTGTTTTGGCTGTTTAAAATATGTTTAACAATGTTGAACATTATGTAACGAATGCAGCTTTTATTACTGATTTAAAATCTGCTGCTGAGCTGTGAGACTGTTGAAATGTCACCAGTGTCAGGTTATTGGTGTGTGCAGTTTTTAAATTAACACCAGCAAAATACATCTGATCTGCAATATACGTAATCATTTAAATTAGAGTTGGAGTCTGACTTGAAAGGTTTTTGTTGTCTGTAGAAAACGTTAAATTTGTTGGTGTTTTCTCGTCAGCAGTTGGTCATTCTTTATACAGTTCTGCAGGGATGATGTGTGTCTGTAGTCCGACCTTGAAGTTAGCGTTGCCCTGGTTCCCTCAACAAAGAGCCAATCAGATTGTTCCATTGGTTTTGAATTATTACACAAAATAAATATATGTATCTGATCCTTCAGGTTTTGTTCAGTGAGATGATCTTCACTGATGAACTTTGTGATTATTGAAGAATTAATTCAATCAGCAGAAGTGAAAAGCTAACATAATGCTGTAAACAAACTACACCACGGTCACACGACTTAACGTCACCGCCACAACCATGCCGTAAACAAACTACACCACGGTCACACGACTTAAGGTCACCGCCACACCCGGGCTGTAATGTTTTGTTTGCCGCGATGACGTTCTGTAGTCTCATTTAGACATTTGTTAGAGACACGTAGAATCTTCTTCACGGTGGGGTATTTGCTTACTTATTTCATGCAGCAGAACAAAAGGTGTAAATTGAGCTTGTGTGAACCGCAGACCTTATTGCAGACATCAAACTAAAAACCCACTGACTTTGAGATGAGGGAACAGGAAGCTCTCAAATGCTAACTCATTTCCATGTTTTAGGACTTGATTTCCTGGCGGACGCCATAATAAAAATAATAATAGACCATTAACAAAAATATGTTGTACTTCTAAGAAAAGATTTTTGTTTTTAATTGTTTTTTGACTTTTTTTTAGAACAGTTGATTCTGACCATTAGCATGCTAACATTAAACAATTTAACAAGTTTTCATGCTAACTTTTGATATGTATCTAATGTTAATTATTAGTTTAAGGTTGCTGTGACTCAATAGCTTACTGTTATTTTGCAACTTACCTTTAGCATACTAACATGCATACATGTGGTGTGTTAGCATGACATGCTAACAGCGTGTTGGACTGACTGTAACACTGCTGTTGAGTAGCATCACAGTTAGCATTGAACTTTCACTGTCAAACATTTTGTTGTTGTTAACTGTGAATATATTTTTCAGTTTTCTGGTCTGAATGTTTGGTGGTTGTCTTTTCTCTGTCTCAGGTGGACTGTCAGTGTCTCTGCTCTTCAGATATTTAGTGAAACCCTTAGCCGGTATGTTTGCTAACACTAACCAAAAACCACATGGCGGCCATTTTGAGCAGTGAAGGCGGAAAACTGTGGCAGCGCTTCACCACAAGCATTTATTAAAAGATAGCATCATGTTAATGTGTAATAGGGGAGACCGGGGACGGTTGCAGCACTTGATGCATTTCTTTTAGTTACTCTGAGACTGTTTGATCGAGACCAAACAAATGTGTTTATCTTAAACTAACGTCTCTGCTACTTACCGATAGTATTGAAACATGACCATGTGTGACTTATTGTTCACAATATTTATCTGAATGGAAGAAGTCAGCTGACCTTGACCCTGGGTGTTAATATTTAGCACAATAACAACATGATAATAAGCAATAACATGAGCACGTCCAGTGTTTGATTTTGATGCACTGAAAAAAAGTTTTCTAGATATTTTGAATTTCTCTTTTTTTTAAACTTTGGACAACACGTGTTTTTAAATCTGCTCTATAAATGTTTTTTTTTAATAATAAACACATTTATAATTCTGCTGCTTTATTTTTGTGTTGGACATTAAAATATATTTTAAAAACAATTTGCTGAAAATGAACATCAAATCAAAAGTAACTGAACTGTTTGCAAAGTTCATGTCAAATAGAAGTGAACTGTACAAACATGTCACGTCAGTGCACAATTACCGATGAGAATATTGATGAGAATATTGATCTGACAGACGTCATTCATACGTTTAAAGTCACAGTGAAATCTGATTTATATTCGAGTCGTTTGTCCAGTTTTCTCCCATCGGAGCTGAACATGGCCGTCGTGTGAACACATGAATGTGACATCACAGAGAATCACAGCATGCTCCACTAATCACAATAACTAATCATGAATCAATCAGTGTTAATGATCTGATCAGACCAGCCTGTCACATGTGATTGAACTGATCCATGAAGCTGATTGGTGGATTTCTTCACAGTTTACAAACCTGTTGTGATGGATTCTTGCGATGGAAAATTCCTCAGCAGATAAAAATAACCTGAAACTCTTCTGATGTTTGAGACGTGGATGAGTCATCGTCTGACTCCTGGGGGGGGGGGGGGGGGGGGGGGGTTCTACTGTTACATCAGATCATCTGTTCCAGGATCAGCAAACAAACTGAAGTGCAGATGTGTCTGTGGTGGAGCATCAGAGTTTGATGGACAAAATGTCACCGACCTGCAACAGTCAGTGTGTGTGTCTGTGTGTGTGTCTGTGTGTGCTGGTTGTGTGTGTCATGAAGATGAACACAGCACATGTGTAAGATACGGTACACACAGGAACTGTAGGGGCAGAAACATACTCGTCTAACTTATCAACATGTCAATCAATCAGTCAATCAATTTCATTTATAAAGCCCAATATCACAAATCACAATTTGCCTCACAGGGCTTTACAGCATACGACATCCCTCTGTCCTTATGACCCTCACAGCTGATCAGGAAAAACTCCCCAAAAAACCCTTTAACGGGGAAAAAACAGTAGAAACAACATGTGTTTGTTACACATTATCGATGATGTGCTGCTGATGTTTTTTCTGCTGTTGAAGATAACTATGTCGTGACCTCCTCAAGTGTCACCACCCTGGTAGTCAATATGACCTGGCCCAGCATGGGCCCAGACTCTGCACACCAGAGGTCATAATTAAGGCCTCATGTGTTTGACCGACTCGGCTCAGAGACTTGCGATGAAAAAGTCTGGAGGAGGCGTCATGTTTTCAGGTCGTCCATCACATCCTTATATCTCAAGAACGCCTCAGGGGAGTTTCTTTGAATTTGGCACAAACATCCACTTGGACTGAAGAATAAACTGATCAGAAGGTCAGTGTGACCTCACAAAACATGTTTTTGTCTATAACTGCAGACTGGACTGGTGGGAGGAGTCATACAACCACAGGGCGGAGATTCTAGTTATTTAGGTCTTTGGTCTCTGGTGCTTTTTATTTTATATGAAGCTGATCTGAGCTGTGTTCTGATTGGTCGGTGTCATCCTGACACCATCACTTCAATTAGACCTGTCCTCTGACTCACTGTCATTCACCCCCTCTGTCCTCAGAGTCCCCCCGCCTGTCCACTGCCTCCATCAGCAGCAATGAGCGTGCTCCTTCAGCCACGCCCTCGGACTCCTCTGACCGGCGCCCGGTGAGCCTGATCTCAACGCTATCCTCGGGCTCTGGGTCCTCCAGAGACGACAACCTCGCCCCACCGCCGTCCACACAAACGTCTGACGTAGACTTGGACCTGAGCCCTGCGGGGGGCGCTGCAGAGGGCGAGGAGGGGTCGTCCCCATGCTCAGAGCCTGACAGGAAGGGGCGGAGCCCTGGCCTTACACACAAAAACAACAACAACAAAGAGTCCACGGCAGGTCGGGCGTCCAGCCGCCGCCACCAGGCATCACCGTTCATCAGCAGGAGCATGGCGCCGAACCCTCAGCTGACCTATCTGGACCGCGTTGTCATGGAGATCATTGAGACGGAGAGGATGTACGTCAGAGACCTGCGCATGATCGTAGAGGTGAGTCACTGAGGACGCTGTCGTCCAATCAGCTGCAGGAGACTAAACAGGTCAAAATACCAACTCCTGTGGAAGAAACCAGCAGGGAGAGTGGCAGGGTCCACCACCAGGGACAGACAGACAGACAGACAGACAGTGAGACAGACAGACAGACACACAGACACACAGACAGACAGACAGGGGCAGGCAGACAGGGACAGACAGACAGACAGTGAGACAGACAGTGAGACGGACAGACAGACAGACACACAGACAGACAGACAGACAGACAGACAGGGACAGGCAGACAGGGCCAGGCAGACAGACAGTGAGACAGACAGGAACAGGCAGACAGACACACAAACAGGCAGACAGACAGACACACAGACAGACAGACAGACAGACAGTGAGACAGACAGGAACAGGCAGACAGACAGACAGACAGACAGACAGACAGACAGGAACAGGCAGACAGTGAGACAGGGAGAGAAATAATGATTTCAATCTAAATAAAAAATCAGAATGATGCTGTAAAAAGATGATGTCATCAACTATAGATTCTACGTCTGACACTTTTATTATTATTGTTTTATTATTTTGTCTTCATGAGTTTTTTAATCAGTGAAGACACAGAAACAGTTTGAAGTCTTCACCTGAGGACAGAGGACGTCCATCTAAATAAAGACACTGTCTATAATTAACTGGTTAAGACGTTACGGATTAGCTGATTATGTAACAGTGAGGATCACAGATAAACCTGTCCCTGCAGGCTGCCGTACAAACTGTCCTCAGAGACACACTGAGGGACACTCGTACTGCACAGAGACAGAGAGACAGAGACACAGAGACACAGAGACAGAGACAGAGACACAGACAGAGAGAGACCAAGACATAGACACACTGACGGACACTGAATGAAATGAAAATGTATGAATGTAATATGTCAACATATAATTCAATCAATCAATCAATCAATCAATCAGTCAATCAGTCAATCAGTCAATCAATCAATCAATCAATCAATCAGTCAATCAGTCAATCAGTCAATCAATCAATCAATCAATCACAGTGCTGCTCCCCAGCAGTCTCTACACGATCTATAGCAGTGATCCAAAGTGTTTCTGTGTGTCAGCAGTTAATCTCACAAACTACTGGACCAGTCAGCCTCATATTTAGTGTGCACACATATAGCTGGATGTTTGACGACCTCTCGTAGTTACAGCGATTCACAATCCTCAAATCCATTTTATTGATCAGTTATAGTCTGTCTGTGGAGAAGAAACAATCTGGTCTGAACTAGTGAGAAGCACAGCAGCAGTTAGCAGCTAACTCAAAGAAGAAGAACAGTGGCTGCTAGCAGTTAGCAGCTAACTCAAAGAAGAACAGCAGCAGTTAGCAGCTAACTCAGAGAAGAAGAACAGCAGCTGCTAGCAGTTAGCAGCTAACTCAAGAACAGCAGCTGCCAGCAGTTAGCAGCTAACTTAAATCTTAGATTTAATTATTTTTATTCCATTTTATTTTTTCCTTATATATTTTTAATTCACAACATAAATTACAATTCAAATGAAGAACAGCAGCTGCTAGCAGTTAGCAGCTAACTCAGAGAAGAAGAACAGCGGCTGTTAGCAGTTAGCAGCTAACTCAGAGAAGAAGAACAGCGGCTGTTAGCAGTTAGCAGCTAAGTCAAAGAAGAAGAACAGCAGCAGCTGTTAGCAGTTAGCAGCTAACTCAAAGAAGAAGAAGAGCAGCTGTCAGCAGTTAGCAGCTAACTTAAATCTTAGATTTAATTCTTTTTATTCCATTTTATTTTTTCCTTATTCATTTTTAATTCACAACATAAATTACAATTCAAATGAAATAAGAACAAAATGCTGGAACGTTAATAAACTGTTGTGAAACAAATAATTAATAATTAATCCATGTTCAAATAAAAAAGAATAAAAACATCAGTGATAAATGATAAAAATAAAAAATCTTTAAAACCATAAAATAATATTTTTTACTCAGAGTTGAAAATGTTTGATTTGATTGAGATGTGATCACTCTGAGTATTGATCCAAACAGAAAGTAATCAGATTACACTGATGTCAGTCTGCCCCCTGCTGGACGAACCGAGACGTGACAGGAAGAGACGAAAACACGTCTGAAAACTTTAATTTTATTCACAGTGAAAGACCTTTGTTCTGACTCTGACTTTAAATCTCTCCTTCCCTTTCTTCCTCCCATCTCACATCCTCCTCACATCCCCCCCAGGACTACCTGGCCCACATCATTGATCAATGTGATCTATCGATCCGTCCGGAGCAGGTCTGTGCTCTGTTTGGAAACATCGAGGACATCTACGAGTTCAACAGGTGACGAAGTAGATTATAACAATAATCAATAATCAATATGAGCCATCAGCATTCACACATGGGCATGTTGTCTGAATGTTGCTGTAACGTTTCCTCAGGGTTAGAGCTGGCTGAGCTTCATGTGGGAGGGTGAGTTTGTTTTTCAGAGCAGGACGTCCTGACTGCAGCGTGCAGTGTGCTGTGTGTGGCGTGCTGTGTGCGGTGTGCGGCGTGCTCTGCGGTGGTCGATGATGATCTGGACACACGTGGTCACATGATTTGTGGTTACGTGTGATCATGTGACCATCACCACCTCCTGCTGCTCATCCATCCATCTTCTAACCGCTTCATCCTCTTGAGGGTTGCGGGGGGTGGAGCCTATCCCAGCTGACATTGGGCGAGAGGCAGGGTTCACCCTGGACAGGTCGCTCCTGCTGCTCAGTTTCTGCTCATTCAGAGTCACGGCAGGAGAAACTTCCTAAAATCTGACGGCTAACAAACTACTGAAATCACAACGTGGACAAATCCAGGGAAAAATATTATTTAAACTGTCACAATAATTTTAGTAAAGTGTCAGAAAAATATGAATAAAATCACTGAATTTGAATAAATGTCCGGAAAGAAAAATAGTGAAACGACACAAAAATATTTGCAAAATGTTCAAAGAATATTTTTAAAATAACCAAAAAATATCAGTAAAGTATCTGAGACACAGTTTTTTTTTTAAATGGCTGAAAATCATTTTTCTATTTTTTTTTTAAATGCCCACAGGAGCTGCAGTACAATGTGTCCAACGTGTCATAAATCAGTGTAATGGCAAACATTAGTTACAGATTAATAATAATGATTGAACAGATTCTTCATATTTAGAACAACAACAACAACAACAACAACAACAATAATAATAACTGAACATAAACTGTTCATCAGTGATTTTTATCAGATATTATTTATAAAGTTAAAGTGTTTCTGTGAGAGCTGAGCACAAACTGATGTGACAGCTCCACCTGCTGGTTAGGTGTCATCATTACATCTCCTGTCAGAGATGAGGAGGAGCAGGAGGAGGAGATCAGCTGACATGTTTCTGTTCATATCAAAGATTGAAAGATTTTTCTTGGTTTGTTCTTAAGATTTAAGAAGTCACAACAGATTTATTCACACTGAGAATCTTTTCTGGGCGTTTGGAGTTTCCTTTGGGCCGTTCAGTGTTTGAAAGTGATGAAGAGTCAGAGTGATGAAGGTGAAGATTAATGATAAGGACGTCAGCAGTTCTCCCTGACGTCTTTACAGTTACACTCTGAGACTCAAAGGTTCTCTCAGGAGCTTTTCATCACGTCACATGATCTTCATCAGCTGAGACGCTCCTCACTGATCCGTCCATGGTCACATTCACACATCTGAAACATGAGTAAATAGCAGTGTTCCCACGCTCATGGAAAAAGTTAGGAAATATAAAGAAGCCCTTTTTTCCAGACCTGGAAAAGGTTTGACATTATCCAAATGTTTTGGGAAAGTTTGGAATGACATTATTTTGTCTTTTGTTTCTAATCTGTTGATAAAAACTCTGAGTCACGTCTGACGTTACACAGACTGTCACTAATGTGAGATCCACTGCTGCTGCTCTGTGACCGTCACAGGTTAATGAAATGTGTGTGTTTGGTAGATTATTTCTTTGCTGTAACGAAGCTTCTTGTCAATAAATCTTATACCGTTGGAAAGCCTGTTTATTTCCCTTTTAAATGGAGCCACATTTGTAAGGATCATGCATTTTGTGGGATGAGCAGCAGAGCTGAGTATGTGGGTTGCATCCATGAAAGATTTGCCAAATCTCTTGGCAGCTCTTGTTTTAAGCTTGTTTATCATGTTTATTGACAAGAAGCTTTGTTACAGCAAAGAAATAATCTATCAAACATACATTTCATTACTTTTTGTGCTTCGTTATGTGTGAGCCCTGTGATGGTTTCTAATAATGATTCATTATAATTAGTGACACAGCTGATGAAGACAGTGAGAGGTGATCAAAAGCTCCAGAACTGTTACTGAAGGGTTTTTATCTCACTGCTGTTTAAAGGTTTAAATTCGCACTGGAGTCTCAGTGTCTCAGTGACTGACGGTGTTTCCTGTCCACAGTGAGCTGCTTCAGGCTCTCGACCTCTGTGACAATGACCCTGTCGCCGTCGCCAGGTGCTTCGTCATGAAGGTGAGAAACGCCGTCAGTCAGAAGGTTGTCGGTTTGAAACCTGAGAGAAGTTTAAAGTTTCTTATTCAAACAACAGAAAATGTCTCCTGTTTTCAGATAATAATCTTTGTTTGTTTTTTATTTTTCATATCAATGCCACGCCAGGAAAACAAAGACCCTATCAACCTGATACTGATAAGTTTATGTTGCTGCCGTGGTGTCGATATATTTCTGTAAATAATTTCCTATAAATCAAACTTCAGGTGTGAATTTGATGTTTTAATAAAATAAATTTGTAGTGATGAAAATGGCGTCTGTGTTTATAGTGAATGGAAGCCGAGAGGTTTTTGTAGGTTTTGTTTGAAATGATTTAGTTGTTTGTTCGGATCATTAAAACTCAGATAAACAAGCTCCAGCTGACGGCTGCAGGTCCGTCTTTTATTTCTTACAGCCTGAACATTTCGCTGATCGCTGAATGGATTTATGATTTGTATTTGTTTTTTGACGTTGCTTTGCAAAATCTTAATCTGAACTCGGCCCCCTGCTGGTCAGAGCAGGTGAAACACCTGACTGACAGCTGCTGATGGTTCATCACTCTGTCTTCTTTCAGAGCGAGTACTTTGAGATCTACACACAGTACTGCACCAACTACCCAAAGTGAGTCCTGCTGTTTGCTACCTGTTCACACCTGATGTTACCTGTTCACACCTGATGTCACCTGTTCACACCTGATGTCACCTGTTCACACCTGAATCTACCTGTTCACACCTGATGTCACCTGTTCACACCTGAAGCTACCTGTTCACACCTGATGTCACCTGTTCACACCTGAATCTATCTGTTCACACCTGAATCTACCTGTTCACACCTGAATCTATCTGTTCACACCTGATGTCACCTGTTCACACCTGATTCTATCTGTTCACACCTGATGTCACCTGTTCACACCTGATGTCACCTGTTCACACCTGAATCTACCTGTTCACACCTGAATTTATCTGTTCACACCTGATGTCACCTGTTCACACCTGACGTTACCTGTTCACACCTGATGTCACCTGTTCACACCTGAATCTACCTGTTCACACCTGTCACCTGTTCACACCTGATGTCACCTGTTCACACCTGATGTCACCTGCTCACACCTGATTCTATCTGTTCACACCTGAATCTATCTGTTCACACCTGATGTCACCTGTTCACACCTGATGTCACCAGTTCACACCTGAATCTACCTGTTCACACCTGATTCTATCTGTTCTCACCTGAATCTATCTGTTCACACCTGAATCTATCTGTTCACACCTGATGTCACCTGTTCACACCTGAATCTATCTGTTCACACCTGATTCTATCTGTTCACACCTGATGTCACCTGTTTACACCTGATGTCACCTGTTCACACCTGAATCTATCTGTTCACACCTGATGTCACCTGTTCACACCTGATTCTGTCTGTTCACATCTGAATCTATCTGTTCACACCTGATGTCACCTGTTCACACCTGAATCTATCTGTTCACACCTGAATCTATCTGTTCACACCTGATGTCACCTGTTCACACCTGATTCTATCTGTTCACACCTGATGTCACCTGTTCACACCTGAATCTATCTGTTCACACCCGATGTCACCTGTTCACACCTGATTCTATCTGTTCACACCTGATGTCACCTGTTCACACCTGAATCTATCTGTTCACACCTGATGTCACCTGTTCACACCTGAATCTATCTGTTCACACCTGATGTCACCTGTTCACACCTGATTCTATCTGTTCACACCTGTCACCTGTTCACACCTGATTCTATCTGTTCACACCTGATGTCACCTGTTCACACCTGATGTCACCTTATCACACCTGATGTCACCTGTTCACACCTGATTAAACCAGAGTCCTTGTTCACAGCTTGTTGTGTTGCTTCCTGTTGCAGTTCGGTTGCGGCGCTGACAGAGTGCATGCGGAATAAATCTCTGGCCAAGTTTTTTCGAGACCGTCAGGCGTCGTTGAAGCGCTCGCTGCCTCTCGGCTCATACCTGCTCAAACCTGTTCAGAGGATCCTCAAATACCACCTGCTGCTCCAGGTACCAAGCACACACCTGAGTGACATCACATCATCACTGACACACCTGAGTGACATCACATCATCGCCCACACAGCTTTTAGTCGTTGAAGATGGATCAATGTGCTGACTGAAATGACTCACAGGTGTCTGGTGTTTTTGTTGGTCACAAGTTTGATGACAATAAAGTTAAACTGAATTTAAGAATCTCAACTTTGTTTACTCTGTTGTTTAGAAATGTGATTCATAAATAATAAATATTATTATTTGCTTATTTATTCAGCACAGAACAAATGTACAAAGTGCACTGATGAAGATGATGTAATGATGATGATGATGTAATAATGGTGATGATTGTGTCTCTGTGCAGGAGATAGCAAAGCACTTTGACCCCGAGGAGGAGGGATACGAGGTGGTGGAGGAGGCGATCTACACTATGACCGGCGTGGCGTGGTACATCAACGACATGAAGAGGAAACATGAGCACGCCGTCAGACTGCAGGTCAGACACATAAATCCACCTGTACTGTGGTACCTCTCACAGGAAGTACTTAATATGTACTTTACCTGAGTCCACCTGTACTGCAGGATGTCAGAGGGAAGTATGTTCCCCTGTGTTTACATGTATGACTGTGACATGTTCCCATGTGTTTACATATATGATGGTGACATGTCCGCTGTGTGTTTACATGTATGATGGTGACATGTCCACTGTGTGTTTACATGTATGACGGTGACATGTTCCCATGTGTTTACATGTATGACGGTGACATGTTCCCATGTGTTTACATGTATGACAGTGACATGTCCGCTGTGTGTTTACATGTATGATGGTGACATGTTCCCGTGTGTTTACATGTATAACTGTGACATGTCCGCTGTGTGTTTACATGTATGACGGTGACATGTTCCCATGTGTTTACATGTATGACGGTGACATGTCCACTGTGTGTTTACATGTATGACTGTGACATGTCCACTGTGTGTTTACATGTATGACTGTGACATGTCCGCTGTGTGTTTACATGTATGACGGTGACATGTTCCCATGTGTTTACATGTATGACGGTGACATGTCCACTGTGTGTTTACATGTATGACTGTGACATGTCCGCTGTGTGTTTACATGTATGATGGTGACATGTTCCCGTGTGTTTACATGTATGACTGTGACATGTCCGCTGTGTGTTTACATGTATGACGGTGACATGTCCACTGTGTGTTTACATGTATGACTGTGACATGTCCGCTGTGTGTTTACATGTATGACGGTGACATGTCCACTGTGTGTTTACATGTATGACGGTGACATGTTCCTGTGTGTTTACATGTATGACGGTGACATGTCCACTGTGTGTTTATATGTATGACGGTGACATGTCCACTGTGTGTTTACATGTATGACGGTGACATGTCCACTGTGTGTTTACATGTATGGCGGTGACATGTCCACTGTGTGTTTATATGTATGACGGTGACATGTCCACTGTGTGTTTACATGTATGACGGTGACATGTTCCTGTGTGTTTACATGTATGACTGTGACATGTCCCCGTGTGTTCTCTTCAGGAGGTCCAGTCCCTGCTGCTGAATTGGAAAGGTCCGGACTTGACCACGTACGGAGAACTGGTTCTGGAGGGAACCTTCAAAGTTCATCGAGCCAAAAACGAGAGAACGCTCTTCCTGTTCGACCGCATGCTGCTCATCACCAAACGCCGCGGAGAGCACTACGTCTACAAGACGCACATCTCTGTGAGGAACGCTGTGATGACGTCACTGATTACACAACATAAAACATGACATCATCATGACATCTTCATTGCTGAAGGGTGAATGTTTCTGTCTCTGTGATGTTTCAGTGTTCCACCCTGATGCTGATTGAAAGCTCCAAAGACTCTCTGAGCTTCAGTGTGACTCACTACAAACATCCCAAACAGCCTCACACTGTCCAGGTGAGACCACCCACACCTACACCTGACCTACACTGAATCCTCCACCTGTCCATCAAGTCCACCTAAACTTAAACCCACACCTCCACTTCACCTCCACCTCCTGCTCACCTTCACCACTTGATGACCACTTCTTTTCCTGAACCCATCATTTTTATTTTAGTTATTTTTCTCAGACTTTCTTTATCAGCGAGGGGAAAGGTGTCGTGTACGTGTGCATGTGTTTGTATATATGTACTCTGTGTGTGTGTGTGTGCGTGTGTGTGTGTGTGTGTGTGTGTGTCTGACTCTTTGTTGTGTTGATGTTTACAGGCGAAGACGGTGGAGGAGAAGAAGCTCTGGGCTCATCACATCAAACGTATCATTCTGGAAAACCATCACGCCATCATCCCTCAGAAGGTCACACACCACTAACACCACTACACACACCAGTACACACACCAGTATACACACCAGGGGCCTGTATCACGAAGCGAGATCAACCTTTCCTAGGTTACCCAGACCTATCCTGGGTTGACTAACCCTAACAATGGCAATCAGGATAATCGGTATCACGACGCTGGATATCAACTCGGTAACTCAACCCAGGGTTGCTTTATCAAGAGCCGTGAACGCGCACGCAGCGGACCAATCACAATCATGAGAGAAGCGCAGCGTCACTGAGCGTCACTGAGCGTCCTCACAGAGCGCCGTATGTGAGGGGAAAAAAAAGTAGCTGTTTCTTGTGAGGATCAGAGATTAATTCTACTAAAATATGAGGAGGAGAAAAGCAACATTAGAGAAAAGGCCAACACCGTGGCAGCTGCAGGAGGAGGAAACATGCGTGGCAACACATAACGGGATGAATAATGTTTAGTTTTAGTTTAGATTAGTTTATTTGCACATAATGTTAAAAACAGACAGTATAACATTTACAAGATTAAAAAAAGAAAAGTGCCGGAGAGGTTAGAAGCCACTAAAAGCTTATCAAAGAAATTCCCCTGTCAAAACATCAATGAAATCACATAATAGAGAAGAAAAAGAAACGGGTGAGGAAAGAAGAAATAGAGGAGGAGAGAGGGAAAAATCAAGACAACACAAGGCAGCAAATAAAATGATGTGTAGGTTAAATGACTCATCACTGGTTCAAGTAGCTACAGTACCTGTACCTGTACATCTGACACTGATCACACCCTTGAATCCCATGAAATCAATGCTGCGCAGATGAATTGCGTGTATTACAATTATCTTGGTCTTCTTTGTCATAACGTTATATATGCTACAATAAAGCTTAAAGCTGACGCCACAATTAAATCATATCAACACCAAATTGATAGTCTGAATAAAATCATCCTGATATTGAGCTGTGTTAGAAATTAACAGCTGTGCAAGGATAGCCGTTCAGAGTAAGTTACCATGGTGATCTACCCCGATAAGAACTGAACCGGCTTCGTGAGACCGAAAACCCAGGGTTAACCCTGAAGTTACCTCGCTGAGACATTAATCCTGCTTCCTGATACAGGCCCCAGTATACACACCAGTATACACACCAGTATACACACCAGTACGCACACCAGTATACACACCAGCACACACACCAGTATACACACCAGCACACACACCAGTATACACCAGTACACACACCAGCACACACACCAGCATACACACCTGTATACACACCAGTACACACACCAGTATACACACCACTAACACCAGTACACACACCAGTACACACACCAGTATACACACCACTAACACCAGTATACACACCAGTACACACACCAGTATACACACCAGTACACACACCAGTATACACACCACTAACACCAGTACACACACCAGTACACACACCAGTATACACACCACTAACACCAGTACACACACCAGTACACACACCAGTATACACACCACTAACACCAGTATACACACCAGTACACACACCAGTACACACACCACTAACACCAGTACACACACCAGTACACACACCACTAATACCAGTACACACACCAGTATACACACCAGTACGCACACCAGTATACACACCACTAACACCAGTACACACACCAGTACACACACCAGTATACACACCAACACCAGTATACACACCAGTACACACACCAGTACACACACCACTAATACCAGTACACACACCAGTATACACACCAGTACACACACCAGTATACACACCAGTACACACCACTAACACCAGTACACACATCAGTACACACACCACTAATACCAGTACACACACCACTAATACCAGTACACACACCAGTATACACACCAGTACACACCACTAACACCAGTACACACATCAGTACACACACCACTAATACCAGTACACACACCAGGACACACACCAGTACACACCAGGACACACACCAGTACACACCAGTACACACACCAGTACACACACCAGTACACACACCAGTACACACACCAGTATCAGTGTTACAAATGTTTGATGTTTGTTGTTTTGTGTGTTTCAGGCTAAAGAGGCCATCTTGGAAATGGACTCCATCTGTATGTTCATATTGTTTATTGTTTACTTGTCATGTTGTTGTTGTTGTTTGTTATCTTAAGTTTTATGTTGCTGTTGTAAACATTATTGTCATGTTTTCTTTATGTTGTTTTGTGTCATGTTGTTGTTGTTGTTTGTTATCTTATGTTTTATGTTGCTGTTGTAAACATTATTGTCATGTTTTCTTTATGTTGTTTTGTGTCATGTTGTTGTTGTTGTTGTTGAAGATGACAATGATGTTGATGTCTCCGCCTGTAGACTCTCCCAGGTATCGTTACAGTCCTGAGCGGCTGAAGAAAGCTTTTTCCTGTCAGTCCGACGAGTTGCCACGAGACGGTCGTCAAGGACGACGACAGTCCGGTAAACAAACACAAACAAGATGAAGTACTTCCTGTTTACAAAGTCCTTCCTGTTTGTTCCATCAGGTCAATCTGTTTGTTTTCTTTCTCCCTCAGAGCCGACCAAACACATCCTGAAGAGCAGCAAAGGTAAAACTAACAGGTGTTCGATTCACTCGTTACCATGACAACCTCGCTGTGACTGACAGATTTATGTTAATGAGCTGCCGTGTTTTCTGTGTTTAACCAATCAACATGTCCGCTCTTCTTCTTCTGCTGCTGATTCTCCCGTCGGTCACACGCAGTCATCTTAAAGGTAAGAAACACTCGTGTCTCTGCTGCCACGTGTCACAGGTCAAAGGTCACAGACTGATCGTATGAACTCACTAGATCCATTTCTCTTTAAACTCTGTGTCAGTGAGGTCATCCACCTGACAGGTGTGTGTGTGTGTGTGTGTGTGTGTGTATGTGTGTGTGTGTGTTGGAAGTTCATAGTAAACACAGATGGAGTGTGTTGTCAGCGTGCTGACTGCAGGAGCGCCACCTGCTGTCAACCGGTGACTCTGTTTATTTCACGACCACAAGACGCCTCTGATGTTTCTGTGAATTTGGCGGTTCATCCAACCGACCTCACGACCCCAGACCAGGTGTAACCAGCATGACGTGATTTAGGAACTCCTGGATCCACGTTCCACGTCACCTTCCACGACCAACACTGCAGTCAACCAATCACAGAACTCTGACATCATCAGCTGCTCTCGTGCTTCTTTGGAGCTAAGCTAGTTTTCTAAATTCCAAAAACCCTGTAAGCTACTGCAGGGTTAGCAGTTAGCTCGCTAACTAGCTTGGCTATGTTAATGAGTACACATGTCAGCAGGCTCAGGTGTTGGTCGTCAATGTAGAAAATGAGCTTTGCTCTGAAGAAGCACAGGAGCAGCGAACTGATGATGTGAGAGGGCTGTGATTG
Source organism: Epinephelus malabaricus (assembly GCA_037127435.1). NCBI lineage: Eukaryota > Metazoa > Chordata > Actinopteri > Perciformes > Serranidae > Epinephelus > Epinephelus malabaricus. Next base: position 452,764 of record JANUFT010000012.1, on the reverse strand, counting down.
GTTGATTGCAATGTTGGTCGAGGATCGTTATGTGGATCCATGAGCAGGTTCTACTTGGCTAAATCACGTCGTGCTGCGTCACCACAACAGCTCAGGACCTCCACCTGCGTTTCCACCTGTACGATCGTCTGAGAGCAGACGCCTGAACAAACCCTCAAACCGTCTCAGCAAAGCTCGTCTGTACGCTCGCCGTCCTCGCCAGGGTCTGGACCTGACAGCAGATTGTCATGGTAACCAACAGCTGTGAGGTTGGTTGGATTTACTGCCAAATTCACAAACACAACAGAGAGACGTCTTCTGGTCCTGAAATGAACTGTAAGTTGACGGGCAGCAACTCTGGTGACGTTCCTGCAGTCAGCACGCCAACAACACGCCAACAACACGCCCCCTCAGACCCTGGGTACGTTAACCACAGATTGTATCAAATATAGACGCAGTCTCTGTGACGTCACCTGTAGGTTTCGGAGGCTCAGGTGGACGGCTCCAGGTGACTCCACCCACGATCGTGGACGTCAGAAACGTTAATTAAAAGTGTGAATAGACGCAGTGTGTGTGTGTGCAGCTCGCCAGCTGAGTCAGGACCTGCTTAGTCATAGAAACATGAGTCAGCAGTGTGTGACGTCCCGCAGCACTCAGACAGTGACGGCGTGTTACCGAGGGAGAGGCGCTCTCTGCAGCCCGCCGCCACCAACAGCACGCCGGGCTCCGCCCTGGGTGAGTCTGAGGCTGACCACGCTGCTGACGATGAGGAGGAGGAGGAGGAGGAGGAGCAGCTCAGCAGCAGGAAGGACTCACTGGAGCAACTGATCTGCAGTGAGGAAGAGGAGGAAGAGGAGGGGACGTTGAGTCCTCAGCAGTCTCATCAGATGCCAGCGGACGACAGTGAGCCAGACGACATTCTGCTGGAGGACGATCAGGTAGACGACTTCGCCAGCTCGGTGCTGGCTGCCATCTCCTGCTGGCACTACAGGGCGCAGGCTCTGCTCTCCGCAGGGGTTACCATGGTGACGGTGAGGCTTTCTGCTACGAGACGGGTCGCCAGCATTCCTCCGCCTGTCCAGCTCCAGCTCCGTAACACACTAAAGTCGGATAACGGCACTCAGCGACCACTTACGGCTCCGGAGCTCTCAGCTGTCTGCTGCATGAGCTACATGTGTGGAACTAACACGCTGCATGTTTGGTGACGGAGCGCTGGCGTCAGGATTCATCCCAGAGTGCACCTCAACATTTTAATAAATCCTCTCCAACACATAAGGGCCTCAGCTCCGCCTCTAAACCTGATCATCAGTCACCTGTCAGCTAACAGCAGGTAACGCCCCCCAAACACTGTGTGAGGACAGGTGTGGTGCCGTGTGCAAAGACTCTGACACGTGAAGCAGAGTGCTGACGAGAATAAAATCTGTAAGAAGAAGAAGAAGGTCTGTTGTACTGAAACTGACGTCCTGTAAACTCAAAGTGAAGGTGTGAGAGGAAGATCAAAAACGTTTATCGTCTGAGCAAAACTTTAACTGCAGCAAAGTAACGAACAAGACGCTGCACTGATGGTTACACTGACAGAGTCTGTAGGTCCGATCAGGGTTCAACTGTCAGAAGTTCAGACAGAAAAGTTTTAATCTGATATTTGTCTCGAACATGTAAAGACAAAAGATGAACACAAACACAACCAGAAAGAAACAAATAATGAAATTAATCATGTGAGAGCAGCTGTCAGTGTAACGTTAGTTTGATTTATACGTCTGAAAAAAACTCAGACTTTTCTTAATATACAATCTTTATTACCGTTTAACTTTGTCACACAAAAATAACACATTTAAATGTATTAATCACCAAATATCTCTTACGTAATATAAACCTGCCTTAGTACATTATATAAATTACCAGTTATCCGCGACATAAACCAGTCTGCCTATACAGTATATACATATATTTACATATATATAGATTAAAAAACTCAAGTGAAGTTAAAGTACCTCAGACCTGTTCTTCAGTACAGTACTTGAGTAAAAGTACTTAGTTACATTCCAGCAGAGGGAGGCACAGTAACTGAGATCAACAGACCGACTTCAGTCGTATTAATAAATGATTAATAATCCCGTCATTGTAAGCACTGTAAAACATCATCTAAATGAGTGTTCTCTGATCTTTGTAAAGGTTCAGAAACACCAAACCAACTTCAGAGAACTCGCAGCGATGAAGGCCGACTCTTGAGTCACCTCATGTCACCGTGTCTCGGCCAAAGACTTGAACGCACCCTAGGGACTCCAGCTGCTGGCCAATAAGCACGTCTGTTCTGCTCCTGCTGAGAGGTAATAACCCTCCACAGCAGCAGACGGCGGTTGTTAGGGCTGGGTGATATGACCAAAATCTCATATCACGATATAGGTAATTTTATATCCCGATAACGATACATATCACGACATAGGTCATTTTATATCCCGATAACAATACATATCACGATATAGGTCATTTTATATCCCGATAATGATACATGTCACGATATAGGTCATTTTATATCATTTTATATCCAGATAACGATACATATCACGATATAGGTCATTTCATATCCCGATAACGATACTTATCACGATATAAGTCATTTCATATCCCGATAACAATACATATCACGATATAGGTCATTTCATATCCCGATAACGATACTTATCACGATATAAGTCATTTCATATCCCGATAACAATACATATCACGATATAGGTCATTTTATATCCCGATAACGATACATGTCACGATATAGGTCATTTTATATCATTTTATATCCCTGTAACGATATATATCGCGATATAGGTCATTTTATATCCCGATAACGATACATATCACGATATAGGTCATTTCATATCCCAATAACAATACATGTCACGATATAGGTCATTTTATATCATTTTATATCCCAATAATGATACATATCACAATATAGGTCATTTCATGTACCGATAACGATACATATCACGATATAGGTCATTTTATATCCCGATAACAATACATGTCACGATATAGGTCATTTTATATCATTTTATATCCCGATAATGATACATATCACGATATAGGTCATTTTATATCCCAATAATGATACATATCACGATATAGGTCATTTCATGTACCGATAACGATACATATCACGATATAGGTCATTTCAATCCAATGGTCTGAATATCGTCGCCGTCTCGCTGCATCTCTGCTCTTTCTCAGTGCGGCGGGGCTTCAGCGCTGAGAAAGAGCAGAGGTGGAGTTATATAAACTCGATATGTTACTATAAGTGCCGTAAAAACTTAACGAATTAAAATGTCAAGAAGAGTAATTTACCAATGAGATCCGTGCAAAAGATGGACAGACTCCAAATGCCGAAAAATATTGCCATAAAAAGTGTAATTTGCGTCACAACGATATAAACAATAGACCAAAATATGAAACGATAGACATTTTTCTCTCGTCACATGATATATATCATCATATCGCACAGGCCTAGTGGTCGTCTGTATTCATCAACAGGAAGAGCGTCTTGATGCTAGTTAGCCAGTTAGCACATTAGCAACACAATCAGAGCATATTTACCGTGCGCCAGTGAACAATAACACAAACCATCAGGAAATGTTTCTGCTGAAGAGAAAAATGATCAAACCTCATGGAACAAGTTGGTTTGGTCTCACTCCCTCTGGACTTTAGCTCCTCCTTTACTCACCGTCGCTCCTCTGCTCCTCACCTGAGCTCAGCTCACAGTCAGAGGGAGGTCATTTAGTGATGACGGGCTCTGACGTCTCTGATTCAACATGATGAATCAGCTGAAATAAAGCAGACACACTTACGAGTGTTCCCAACCACTGGTAAAACTTTCTCTGACCTCAGAGGAGAGCAGAAAAAAGAAACTGTCGATGAATCCATAAATCTAATGTGAGAACAGATCCTAGATCCAAAGAGGAAGAAGAGGAAATGTGTTGGTGTGTTTCCTGTGTGAGGCCCACAGGAGAACCAGAGGATTTACTAAAATGTTGACATTTCTGTCAAATTAAAAAATGCTTTCAGCAACTGATGCAACGACTTTACAGCCTTTTTTTTGGGTTTGTAACATGGTTTTTGCTTCGCCGTCATGTGACCTGCAGCTTCTGCAGCATCTTGAGTTGCTGTGAGGCCGAATGCCCCGACTCCTCTGGGTGTTTGTGTCATTGCATGTGTGGTGTCACTGGTCTGTGTGTGGTGTCACTGGTCTGTGTGGTGTCACTGGTCTGTGTGTGGTGTCACTGGTCTGTGTGGTGGAGCTGATAACCAGCTGTGCTGAGCTGCTGCACTGATGGTTGTTGTTGTTCACGCTGTCTGTATTAAAGGGTCAGTTTACACAATAGAACCATAAAATTCACTGCTCAAAAAACTGAAGGGAACACTTAATGGTCGCAGTCTAACAGGAAGTCAGTTAAATTTCAGAGATCAATCAAGTGTTTGTGAATCAGTTTCAGCTGCTTTGGGTCAAATCAAAGAGACAAACAGGAAATGGTTTTACATGTGGTGTCCACAGACAGTTGCTCTCTCCTCATCCTTCCTCACTGACTCTTCTCTAGTTTGGTCTTCTGCTAGTGTCCTTGTCACTACTGGTAGCATGAGGCCGTACCTGCAGCCCAATCAGGTTGATACCAGACACCAGGAGACCGGCCGTTACACCAGGAGAGCTGGACAGGGCCGTAGAAGGGCATCAACCCAGCAGCAGAAGCGCTATCTGCTCCTTTGTGTGAGGAGGAACAGGAGGAGCACTGCCAGAGCCCTACAACATGACCTCCAGCAGGCTACTGGTGTGCATGTTTCTGACCACACTGTCAGACCTCGCAGACTTCAGTCATTCATCAACATCAGATGCTCAGTTCAAGTGTTCCCTTCAGTATTTTGAGCAGTTACTTTTATTTACCGTCATCTCTGATGTTGTGTTTCACATCGTTTCACACGTCTCCTCAAAGCGTCCAAACATCACATCAGACGTCAGCAGCTGTGAATCATTCAGACACGTCTGTAGGAGAACAGGACGTTTTGAGTTTTGTGTGAAGTGACCCTTTAACAATCAGAGGACACAGCAGAGTGATACAGTTTGTTACTCATGATATAAAAATATTTAAACTCAGAATGTGTGGCTGTTAACGATCTGATGTGAAGGTTAATTAGACGTCTTGTGTTTGTTGAAGGAGGCGGACGGAGGCAGCGTCTCTAACGGCTGCAACAAAGAAAACGGTCGACTTCCTGAAGAAGATGAATCAGGTGGAACTGAACCAGCGAGTGAGCAGGTGAATAACAGCACAGGTCTGATATCTCAAAGTTGTGACATCACTTCCTGTCCGGCCTCAGGTCCAGCAGTAACCCAGTACAGTCTCTCATTCAGCGTTTCTTCCATCGTTGCAGCTGGTTCCTTCAGTTTGGGCTCAGCTCCACTGCAGCACTCAGGTTCAAGGAAGATGTGCAGAACATTTAGTTTCAGTGACACAGACGTTACTTTGTGAGCACAGTCTGCACAACAGAGTTTGGTTTCATCCACATCTGTGAAATCCACCAATGAACCACCAACATTTCGCTTCTCTGTCCAGCTGTGATGTTTAACCCACAGTGGCCTGTGGGATCCCACTGAGCAAGCAACGTCTGTGGACGTCCAAGTCTAGTTGATATCACGTCTGTGGACGTGATATCAACTAGACTTGGACGTCCACAGACGTTGCTTGCTCAGTGGGATTATGGGAAATGACCACTAAGAATTTGAATACTGAATGAAAGAATCTCACAAACGTTCCAGCTCTAATTATCTTTCCTGATTTTCTTTCATTCCAGCTCTGCAAAGAAAAGCAGCAGCAGGAGAAGACTGAAACTGGACCGACGGAAGACCCTGAACCTGAACCCTCCTCTGGTCTGGACAGTTTGTCTGCTACACCTCCCAGGATCTCAGCATCTCCTCAGAGTTCAGACGAACTGAAACCTGAAAGAGATCCAGAGCCCACAGAGCCACCGTCCTCCGCCACACCTGATTCAGATTCAAAAACCTTGAGTAGCGGGGAATCCTCTGATGATGAGGAGGATTTGAAAGAGGCAAGAGAGAAAGAAGGTGAAGCCACCAGCATCCTTCCCTCCTCTGTCCTGGACAAAGCCAGCGCCATCGCTCAGCACTTCACTAACAGTGTCAAACGAGGCAGCCTGGCCCAGGACGACGCCCGCTCCCTCGGCTGTGCTTCACCACGGCTCCCCAGCAGGACCGGCAGCACCCTCAGCCTCAACTCCGAACACCCTGACCGAACACAGCGGCTCAACAGCATCTGCTCTGATCCTGCAGAGACCTTCGGCATGACAGATTTGACCCTGCTGTCTCCTCGGGACGACAGCCTCTTTGACGGCGAGCGAGGCATTCGGAGGAGGAGAGACTCCACCCTGTCAAAGCAGGACCAGCTCCTCATTGGCAAAATCAAGAGTTACTACGAGAACGCCGAAAACCAGGACGCCACCTTCTGCCTCCAGCGCAGAGAGAGCCTGACGTACATCCCGACCGGGCTGGTCAGGAGCTCTGTCAGCCGGCTCAACAACATCCCGAATACAAATCCCTCCACCTTGACCACGTCCTCCAGTCTGGAGTCAAACTCAGCTTTACCTGCAGATACCCAGCGTCACATCGTCTCCAGTGACTCTTTGGACTCTTTCAAGTCCGATCAGAGAAGCACAGATCCAGAGGATTCAGAAGAAAGCCCCTGGTCCAGATCTCAAAGCTTGCAGGACAATCCATCTGAGGATGAAGAGTTCAGACCTTCATCTGAAATGATCAAAATCTGGCAGACGATGGAGAGACAGATCACCAGGTCCCAAAGCGAAGATAGAGGGCGTGAACGAGCTCGAGAATCTCCAAGAATCTCCAGAGCGACCAGCGTCGGCACAACAAAGACCCCAAACAAGAGCTGTGACAGAGAGAGTGGAGCGTCTGACCTCAGCGTCATCACTGAGGAATCCAGAAGTCCTTCACCTCTCAAGCTCAGAGCTGCCACTGTCAATCGGACAGGAAGTCTGAAGGATACGCTGAAGGTGTTTGCGGAAGAAGCTGTCGGCCTCAGGGCTCCGGTTCCCCGGGTCGCCCAGCTGAAGGCGGAGGCAGAGGGAGAAAAACCCAGCGAGGATTCAAACCAGCCGGGCGACGAAGACAAGACGAAGAGCAAAGTCCTCCATCTGGCCCGTCAGTACAGCCAGCGAATCAAAACCACCAAACCAGTGGTCCGACAGAGAAGTCAGGGCCTCCTGATCGGCAAGAAGACCTTACCCTGTGTGGTGGAGGAGAAGGAGGGCGCAGGTACGGTGACGTCACTTTACCCTCAGATTTCTGTTTGTCCTTAGGGTCAGATACAGAGACCGGCAACTGGCGTCGCATCAGGAAGTTCACGCTAAAGTTCTAATATCTTTAATGTTGATGAATGACGTCATATCAAACGAGTGAGTAAAGTAGAAACCATATGTTAAACAAAGCTGACGAGATCATTCAAACACTCGTTCATAACTTTAAGGATCATTCTGGTTGATTCCAGTTCTGCTCTTATTTGATAGTTTTCTTTCAGGCTGATGGTCCAGAAACATGAGCGGTCACATGATCCAACAGATTATAAAACTCATCTCCTGCAGCACATCCTTGTTTGAATGAAAAATAAAAACTGTAACGGCGAGAACATTTAGTCTGTGTTTGATGTCATCATGTTCTACGCTTGTGATGACGTCATTATGCTAAGTTACATGCGGTGCAAAACATGCGGTGGCGCCAGTGTAATGGATGATGAACCCATCACGTCACATGTTCTTCTGCTCATAAAAATGATCTCAAAAACGTCAGATGTTTGTTTATTTAAAGACACATTTTCAATACTTTTATGAATTGTTCTGTTTTGTTGACTCTCAGAACCTTTTAGCTCAGGTCAGACAGGTTTTAGGTTCACAAAGCATTTACAGATACTCCAGGAAATGACATCACAATAAGCAGAGACGCCGCTGTAGGCTCTGTCGGCCTATTTCTGTAGCACAGTAAAAGTCTGGATTCCACTTTAACGGAGCTGTTTTATGTTTCGCAGGTAAACCCAATCTGACTCTGCCGCTAGTCTCTCACAACCAGGCCACGTCTCAGCCGCTGAGTCCTGTGGACCAGATCCAGACTGCGACCTCGGACCTCACCTGCAGCTCGATGGCCGGTTCCTCGAGCCGGGCTCGCTCTCGCAGCCCCCTCAGCCCCCTCAGTCCTCCGCCCCCCATTGAGGGCTTCAACTGGCCCGACGTCCGAGTACTCCGCTCCAAATACTCCGACCATGGTCTGAGGAGGCACTCCAGCTGCTCCTCCAGCCTGCTCCTCGCTGATGGAGCTTCTGGCGAGGCTCCTTCACACAAGCCTCGAGGCAGCCGGGACGCCAGCAGAGAGGAACGCAGGAAGCGGCTTCAAAGAGCAAATTCTCTGGACCCTCGGCTGAGTGGAGCACAAATGACTGAGCTGCAGAAGCTCCAGGATCAGGTCGCCAACAGTGACTACGACAGTTACTACGTTGCAGCTGAGGCGCCGCTCCCAGACAACCCCGAACACAGGATCATCGTCATGGAGAAGCTTCCAGAGCCTGAGACAGAGCCGGCTCAAACAGCCAAAGAAGAAGAAGGGGACGACAGCTACATTCAGATCCGTTCCCCGACCAGCAGGGAGAAGATCTCCATCATGGCCGTCATCGACCGCTGCCGCGTCTATCAGGAGTCTGACGAATATAAACAGAGGGAGGATGTGAAGGCCAAGACAGAGGCGGGGAGGGCTCAAGAGCTTGACGCCAAAGATCCGGACGACGAGTCCCAGAAAACAAGCTCAAACTGCGGGCCAAAGACGGAAGGCGGTCAGCAGAGCATCGTAAAAAACCTGAGAGAAAAGTTTCAAAGCCTGAGCTGAATGAACGGCGCCGCAAAACTGTCAGAGCGTCATGTTTTATCTCTTTAAGTAAAGAACAGAGAACTGATTGTGCAGCAGACGACTGTTAAACAGCTTCAGAGGACGAGATCTGCTCATTCTGTCATTATCAAAGAATCATCTGTAAAATATTTTGATTCGGCAAACGTGTGAAAAACATTTTATGATCAGGACATAAAATGTTTAAATGTGGAGATCAAGAAATAAAACATCCGGAATTCTCACGGCTACATAATTATATCTTTATAATAATTATTGTGATTTTAAGAAAACTAATGTTCAAAAGACAAAAATGTCACTCATGATTTCAGCGGCTTTTTTTTATAAAGATCTTTTCCCAGCGTCCTCTCTGGCATCTCATCGAGAAATGTCTTGAATTCTGTAAATATCTTTATACAGTCGTCGAGTACAAACCACCTCCAGTCAGAATATTTGTTCAAAGCACCTTTTTGTACAGGATGTAATTTTGTGCATTTTCCTCTTCAGTCGTTCTGACTGAAAATAGATTTTAGGGGGTCGTGTGGACGCTCAAGGATCAGTCTCACAGTTAAAGTCATCGTCTTCTCTAAAAGCTTCATGTGTTCCAGCTACAGCAGAGATTGTTCTCACTAAAGCTCGTCTGTGTGGAGTCCTAACCGCCAAACTTTACCTCTGCACGTCTCTTCAGTCACATTTCTTAAAACAACTCACAGATTTTGCAGCTGCAAAACTTCTGGTGTTTTTTTTATGAAAGGAAACGAGACTGATGGAAAAAGTCAGAGGAGAGAATATTCTTTGACCGAGAAGCGTGGTGGTTTTAGCAGTTAGCACTGGAGCTATCTGTTGACCATTGACTGCTGGGCGCAGCAACTGAGCTCCGAGCTGGACTCCGCCCACAGCAGCAGATCAGTAGGTACTTCAGGGTGTGTGTCAGACTCCAGTTTCCAAACTGGGTGCGTGTTGACAGATGTGTCCTGGAGGTCAAACTAACTTTGGTTAAGGCCCTCATGTAACCCCACTTCTAAAACATCTGTGCTGTCCCTTTAAGAGAAACTGTGTAAGTGTTGCCTGATCTTCTGGTTTCATAAAACAAATCTCTGATAATTTGATATTTAACAGTGAAGATTTAAAGTGCAGCCTGTCAGATAAACGTACGGAGGACCAAACCTGTTTCACCAGGAGTCAGATAAATCAGTGGATGATGTAAAAATACGATCACACAAACACTGAGACCGATCAGTTATTTTTAATGAGTAAATGTATGATTATGAATTTATTTCGCTCAGCAGTTTATTTTTCCACCAGTACAAATAAATTCCTTCAATATGTAAATAAGCCAATCACCTAATTAATTTTACCCTCAGTGTTTGAACGATTTGTTTTCCTACATGTTTGTGCCTTTATTTAATCTGTGCGTTTCACTTTGTCCATCAACGTATTTCCTGGTGACTCAGGTTCTGTTCTCCGAACACTCGAGTCATTTTAACTAACAGGTTCTTTTTAGCAGCTGGCTCAGTGGCACGTCGACGGATACGGGACTTGAACCTGTGACTTGAAGCACTGGTCCACCCTGCACATGATGTTCCTCCCTCAGTGCACCACTGTTAACCCTTCCTGTTCCTCCTATTTATTTCCTCCTGTGTAAATAGAGACAGATGTGTATTTCTATAAGTCGTGTGTACAAACATGTTTATGTGTCATCAGGAGACGTCTGTTGTGTTCCTCATTAAAACCACACATACAGGATCAGCACCGTGTGTGTGTGTGTGTGTGTGTGTGTCATCATTCTGTGTGTGTGTGTGTGTGTGTGTGTGTCATCATTCTGTGTGTGTGTGTGTGCATCATCATTCTGTGTGTCTGTGTGTGTGTGTGTGTATGTGTGCATCATCATTCTGTGTGTGTGTGTGTGTGTGTGTGTGTGCATCATCATTCTGTGTGTGTGTGTGTGTGTGTGTGTGTGCATCATCATTCTGTGTGTGTGTGTGTGTGTGTGTGTGTGCATCATCATTCTGTGTGTGTGTGTGTGTGTGTGTGTGCATCATCATTCTGTGTGTGTGTGTGTGTGTGTGTGTGTGCATCATCATTCTGTGTGTGTGTGTGTGTGTGTGTGTGCATCATCATTCTGTGTGTGTGTGTGTGTGTGTGTGTGCATCATCATTCTGTGTGTGTGTGTGTGTGTGTGTGTGTGCATCATCATTCTGTGTGTGTGCGTGTGTGTGTGTGCATCATCATTCTGTGTGTGCGTGTGTGTGTGTGTGTGTGTGTGTGTGTGTGTGTGCATCATCATTCTGTGTGTGTGCGTGTGTGTGTGTGTGTGTGTGTGTGTGTGTGTGTGTGCATCATCATTCTGTGTGTGCGTGTGTGTGTGTGTGTGTGTGTGTGCATCATCATTCTGTGTGTGTGTGTGTGTGTGTGTGTGTGTGTGTGTGCATCATCATTCTGTGTGTGCGTGTGTGTGTGTGTGTGTGTGTGTGCATCATCATTCTGTGTGTGTGTGTGTGTGTGTGTGTGTGTGTGCATCATCATTCTGTGTGTGTGTGTGTATCATCATTCTGTGTGTGTGTGTGTGTGTGTGTGTGTGTGTGTGTGCATCATCATTCTGTGTGTGTGTGTGTGCATCATCATTCTGTGTGTGTGTGTGTGTGTGTGTGTGTGTGTGTGTGTGCATCATCATTCTGTGTGTGTGTGTGTGTGTGTGTGTGTGTGTGCATCATCATTCTGTGTGTGTGTGTGTGCGTGTGTGTGTGTGTGTGTGTGTGTGTGCATCATCATTCTGTGTGTGTGTGTGTGTGTGTGTGTGTGTGTGTGCATCATCATTCTGTGTGTGTGTGTGTATCATAAACACTAGTATTACTCTGTTATTATTCTGAATATGTTGCGGGTCATCAGTGATGTAATTGGCACTTCTTCTCAGGCTGGTTTTGTGGATTCGTATCTGAATATCGTGTCTGGAGCTCTCTGTGTGTTAATGACACTCGTTACCTGGACAGGTCGAAGGACACGTATGTTTCCTTTCAGGTCCAAAACACAAACCAAAGCCTGAGAAGTGTTTGGTTAGCTAGCCTCCGTTAGCTTCTGAAGCTACAGCCTACTGAATGTCATGAATGACCTGCAGCACAGGAACCAGTGAAGGAAACATGGAAACTCTTGAGCTCTGTGTCGTCACAGTGTGTGCACATCAACACTGTTCAGCTTTTGTCGGCAGCGTCGGTCACTCGGTCACTCTAAACATGTAATATATTACTCACTAATGGTTTCTCTTTATTACTCCCTGCCAACAGTAATTCCTTACACTACTTCTACATTACACCCCATAAAACTGGTGGTAGTGTGTCTCCCCAAACTTCAGATGTGTCTCTGTGTGAATGTCATCACCTCTCTGTGTCTGCAGCTGTCCACCAGTAAAACCCAGTTTGGGTTGTTCAGCTGGTGCAGAGCTACAGCCGACCTCCGCAGCCCAGGAAGGCTGACCTTTGGTGGGGTGTATTTCTTGGAGCTTCAGGTTGTAGTTGGTGTTTCAGAGCCGAGGTTTAAGGACGGGTTTTCCACAGTCGTCTTTCCTCCGACAGAATCAAAGTAATGAGAATATTTCAGCTGCTGACGTAAAAAATGTTTCTGTCTTCATAACGAGCTGCTTTGTGACGTGTGCACAGTGAGACGATTATGGAAATGAGTCGGCTTTGTGACTGTTGTTTTTCAGTCAGTAGTGATGTGATGACAAGTTGTTTAGTTTTGGAGTAACTGATGTTACACTGACATTTCATCAGTAATTAGTTACACTACTCCTTACTGGGAAAAGTAATGTAGTTACTGTGACTCATTACTGCCCAACACAGACTCAATAATGAGATCATCTGCAACATGGATAACACGTTCACACACTCAGGTCGTTTTCTCAGCGCCATTAATGACATCATCGCCGTCGCACAATTAAAACACATCATATCAACGTCCGCTGGTGAAACATTCATCACATGAATTTTGTCAGCGCAGCCTTTGAGATATTTCCTGTAGGGACATCAGCACACAGAGTAAAGAGGAAACAGCAGAGGCACTTTATCAACCCGCTGAGTACTGCCATTAGCATCAAGCTAGCAAAGAATGTTCTTTCTTCATAATGGAGGATATAAAGGAATCAAACTCACGGATAGTGTCTGGGCCTTTACTCAGCACAGCTGCAGAGGCTACCAGCTGCATCTCAAACACACCACACCATTTATCACTCTGGTTTTAGTTTGAATCCTGTTAAATCTAATGCATCTCGCCATCATTTCAAACACTTCCTGTTTATGTTTCAAATTAAAAGCTGAGAGAATCCTTCCTTTTCTAAAAAGGCTTTTATTGTGAAACATCTGCAGGAACTTCCTGTGGAGGATTCAGTGACTGTCATAGTTTTCATGCAGTACTTCAAATGTAGCTCCGCCCATCTGGTGACACTTTTTCTGTCACTACAGTAACAGATCAGCTGGAGCATGAACAGACACAGTGACTGAGGTAATCATGATGATGAAAACAGGACAATCATAACCTGATGACATCACACATGTCATAAAAGACAACCAGTGATGACTGGTCATGGACCATCGTGTAGTGTGTCATGTCTGTCGGCCAACTCACGGCAAGAGTTCACGACTCCAGCATCACCTGATCTGACACACAGACTGTAGGAACGGACACACGTCATGTAGTCTGAGCCCAGCGTTGGTTACACTCCACCTCCGCTCCTCAATTAGTCTCATTAATATTCATTAACTGCTCACGTGATGTCGCTCAGCAGTGACGTAACTCAGTGTCACAACAGGAGATCTCATCTCAGCCTTCACTTCACCGTCCTGCAGTCTGAAAGTTCACGCTTCAGTGACATCATTCTCTTCCCATAGTCCTGACACACACACACACTCACACACTCACACACACACACACACTCACACACACACACACACTCACACACACTCACACACTCACACACACGCTCACACACACTGGGCTCTGCTGTATTGAGAGCAGAGGTTTTGTCCCTCAGAGACGGGCTGAGGCTGCGTCTCAAATGAAGGACAGGTTTTATCACATAGTTTATTGAAGGTAAATATCAGAGATGTATTCGCAGTACTGGGACACAGCTCGGGGACACAGACCCGACTACAGGAGATACACAGTGAGTATCACACACTTTATTCTCTGCAGAGTCCAAACAGGACTGTTCGTTCTAAACCGAAGTTAACGATGCTGTAAAGAAATTAAAAATGCACCAGAGGGAATCTGCTGTTTGTATCCTCTCTGACCGAGCTGTGATAAAAAAGATAAGACTTGTGATGTCATGATTTTATTTTGAAGCTGATTCACTCACCTGTGTGCTGAGAGTTAAACCTGCGTTATATTTTACGGTGGTTGTGCATCAGGAGGAACAACAGAGGGTACGAACTGACCTCATGCTGCCCACCCTTTTTTCTGTAGTTCCATTTCCTGTTTTGTTTCCTAACTTTTCACAGTCGATGGCTGTGAAATGAACTTTTATTTTCTATGATTAATATATAAACAATAAAACGGGGTAGAACTAGAAAAGTTTTTAACTTCTTCCGAACCAAATTATTTGAGTTGCTCAGATGTTAATATCTTTGTGTCTGTATTGTTTTAACGTGTTCAATACATTCATTAAAAACGACCTTATATAAAGTGATGACTTTGTTTGGTGCTTGAGTTGTTAAGTTATTGAAGTCGACTCTGTAAGTGCACTCTTAGAATAAATGGTTCTATATGGGACCATTTGAAGGTTCGATCACTCTCCCAAACCTTGTCTTGCCTTATTGCAGTGGTGGTTTCATACTGACTGTGTTGGTCATTAAACTGTAGTTGCAGCATATTGAAACATCACTGTATACGTTATGAATCATGATCTACATTACACAATATAAATAAAATATTCTGTTCTTGACTTTCAGAAATTTTATGGACCCTGTTTTAGACAGATGGTTCTTTAGTACAGGAATTAAGGTGCTATATAGAACCTTAATGAACCCTTTTTTTCTCAGAGTGTGGTGATGGAGACTGAGCTGAAATGCGCATCACGTTCTGGAAACAGTTTGTGTTGTTGTGTTGTGATACTCGTAGCCTGTCTGTATTTGGTCGTGCAGTATTTTGAGCTCTTGGGGCCACCGTACTGATCAACAAATGACAAACGTAACAAACGTCCATCCTTCCATCATCTATCCATCCATCATCCATCCATCCATCATCCATCCATCCATCCATCCATCATCCATCCATCCATCATCCATCCATCCATAATCTATCATCCATCATCCATCATCCATCCATCCATCCATCCATCCATCATCATCCATCCATCCATCCATCCATCCATCCATCCATCATCCTTCCATCCATCCATCATCCATCATCCATCATCCATCCATCCATCATCCATCCATCCATCCATCCATCCATCCATCCATCCATCATCCATCCATCCATCATCCATCCATCCATAATCTATCATCCATCCATCATCCATCCATCCATCATCCATCCATCCATCATCCATCCATCCATCCATCCATCCATCCATCCATCCATCCATCCATCCATCCATCCATCATCCATCCATCCATCCATAATCTATCATCCATCCATCATCCATCCATCCATCCTTCCATCCATCATCCATCCATCATCCATCCATCCATCCATCCATCCATCCAGCCATCCATCCATCCATCCATCATCCATCCATCCATAATCTATCATCCATCCATCCATCATCCATCATCCATCCATCCATCCATCATCCATCCATCATCCATCCATCATCCATCCTTCCATCCATCATCCATCCATCATCCATCCATCCATCCATCATCCATCATCCATCATCCATCATCCATCATCCATCCATCCATCATTCATCCTTCCATCCATCCATCCATCCATCCATCCACAGACTCTCCCACTTGTCTCCACTCTCCTTCGTCAGCCGTGCAGGATTTAACTGGTCCATTTCCACTTGTTCCAGATTTTCAGTGTTGCTTTGTGTCTTTGTTTTCCAGCCACCAGATCCTGATCCTGATCCTGAACATGATCCAGATCCAGATCCAGATCCTGATCCTGATCCCTGATCCTGAAGTTGATCCTGAACCTGATCCCTGAACTTGATCCTGATCCCTGATCCTGAATGATCCTGAACCTGATCCCTGATCCCTGAACCTGATCCCTGATCCCTGAACCTGATCCCTGATCCCTGATCCTGAACCTTTATCTGAACCTCATACCAGTCCCCCTCCTGCTGATTAATTGTGTTCAGACCAGTGAGCGTTTGTATTTTCATGTTGTCACTGAACTGGTCTGAATGATGAGATGATGAATGAAACAAAAGTGTTTGTTTGCTACATAAGGTCAAAGGTCATCAGACTAACTGAGGAGTAGATGACCTGTAAAGGTTTATGAGCACAGGTTTGGTCGTCATGGTGATGTAATCGCTGACTCTTCCTCTGTCCGCCTGCAGGTGGTGGAGGGAGAGACTCTTCTTCCTCTGGGCTCAATGTGTCGCAGGAAGCGTCTTCGCTCCGCAGGAGAGGATGACGAGGAGGTGAGGAGATGCACGTCGCGGCCGAACCCCGAAGGCTCGCTGTCGGCCGACGAACTGAGTCGCTACAGCAAGCCGGAGGAAGAGGAGGAAGGGGAGGAAGGGGAGGAGCTGCAGAGACTGTGTCAGCGCTGCCACATCATGGCGTCACAGCTGAACAGACAAGCTGCTGCTATGACCGACACCACGGCCCTGAAGGTCAGCCACAACACCACACTGTCAAACACGTTAAAGTCATCACAGCGTCCAAACACGTCAACAGACGGGACACAAGCTCGGCTCCGTCTGATTGGCTGTGAGGTGCTGAGGGTCGAGAGGTCGATGCAGGAACAATCTAGTGATGTTTAATTTAATGACCTGAGGGTGAAATGTTTGACAGCTGATCACAGGTAGAGGTCAACAGTGAGGTCATCAGTGAGGTCATCAGTGATGTCAGCAGTGTCTCTCTCTGGCACGTCAGTTGATGACGACATGAGAAAATCTTTAGTTTGTAGATGAAGTTATTTTTCTTTGCGCCATGAAGTGAAGGTGCGACTGTTCAGACGTCAGAAGGAAAGTAGACTTGAAGATGTTTGAGCTCTGTATGGTCGTTTATAGAGAGCCCTTCAGGTCACATGTCGGCTGGTGAGTCTGGTACACGCTGTGTGATTCTGGTCGTCCGACAGACGACAGACGACCAGCGGTAAAGAAAGGTGGCGATATCTTTGGGCGTGGCTCTAAAACGGTGATCCTACTTTACACAGTCAGAGAGGTTCATGGATGGCTGATGTCACGGTCTGTGACAGTCTTCTTCTGACAGTGTCAGAAATTTGAGATGAACATCTCACTGTGTAGACAGTGAGGTGTGTGTGCTACTGTAACTCACAGAGTTACAGTAGCACACACACACACACACACACACACACACACTGCAGAATATAGTGCCCACAAAACTTGAGATTATTTTTGGACATTTTAATAATATTTTTCTGACATTTTGTTAAAATCTATTGAACATTTCAACAACAGTTTTGGGGCGAACGTGTTTGCTTTCATCACCAACAGTAAAATATCCAATAATCGTAAATGGCGTCCTGCGGAGGAGCCGCCTGCTGGTCAAACCTGTGAGACCTATTGGTCATGTTGTTACGTGGTGTTTCCGTCTTTATAAAACTCAAACGTGTCCTGTGGCTCCAGAAAGATTTTTTCCCAGCTTGTTGTAAAAGTTTACAGTAAATGTTTAAAGTAAAGGTTTAAAGTAAATGTTTGAAGTGAATGTTTAAAGTAAAGGTTTAAAGTAAATGTTTAAAGTAAATGTTTGAAGTGAATGTTTAAAGTAAAGGTTTAAAGTAAATGTTTGAAGTGAATGTTTAAAGTAAATGTTTAAAGTAAAAGTTTAAAGTAAATGTTTAAAGTAAATGTTTATAGTAAAAGTGTAAAGTAAATGTTTAAAGTAAATGTTGAAAGTCAAAGTGTAAAGTCAATGTTTAAAGTACAGGTTTAAAGTAAATGTTTAAAGTAAAAGTTTAAAGTAAATGTTTATAGTAAAAGTCTAAAGAAAATGTTTAAAGTAAATGTTTGAAGTGAATGTTTAAAGTAAATGTTTAAAGTAAAGGTTTAAAGTAAATGTTTGAGGTGAATGTTTAAAGTAAAGGTTTAAAGTAAAAGTTTAAAGTAAATGTTTAAAGTAAAAGTTTATAGTAAAAGTGTAAAGTAAATGTTTAAAGTAAATGTTGAAAGTCAAAGTGTAAAGTAAATGTTTATAGTAAAAGTTTAAAGTAAATGTTTAAAGTAAATGTTTGAAGTGAATGTTTAAAGTAAATGTTGAAAGTCAAAGTGTAAAGTAAATGTTTATAGTAAAAGTTTAAAGTAAATGTTTAAAGTAAATGTTTGAAGTGAATGTTTAAAGTAAATGTTTAAAGTAAAGGTTTAAAGTAAATGTTTGAGGTGAATGTTTAAAGTAAATGTTTAAAGTAAAGGTTTAAAGTAAAAGTTTAAAGTAAATGTTTAAAGTAAAGGTTTAAAGTAAATGTTTGAGGTGAATGTTTAAAGTAAAAGTTTAAAGTAAATGTTTATAGTAAAAGTTTAAAGTAAATGTTTAAATTAAAAGTTTAAAGTAAATGTTTAAAGTAAAAGTTTAAAATGTTTAAAGTAAATGTTTAAAGTAAAGGTTTTAAGTAAAAGTTTAAAGTAAATGTTTAAAGTAAAAGTTTAAAATAATTGTTTAAAGTAAATGTTTATAGTAAAAGTTTAAAGTAAAAGTTTAAAGTCAAGGTTTAAAGTGAATGTTTTTAGTAAATGTGTAAAGTAAATGTTTAAAGTAAAAGTTTAAAGTAAAGATTTAAAGTAAATGTTTAAAGTAAATATTTAAAGTAAATGTTTAAAGTAATTGTTTAAAGTAAAGGTTTAATGTAAATATTTAAAGTAAATGTTTAAAGCAAAAGTTTAAAGTAAATGTTCAAAGTAAAGGTGTAAAGTAAATATTTCAAGTATATGTTTAAAGTAAAATTTTAAAGTAAATGTTTAAGGTAAAATTTTAAAGTAAATGTTTAAAGTAAATATTTCAAGTAAATGTTTAAAGTAAAGGTTTAAAGTAAATATTTAAACTAAATGTTTAAAGTAAAAGTTTAAAGTAAATGTTAAAAGTAAAAGGTTCAAGTAAATGTTTAAAGGTTTTAAGTAAAAGTTTAAAGTAAATATTTAAAGTAAAGGTTTTAAGTAAATGTTTAAGCTAAATGTTTAAAGTAAAAATTTAAAGTAAATGTTAAAAGTAAAAGGTTCAAGTAAAGGTTTTAAGTAAATGTTTAAAGTAAATATTTAAAGTAAAAGTTTAAAGTAAAAGTTTAAAGTAAAGGTTTAAAATAAATGTTTAAAGTAAAAGTTTAATGTAAAAGATTAAAGTAAATGTCTAAAGTAAATGTTTATAGTAAAAGTTTAAAGTAAATGTTTAAAGTAAAGGTGATGCGTTCAGCAGAATCTGATCTGAAACCAGTAAAACATAATGTTATTTCTTTGTCTCCACATCTGCAGCAGCTTTTTAGCCTCTTTTAGCTCCTAGTTTTGGTTTTAATGGCTGTTTGAGGCATTGCTGTAGTGTGTGTGTGTGTGTGTGTGTGTGTGTGTATGTGTGTGTGTGTGTATGCATACAGTTTGTTGCACTGACTGAACTGTGCTGTTAGTTTGTTCCATTTGTTTGTGTTGTTGCTTGTAATGAGTCGAGCTTCCTCTGATGCTAATATCCAGTCCTGTGGATGATGTGTATTATATATGATATCTGTGTGTTCAGGTCTTGTGTCTATGAGTTGAAGCTCTGGGTGAATCCTCCCATCGTGTCGTGCTGCTGAGTTTCCTCTGAGTCAGTGAAGGGCGGAGGCTTGGTGTGCAGAGAAGCTGGTTTGACGTTGAATTCGTGGTGTCAGGTTTTTATTTTGAAGTGGTGAACATGAGAGCAGCTCTGACGGGCGAGAGAGCCTCACTGTGTACAGCGTTAACTCTCTCTGCCTCTGATTTGTTGGATGATCCGACTTCACCGCCTCTCTCTCTCTTCATCTCGCTGTTTCTCTCTCTCTTCATCTCGTTGTTTCTCTCTCTCTTCATCTCGCTGTTTCTCTCTGTCTCTCCGCTTTTTTTTCCACTCGAGCTTCAGCTGAAAACATGAGCTGTGTTTGGAGCGATGAGGAGACTGTGACCTTCATCACATCCGTACAGGAAACATTTTCATCACGTTCTCTGAGGTCTGAGCTTCAACTGGAGCTCCTTCATTCACCTCTTCCTCTTTTTCCTCTTCCTCTGTAGAGCTTTAACGGCACCAACCAGCTGTTCATATAAAAAATATTGATATTCACACAACAGAAAGTGAGGCAAACAAGACTTCATTCATTCATTTTCTGTAACCGGTTATCCTGTTAGGGGTCACAGGGGGGTGGAGCTTATCCCACCTTACAATGGGTTAGAGGCAGGGTTCACCCTGGACAGGTCACCAGACTATCACAGGACTGACACATAGAGACAGACAACCATTCACACTCACATTCACACCTACGGACAATTTAGAGTCACCAATTAACCTGCATGTCTTTGGACTGTGGGAGGAAGCTGGAGCACCTGGAGGAAACCCACGCTGACACAGGGAGAACATGTCAGAGCACCTGGAGGAAACCCACGCTGACACAGGGAGAACATGTGGGAGCACCTGGAGGAAACCCACGCTGACACAGGGAGAACATGTCAGAGCACCTGAAGGAAACCCACGCTGACACAGGGAGAACATGTCAGAGCACCTGAAGGAAACCCACGCTGACACAGGGAGAACATGTGGGAGCACCTGGAGGAAACCCACGCTGACACAGGGAGAACATGTGGGAGCACCTGGAGGAAACCCACGCTGACAGAGGGAGAACATGTGGGAGCACCTGGAGGAAACCCACGCTGACACGGGGAGAACATGTGGAAGCACCTGGAGGAAACCCACGCTGACACAGGGAGAACATGTCAGAGCACCTGGAGGAAACCCACGCTGACACGGGGAGAACGTGTCGGAGCACCTGGAGGAAACCCACGCTGACACGGGGAGAACGGTGTCGGAGCACCTGGAGGAAACCCACGCTGACACGGGGAGAACATGTGGGAGCACCTGGAGGAAACCCACGCTGACACAGGGAGAACATGTCAGAGCACCTGGAGGAAACCAACGCTGACACGGGGAGAACATGTCATAGCACCTGGAGGAAACCCACGCTGACACGGGGAGAACATGTCGGAGCACCTGGAGGAAACCCACGCTGACACAGGGAGAACATGTCAGAGCACCTGGAGGAAACCCACGCTGACACGGGGAGAACATGTCAGAGCACCTGGAGGAAACCCACGCTGACACGGGGAGAACATGTCAGAGCACCTGGAGGAAACCCACGCTGACACAGGGACAACATGTCGGAGCACCTGGAGGAAACCCACGCTGACACAGGGAGAACATGTAAACTTAAGAGAAGTTACAATGGTCAACATGAATGTCTCTATCTAGAGTCAGTGTTTGGTTTGTCCATTCTGGGCAACTGTAGAAACATGGCGGTGTAACATGGTGATCTCTGTAGACAAGGACCTGCTCCCTGTGTAGATATAAATGACTAACGAGAACACAACCATTCTTATTTTCAGATGATTAAAGAAAACACAACCATCAGATTATAATTTGACTCACTGGAGCTTTAAACACAGTGTCTATTCAATCTGGACATGTTCAGTGAGGCTCAGTGTCCTCATGGTGTCCTGCTGAAGACAAATGACTGTGTGTTTGAGGACAGACAAAGACGACCCAGATCTGTTAGAGACAATAAATGAGACTGATGATGCTGCTGACTGTAGGACTGACCATCAGCACCATCCTTCATCCTCTGAGACTCTGCTGCTGAGACACTGAACACACACGCTTTAAAATCAGGAGAGAGACACACTGTTCTTTCCTTTCCTTTCCTTTCCCTTCCTTTCCTTTCCCTTCCTTTCCTTTCCTTTGCTTTCCCTTCCTTTCCTTTCCTTTCCTTTCCTTTCCTTTCCCTTCCCTTTGCTTTCCCTTCCTTTCCTTTCCTTTCCTTTCCCTTCCTTTCCTTTCCTTTCCTTTCCCTTCTTTCCTTTCCTTTCCTTTCCTTTCCTTTCCTTTCCTTTCCCTTCCTTTCCTTTCCTTTGCTTTCCCTTCCTTTCCTTTCCTTTCCTTTCCTTTCCTTTCCTTTCCCTTCCTTTCCTTTCCTTTCCTTTCCTTTCCTTTCCTTTCCCTCCTTTCCTTTCCCTCCTTTCCTTTCCTTTCCTTTCCTTTCCCTTCTTTCCTTTCCTTTCCTTTCCTTTCCTTTCCTTTCCTTTCCTTTCCTTTCCCTTCCTTTCCCTTCTTTTCCTTTCCTTTCCTTTCCTTTCCTTTCCTTTCCTTTCCTACCTGATGTCAGGCCGACAGTAACGTGACGTACCTGAGACCAGCTGCTGACAGAGAGAGGCAGGCAGGTGAGAACAGGAGCAGGTGAGCGTCATGTAGTACTTGCAGTGCCTCCTGGGTAATGCAGTTTAATTAGAGCCATTAATATCACAGAGAACCTGATATGTAGAATATTTATGAAACATTTATATGTATTTACTTCTGTATTCATTTGTTTCTAGGTTTATTTATTGCTCTTCAGTCATTTCTCATTTTTTGAATCAGATAAAAAAAAATCTATATCTACACACACACATATCTATATATATATATAAACAGTTTTCAGTACAGAACAGCCTGTATGAGGAGAAGATGTTAAACTCAGTGTTCTATATTAAAGGAAATAATTTAATGAGAGCAGTGACTGTGTCAATGAGAGGAGAGCTATCATCCCCACGTCCTCGTCCCTCCTCACTCTGCTCTGTCACCACACATCATCTTCAACATGGCCGCCGAGGCGCTCAGTAGAGGATGAGCCGGCCGGGTCTCATATCCCAGAGTCAGTCCTCGCTACGCTAACGAGCATCAGAAGAGTCCAGCCTCTGTGTTCAGAGCCGCAGGGTTAAAATGGATCTGAAGATGGAGGAAAGAGGAGAGGACGACAAATCATCGACTCTGATCATCGACTGCTGAACACGTTAGTTTGATCACTTCTCAGTTTTAATCCAGAAACAGCTCCGTTTGAATGTTCACATTCAGTGGAGTTGTTTCCACTCTGTCGGTCCGGTCTGATGAACCAGATTAAACCAGTCTGATCTGATACAAACAGGCTTCATGTGTCACGTTGACACGTTGTGACAAATTAAAAAGGACGTCTCATCACGCTCAACGACGTCCTGTTTGTTGTTTTTCATTTCCTGTAAATATAAAACTTGACATCTGACATGTGACTGTGAATGGTTGTCTGTCTCCATGGGTCCGTCCCAAGTCTCTTATTTTTATAGTGCTACTGCTAGCTCCTCGCTCGAACCGGAAGTTGTTCGAGGTCCGCCATTTTCTAGGCCGTCCCAAGTCTCTTATTTGTGCAGCGAGGAGCTAGCAGCAAGCTTTAAGCAGCTACGAGCTAGGATGGTCAAGAGCTTCCTATCCGGAAGAGTTTTTCAGCTGAACGCAATGACGTATAAATACCCGCCCCCTAAATCTGGCTCATTTGAACAAGATGGTGGAGAAACAGCACAAGTGTACCTGTTGCATGCATTCTTTGCAATGACACGCTGTAATTCACATGCCTACGTGACTACGAAGAGTAACGCTGATGATATTTCCTGCAAGACTGTCATGTTGTAATTAAGTTTATTTCATTCACAACCCGTTGCGGTGTTCAGCGGACTGTCTGTGATGTGTGGCTGTTAAATGTGCAGCTGCTCATGTCCAGAACCACATGTGTTGATATAACACCACACACGCACACACGAACACGCACACACACACACACACACACACACACACATTTGCCCATCATTAATTGTCCTGCATGTCATGTGACCTGTCCAGGGTGAACCCCGCCTCTCACCCAGTGTCAGCTGGGATAGGCCCCGCCCCCTGTGACCCCCAACAGGATAAGTGGTTACGGAAAATGAATGAATGAATGATTTCAGGCTGAGGAAGGACAAAAAGAGTCTTTTGGGTTTAAAAGAAACTGAGTTCAGAGATAATTTTATACCTGCTGAGGTCGACTGAAGGTGTGTGTGTGTGTGTGTGTGTGTGTGTGTGTTTTCTCCAGGGAAAGTCTAGATTCATTTCAGTCACCTCAGCCAAGGACCTTCACCACCTCCTCCTCCTCCTCCTCCTCCTCCTGTCAGCACCATCTCTCTCCTCACCTTTCCCTCCTGTTTCCTCCTCCTGGTCCTCCTCCTCCTCTCCTCCTGCACCTCCTCCCTTTACTCTCCTGTCCATCATGTT
Organism: Epinephelus malabaricus; assembly: GCA_037127435.1. Taxonomy (NCBI): domain Eukaryota; kingdom Metazoa; phylum Chordata; class Actinopteri; order Perciformes; family Serranidae; genus Epinephelus; species Epinephelus malabaricus. The sequence goes on along the minus strand of JANUFT010000012.1, from coordinate 428,428 downwards.
GTCATCCTGACTCATCTACATGTGATGCTATCGTGCGTGTGTCTGTTGCTGACACTCATGGACGGTGTGTCAGTTTACGTCTGTTACACGTGTTGTGTCTTTTCAAAATAAAATAAAATAAACGGTTTCTGTTCGTTAGATGCAGACAGGCTTTTTTCAAAATAAACTTACAGCTTCAGTAAAACACTTCCTATTTACATCTATTTTCTTGTAGAATAAAAGCAGGTGGTCAGGTTTATAAGACAACATCATGGTTTGGCATAAAGTAAGTGTATCATGTGTGGTCATCAGTGTCACTACACACACTACGCTGTGTGACCTTTGGTTTCTCTCAGGAGATGAACAGCAAGTGAAAATCTGGAGTTAGTTTGAACCGTCGGCCCTCTGACGCTGACGTCACTGACGACACAGAGCTGTTTGAGTCGGGAGTAAGAAGGGGCTGAAATGACATTTACTCATTTGATCCCATAGATCACCTGATGAAATCATGAATATGAAGGAAGACATTGCTGCTGTCAGTCGACTCTTACATCTTCATATTACACGCGAGGCGTCGTCCTGCGTCAACGAAAGCAGGTGGTCGGGTTTAGAAGAAAACATCATGGTTACAGTCATACAGGAAGTGGACAGCAGGGTCCTGAGTGACAATCAGGGGTCTGTTGGATGCATCCGACCCCCCGTCAGAGCTGAGGTTTGTTTTTTACTCTTTAAATCTTTGTAGTGACTTCCTCTCAGTCTGTTGTTGGCAGTGAGGTGGAGCCCAGGGGCCGGGGGTCTGCTGGGGGGCCGGGGGGCCGGGGTCCAGATCCCTGCTGTGAGGAGCCTCAGAGGACGCTGAGTCTGCACAGATAACACTCAGTGTGTTTCACCTGCAGCCACTCGGCTTCACTTCAAAGCTGCAGGATCATCAGCAGGACTCATGTTGGCGCCGCACGTCTCTGCAAACCACAGATATACAACATCTGTCTGTCATTATATAAAACACTGGCTCCCAGCCAGGGGTCCACACTACCACCAGGGGGCAGCAGAGCCACCCCAGTGCAAATATTAAACGCCTTCATGTGTCTGTCAGCTTCATCCTGCAGCAGTGACTGTGTCAGAGTCCTACACACGTGCATCACCGCGGCTCTGAGCAGGATCGTATCGCTGTCACCTTAATTTCCCCGCTGCAGTCATAAATCTGATCAAATGTTCCAGAAGCAGCAGATCTTATTTCTAATTGGTCGACTTGTTGGCAGGGCTGAGTGTTTGTCTTCATGACTAACTGAAGGAAGCGAGTGTGCTCGTCCTGGAGCTCCTCTGGGCTTCGTTCACACAAACTCTAACAAGCAGCAGAAATAACTAACGTCTCCTGACCGCCTGATTTTCAGTCTGCACATCAGAGAAATGGATTTTTCCACTGGACGCTCTCGTTCATCAGCAGGCTGATCCGTCTCTGAGGACGGGAGAGACTTCTGAAAGCTAATTACTCTTTTAAAGTGTGTTTGATGGAGCTGGAGGTGAAAGCTGAACTCTGTGCGTCGCCTCCCTCAGCTCTAATTATCTCATTAATCATGAGGGCTGCTGGGAAACGTCTCTGTACCCCATCTTACTTTACAGAAATCACACTGCAACTGTTCGCCTGTTTACACCCGTCTGTCCCTACAGCATCTCACCATGGATCCCAGTGCTGTGATTGGCTGGTGCTCATCACATTGACACATCAACGTTGTCAAGATTCAGTCGTACATTTATGAGAATTAACTCACAAAAAGATGATCTCTTCTCCTCTGCTTCTACGTCGACATTGGCATGAGGAAGACGTTGGATATTGGTTGTTGAACAACTTAGAACCAACAAAACACCAATGTCGTCTGTCGTCAGTGTTCTACGTCAAATTATCGTCGGCATCAGATGTCGTCCTGACAGTGAAGTTTGGTTGCCTGATGTCACAACATAAATATCAACGTGTAACGACATCAGTGACCAGCTGAGGATGATTGTTGTTTGCGGTCTGGATCTGGATGGATTTTAATGGGTTTTAGTAACGATAACAAGAATAATAATAATGATAATAATAATTTGACAGTTGTGGTTCTTTGATCAATTGTTTTCCTCATTGGTAAATCTGATGATGAGGAAGTCAATGAAACCAAAGACTTCTGGAACAAGCCTCACAGCTCAGATCCACCCCTCCACTCAGCTCACACTTGGTACAGTCCACCAGGTGAAGCTGAGTCTGGTTTGTCACTTCCTGTAACAGAGACAGAGGAGACTCAGGTGAATCACAGCTCAGGTAAGAAACATAAGAGACTTTATTTTCATTGTAAAAACTATAACTGGTGACTGTCAGTCCAGCAGCAAAAAGGAGGATAAGGATAAAAACTAGAGCTGTAGCTAAGAGTATAAAGTAAACAAATGTAAACACAGTAAAACAACACACACTGCTGAAAATATAGACGATGTATATAAATAAAAAAACTTCAGCTTTGTGTGAGCTGGTTTCAGTTTGACTTTTTCAAATCTTCAAATGCTTTTCAGGACGGTTCAGGAAACATGGTGGTTTCATCATGCCAACATGCTAACATATTAACATGCTAACATACTAACATGCTAACCACCTAACATGCTAAGATATTAACATACTAACATGCTAACAAGCTAACATGCTAACATACTAACACGCTAACATACTAACCTACTAAAATGCTAACATGCTAACCGACTAACATGCTAACCAACTAACATGCTAACATACTAACATGCTAACACACTAACATCCTAACACGCTAACATACTAACATGCTAACACACTAACATGCTAACATACTACCCTACTGACATGCTAACAAACTAACATGCCAACATACTAACATACTAACATGGCAACATGCTAACCTACTAACATGCTGACATACTAACAAGCTAACATGCTAAAATACCGACATGCTAACCTACTAAGATGCTAACATGCCAACATACTAACATGCTAACCTACTAAGATGCTAACATGCTCACATACTAACAAGCTAACATGCTAACATGCTAACATGCTAACACCAACAGACGGGCCTGTGTGTAAACACCAGATGAAGTGCTGCAGTGTGAGCTACAGGCTGTCGCTCAGATCAGTGTTAGTTTGTACTGATTCAGACCATCTGACTCATCTGTGATCAGCTCCTGTCTGCAGGACGGACGTTTGATGATGAAGTCTGTCCTCTGTGTCCTTCAGTCTGTCCTCTGAGTCCCTCAGTCTGTCCTCTGAGTCCCTCAGTCTGTCCTCTGTGTCCTTCAGTCTGTCCTCTGAGTCCCTCAGTCTGTCCTCTGTGTCCTTCAGTCCGTCCTCTGTGTCCTCAGTCTGTCCTCTGTGTCGTTAAGTCTGTCCTCTGAGTCCCTCAGTCTGTCCTCTGTGATCCTCAATCTTTCCTCTGTGTCCTTAAGTCTGTCCTCTGAGTCCCTCAGTCTGTCCTCTGTGTCCCTCAGTCTGTCCTCTGTGTCCCTCAGTCTGTCCTCTGAGTCCCTCAGTCTGTCCTCTATGTCCTTCAGTCTGTCCTCTGAGTCCCTCAGTCTGTCCTCTGAGTCCCTCAGTCTGTCCTCTGTGTCCCTCAGTCTGTCCTCTGTGTCCTCAGTCTGTCCTCTGAGTCCCTCAGTCTGTCCTGTGTCCTTCAATTTTTCCTCTGTGTCCTTCAATTTTTCCTCTGTGTCCCTCAGTCTGTCCTCTGAGTCCCTCAGTCTGTCCTCTGTGTCCTTAAGTCTGTCCTCTGTGTCCTTCAAGCTTTCCTCTGTGTCCTTCAGTCTGTCCTCTGTGTCCCTCAGTCTGTCCTCTGTGTCGTTAAGTCTGTCCTCTGTGTCCTTAAGTTTGTCCTCTGTGTCCTTCAGTCTGTCCTCTGTGTCCCTCAGTCTGTCCTCTGTGTCGTTAAGTCTGTCCTCTGTGTCCTTAAGTTTGTCCTCTGTGTCCTTCAGTCTGTCCTCTGAGTCCTCAATCTTTTCTCTGTGTCCTTCAGTCTGTCCTCTGTGTCCCTCAGTCTGTCCTCTGTGCCCCTCATTAATGTCTGTCTGCCAGGGTCACGGTGTTTAAAGGGTTAACTCTTCACACTGAGGCATGATGGGACAAATGTCTTCAATGGTGTCCGTCTGATTCTGTCCAGTCCATTAGCTGTCTGTCTCTGAGGCGTCTCCTCTGGTCCTCATCCTTCGTCCTGACGCCAGGCGATGAACGTCATTAAAGAGTTAATTGAGGCTGTGATGAGCTGTCGGAGCGTTCACTGTCAGTGGGACACTTTAATTACTGTCTCTGTCCTCTTTCATTAGTGTCTCTGTCCATCAGACTGACGGAGACACAAGACAGTTTCACCAAACACTGTCCAGATGAGTTGAAATGCCATCTTTGATGGACACAGTTCACGTGTGCAGGTGGTGAAGTATGTCGATGAGAAGCGGAGGACCTCAGTGTCTCCTGAGGACACACTCGTGTCCCCTGCAGATATCTGACACACAGAAATTCTTAAGGTCTCCACAGAAGACATGATGAAAGAGACACTTTATAAAGGACATTTGAAATAAAGAACCAGAGGACAAAAAATAAAAAGTTAAAATAAACTGATACAGATTTAAAATCCAAGAATCAAAGTTCCAGTTTAAATATTCAAAGTAATAAAAGTCTTCAGCTTTGATTTAAAGGAGAATAAAAACTAAACGCTGCTTCTCCATGTGATTGTCTCCATGGTGGTGCTGAAGTTCACAAAGCCTCCTCGTACAGAGTTTCCCCTCAAAGTTAAGACTTAAAGTTAAGACTCAAAGTTAAAACTTAACATTAAGACTTAAAGTTAAGACTTAAAAATAAAACTCAAAGTTAAGACTCAAAGTTAAGACTTAAAGTTAAAACCTAAAGTTAAAACTTAACATTATGACTTAAAGTTAAGACTCAAAGTTAAGACTTAAAGTTAAAACCTAAAGTTAAAACTTAACATTAAGACTTAAAGTTAAGACTTAAAAATAAAACTCAAAGTTAAGACTCAAAGTTAAGACTTAAAGTTAAAACCTAAAGTTAAAACTTAACATTATGACTTAAAGTTAAGACTCAAAGTTAAGACTTAAAGTTAAAACCTAAAGTTAAAACTTAACATTATGACTTAAAGTTAAGACTCAAAGTTAAGACTTAAAGTTAAAACCTAAAGTTAAAACTTAACATTATGACTTAAAGTTAAGACTCAAAGATAAGACTTAAAGTTAAGACTCAAAGTTAAGACTTAAAGTTAAAACCTAAAGTTAAAACTTAACATTATGACTTAAAGTTAAGACTCAAAGTTAAGACTTAAAGTTAAGACTCAAAGTTAAGACTTAAAGTTAAGACTCAAAGTTAAGACTTAAAGTTAAAACCTAAAGTTAAAACTTAACATTATGACTTAAAGTTAAGACTCAAAGTTAAGACTTCAAGTTAAGACTCAAAGTTAAGACTTAAAGTTAAAACCTAAAGTTAAAACTTAACATTATGACTTAAAGTTAAGACTCGGCCCTGGTAAAGATAAAAGTTATTCACAAATGATTTTAGACCTTAAAGAGCTCGTGAGGTGAAACCAATCGGAGCAGGAGGAGTTTAAGAGTTTCTGAGTCAGAGGAGAAAATGGTGGACAGAGAAATATTCTGCAAACACTGGATAACAGAGGGTTAATGACATGCTACAGATCAGGTGTTGCAGGCAGGATATGTGTGGATGATGTCATTAAAGATACACACACACATTTTTCAGCCAACACAATAAAGATATAACGTCAGAAATAAAACGATCATAACGCTGATGAATATTTAAGGTGACGTATCTTTTTGGATCAAACAGAGACGTCCTGTCACAGACTCAGCTAACTCTGCTGCAGCTGAAGTTAAACATGTCAGAGATCATTACAGTGATTCTGCTCACATCTGACGTCACCACCTCACCGTCTACGTCCACAGTTTCCTGTCTCCAAACCGTGCGTACGTGTGGGTCAGAGTTTCCCTAAAGTCACGCACATGTCCTCGTCAAGTTTTTTTTTTTGTCAATAAATCACAATTTATGCTGACAAAATGGCGTCTGCACATGTCAGGCCCTTTTCACTGTGGTGATGTCATGAAACCCCAGGACTCATGATGTCACCACAGCTCTGAAGGTTCACTGACTGCAGGAAAGATGGACGTCGTAGTTCAGTCTGTGTGCAGCTGCTGTGACGCCTTAACTGTCAGTAGGACTGAATATAAAAGAGATTTATAGGAGTGAAGTGTGAGGACGGAGAGAAACAGACGGCTGCTCTGCAGTCACACGCTCCGAGCTGAAGCAGCTTCATCACTTCACTCTGTCTGAACCTCAGGTCAGTTTCATTTTCAATAACGTTATCAAATCTGCACTTTGTCTTCCTCCGACTCTCAGGTTGTGTTCACTGTCTCTCAGGTTGTGTTCACTGTCTCTCAGGTTGTGTTCACTGACTCTCAGATTGTGTTCACTGACTCTCAGGTTGTGTTCACTGTCTCTCAGGTTGTGTTCACTGACTCTCAGGTTGTGTCTCTCAGGTTGTGTTCACTGACTCTCAGGTTGTGTCTCTCAGATTGTGTTCACTGTCTCTCAGGTTGTGTCTCTCAGGTTGTGTTCACTGTCTCTCAGGTTGTGTTCACTGTCTCTCAGGTTGTGTCTCTCAGGTTGTGTTCACTGACTCTCAGGTTGTGTTCACTGTCTCTCAGGTTGTGTTCACTGACTCTCAGATTGTGTTCACTGACTCTCAGGTTGTGTCTCTCAGGTTGTGTTCACTGTCTCTCAGGTTGTGTTCACTGACTCTCAGGTTGTGTTCACTGTCTCTCAGGTTGTGTTCACTGACTCTCAGGTTGTGTCTCTCAGGTTGTGTTCACTGTCTCTCAGGTTGTGTTCACTGTCTCTCAGGTTGTGTTCACTGACTCTCAGGTTGTGTTCACTGTCTCTCAGGTTGTGTTCACTGTCTCTCAGGTTGTGTTCACTGTCTCTCAGGTTGTGTTCACTGACTCTCAGATTGTGTTCACTGACTCTCAGGTTGTGTTCACTGACTCTCAGGTTGTGTTCACTGTCTCTCAGGTTGTGTTCACTGACTCTCAGATTGTGTTCACTGACTCTCAGGTTGTGTCTCTCAGGTTGTGTTCACTGACTCTCAGGTTGTGTTCACTGACTCTCAGGTTGTGTTCACTGTCTCTCAGGTTGTGTTCACTGTCTCTCAGGTTGTGTTCACTGTCTCTCAGGTTGTGTTCACTGACTCTCAGGTTGTGTTCATTGTCTCTCAGGTTGTGTTCACTGACTCTCAGGTTGTGTTCACTGTCTCTCAGGTTGTGTTCACTGTCTCTCAGGTTGTGTTCACTGTCTCTCAGGTTGAGTTCACTGACTCTCAGGTTGTGTTCACTGTCTCTCAGGTTGTGTTCACTGACTCTCAGGTTGTGTTCACTGACTCTCTGGACCCATGTTTGTTTGTTGTTTAAAGTCCTTCATGACGCCTCTGAATAAACACCAGTTCAAACAGACATTTTATCAGTCAACCTTTAATAAAGCCTTCTGTCACATGAAAAACATCTTTGAAAATAAATAATATATAAATATCTGTTTCATGTTGATGTGACACATCGTCACATTTCTCCTTCAAACAGACAAATTTATTCAAGTCTTCTAAAAAAACCCCTTCATGACGATGTCATAATTTACGTTTCACCAATACCTACATTTACTGAATAGAGCCTGGATCTGAGTCTGATTGAGTCTGATTGAGTCTGACTGAGTCTGATTGAGTCTGATTGAGTCTGACTGAGTCTGAGTCTGACTGAGTCTGAGTCTGTTTGAGTCTGAGTCTGTCTGAGTCTGAGTCTGACTGAGTCTGAGTCTGAGTCTGAGTCTGAGTCTGACTGAGTCTGATTGAGTCTGAGTCTGACTGAGTCTGACTGAGTCTGTCTGAGTCTGTCTGAGTCTGACTGAGTCTGAGTCTGACTGAGTCTGATTGAGTCTGAGTCTGACTGAGTCTGAGTCTGATTGAGTTTGAGTCTGAGTCTGACTGAGTCTGACTGAGTCTGTCTAGTCTGTCTGAGTCTGACTGAGTCTGAGTCTGACTGAGTCTGTCTAGTCTGTCTGAGTGTGATTAAGTCTGAGTCTGACTGAGTCTGAGTCTGACTGAGTCTGTCTGAGTGTGATTAAGTCTGAGTCTGACTGAGTCTGAGTCTGACTGAGTCTGATTGAGAGGGGTTTATCACAAGATACAACATTATCATTTAATATTTAAAATCATGCTTTTAATTCAGCAACCATGATAATGATAATGATTCAGCTCCTCCTCCTCCTGCTCCTCCTCATCCTCCTTCTCCTCCTCCTCCTCATCTTCCTTCTCCTCCTGCTCCTCCTCGTCCTCCTTCTGCTCCTCCTCCTCCTGCTCCTTCTCCTCCTGCTCCTCCTTGTCCTCTTCCTCCTCCTGCTCCTCCTTGTCCTCTTCCTCCCCCTGCTCCTCCTCCTCCTGCTCCTCCTTGTCCATGTCCTCCTCCTCCCCCTGCTCCTTCTCCTCCTGCTCCTCCTTGTCCTCTTCCTCCTCCTGCTCCTCCTTGTCCTCTTCCTCCTCCTGCTCCTCCTCCTCCTGCTCCTCCTTGTCCATGTCCTCCTCCTCCCCCTCCTGCTCCTCCTCTGTGTAACAGGAGTCAGATATATTTGTGCTGAGTTCTGTCTGACTGGTGTTTGACCTTTGACCTCCTGCAGCTGCTCAGCAGCAGACGGACTCAGAGGTCAAAGGTCAAACAAAGTCTCACACTGACCTCAGAGCAGTGAGGGGACGTCCTGCAGTCTCAGGGGACAGACGGAGACTCGCAGTAGTTGATGCAACAGGTGGACGAGGACGTGACAGCAGGCTTTAACCCCGCCTCCCAGTGTTGGTGCAGCCGTCTGATTGGCTGAGAGCCGTCACAGCATCTGTGTGTGAAGCTATGTGACGGTGACACTTTGTGTTGGAGCGACCTCCGTCACTGAACGAGTCGCCAGGTCAGAGGGACGAGTGTAAATCTGCACGAGTCTTTACAGACGCTGACGGCTTTATGTCCTGCTGTGTGTGTGTGTGTGTGTGTGTGTGTGTGTGTGTGTGTGTGTGTGTGTGTGTGTGAGCAGCTGGTTGTCCCACAGAGTCTTTGTGATGAAGATGAGCTGTTTGTGTTGGAGGATGAAGGAGCAGCTGGTGGTTTAGAGCAGAGTTAAAGGTGTGTGTGATCGTTCCTCCTGCTCAGAGCCCAGAGCCTTCGTAGCACTACGTGCATCTTAAGTGTTAACTTAAGGTCTCCCTTAAGCTTGAGGCTGTTTCCTTAGTGAAGATCTGTCCTCTGACAGGTAGATCTTAAGAAGTCTGAATCACTCGTCAGCTGTCCCTTAGTGATGCGCTCCGTTCATCCTGTCACAGTCTGAGCTCTATGAGGCCAAAATTGTGCTTTTGAAATGTCTGACAGTTGCAGTGTAGTTCACATCTAGACTCCTTACACACATTACATCATCAGTTTATAATTAATGACATAAAATTCATTCATGCATACATCAAAATCCATCACGTCCTCACTGTGACCTCGTCACATGTCCACGTTTGGTCATGGACTTTCCACGTCCACATATGACGTCCAAGGTACCCTGGGTGTGTTGGTTGTTGACGTTCTGGGACGCCGTGTCAACTTCAGCCTGTTACATGCATTGTCTGTTTTCAAAAAAAATAAATAAATAAATAAAAGCACACGCCACCAACTGAACAACACACGTGGTTATGTTTGGCCAACACACACACACACACACACACACATGCACACGCACACACACACACACACACACACACACACACACACACACACACACACGTGGTTAAGTTTAAGAACAAAGAACAGGGTTTGGCTTTACAGTCTTACAGGAAGTGAACACCGGCCTCCTGGGTGAAAGTCATCCACCACCACTCCCACCGTCCTCCTTGGACTTACGCTCCTTTGACTACTGCTGTTGTTCCACCATATTTCCCCATGCTGCAGCTGGTCACCATTAAACAAAAATGGCGTCAGGCTGTGTATTATGCCGATGTGAGAGGGCGAATCGTTTTGTTGTCCGACACCAGAAGTCACCGACTAATTGCTGGTATTTAATGACTTTGGAAAGAGACCAGGTTGATTTTTGAGACCCCAGAATCAGGTTTTTTTCAGGTGGTTCCTGAACTTCTGACCCGTTCTCACTCCCAGCTCATCAAACACACCGAGATGCTCTAGGCTCCCCTCTTGTGTCCATTTTGGACGTGTTAGTGTCCATGCGTGCTCCTGTCAGATTAAACTGCTGTCTTCACAGGAAACTGAGGTTCATCAAAACTCCTTCAGGTTTAAGCAACAAAGCTCCGTGGTTTGGGATAAGATTAATATGATGGTTACAGTAATTTAATGAGTCTGCTGACGTGAAAGGACGGCGTTTTTTAGTCTGTGTCTGACATCAGAGGTCACTGACCAAGCGCCAGTATTCGACTTCAGAATGACACGTTATGGTTACGTTTAGCCAACACACACACGTGGTTACGTTTAGCCAACACACACACACACACACACACACACACACACATGTGGTTATGCTTAGCCAACACACACACGTGGTTACGTTTAGCCAACACACACACACACACACACACACACGTGGTTACGCTTAGCCAACACACACACGTGGTTACGTTTAGCCAACACACACACACACACGTGTGGTTACGTTTAGCCAACACACACACACATGGTTACGTTTAGCCAACACACACACACACACACACACGTGGTTATGCTTAGCCAACACACACACGTGGTTACGTTTAGCCAACACACACACACACACACACACACACACGTGGTTACGCTTAGCCAACACACACACGTGGTTACGTTTAGCCAACACACACACACACGTGTGGTTACGTTTAGCCAACACACACACACATGGTTACGTTTAGCCAACACACACACACATGTGGTTACGTTTAGCCAACACACACACACACACACACACACACACACACACGGTTTTTCGCTTAGCCAACACACACACGTGGTTACGTTTAGCCAACACACACACACATGGTTACGTTTAGCCAACACACACACACATGTGGTTACGTTTAGCCAACACACACACACACACACACACACACACACACGGTTTTTCGCTTAGCCAACACACACACGTGGTTACGTTTAGCCAACACACACACACACACACAAGTTTTTTTGCTTAGCCGACACTCACACGTGGTTACGTTTAGCCAACACACACACACGTGGTTACGTTTAGCCAACACACACACACGTGTGGTTACGTTTAGCCAACACACACACACGTGGTTACGTTTAGCCAACACACACACACATGTGGTCACGTTTAGCCAACACACACACACACACACACACACACACACACACACACACACACACACACACACACACGTGGTTACCTTTAGCCAACACAGAAACACTCAAACACAAACTGGAGTTTCAGAGTTTTTAGCTCCTCAAAGATTAAACTTTTCTTCTGATCTGAATATTGACTTTTAATCCTTTGTCTCTGACTCCGCCCCCTCAGGACGTGGCCTATGCCTCCTTCCTCTTCGATAAACTCCAGCGGCTCCAGTGTCCTCGCCGCGGCCGCCATGCCTCTGTGGATGCTCATTGTGATGTGTGTGGCGCCTCCTTCCACCAGCTGAGACGTCTCGCTCTGCGTCGTGCTCTGGGCATCAGCAGAGAGATGACGCCTCGCCCTGCTGGCCCCGGTGTACCCCCACCCCCCACCACCACCTCCACTGCCACCACCACCTCCGCCCGGCTGATGTCAGATAAATTGCCGCTGAAACAGCAGAAGTGGTCAGTTGAGGATCATCAGGGGGGCAGGACTCTGTGGGGGTGGGGCGGAGTTCACAGCACCTACCTGGGAGGGGGCGGAGCCAAAGGTCTGGCCACAGTCACACCTCTTCCTCTGATCGCACAGCACCACCTGGAGGGAGTGTGGAGGGTCTCCTGCTGCACTCCTGAACACCTGCACGCTACGGTGAGCCGTGAGGGACAAACTGCATCAATACACACACACACACACACTAACATCCTAACACGCTAACATACTAACATGCTAACACACTAACATGCTAACATACTACCCTACTGACATGCTAACAAACTAACATGCCAACATACTAACATACTAACATGGCAACATGCTAACCTACTAACATGCTGACATACTAACAAGCTAACATGCTAAAATACCGACATGCTAACCTACTAAGATGCTAACATGCCAACATACTAACATGCTAACCTACTAAGATGCTAACATGCTCACATACTAACAAGCTAACATGCTAACATGCTAACATGCTAACACCAACAGACGGGCCTGTGTGTAAACACCAGATGAAGTGCTGCAGTGTGAGCTACAGGCTGTCGCTCAGATCAGTGTTAGTTTGTACTGATTCAGACCATCTGACTCATCTGTGATCAGCTCCTGTCTGCAGGACGGACGTTTGATGATGAAGTCTGTCCTCTGTGTCCTTCAGTCTGTCCTCTGAGTCCCTCAGTCTGTCCTCTGAGTCCCTCAGTCTGTCCTCTGTGTCCTTCAGTCTGTCCTCTGAGTCCCTCAGTCTGTCCTCTGTGTCCTTCAGTCCGTCCTCTGTGTCCTCAGTCTGTCCTCTGTGTCGTTAAGTCTGTCCTCTGAGTCCCTCAGTCTGTCCTCTGTGATCCTCAATCTTTCCTCTGTGTCCTTAAGTCTGTCCTCTGAGTCCCTCAGTCTGTCCTCTGTGTCCCTCAGTCTGTCCTCTGTGTCCCTCAGTCTGTCCTCTGAGTCCCTCAGTCTGTCCTCTATGTCCTTCAGTCTGTCCTCTGAGTCCCTCAGTCTGTCCTCTGAGTCCCTCAGTCTGTCCTCTGTGTCCCTCAGTCTGTCCTCTGTGTCCTCAGTCTGTCCTCTGAGTCCCTCAGTCTGTCCTGTGTCCTTCAATTTTTCCTCTGTGTCCTTCAATTTTTCCTCTGTGTCCCTCAGTCTGTCCTCTGAGTCCCTCAGTCTGTCCTCTGTGTCCTTAAGTCTGTCCTCTGTGTCCTTCAAGCTTTCCTCTGTGTCCTTCAGTCTGTCCTCTGTGTCCCTCAGTCTGTCCTCTGTGTCGTTAAGTCTGTCCTCTGTGTCCTTAAGTTTGTCCTCTGTGTCCTTCAGTCTGTCCTCTGTGTCCCTCAGTCTGTCCTCTGTGTCGTTAAGTCTGTCCTCTGTGTCCTTAAGTTTGTCCTCTGTGTCCTTCAGTCTGTCCTCTGAGTCCTCAATCTTTTCTCTGTGTCCTTCAGTCTGTCCTCTGTGTCCCTCAGTCTGTCCTCTGTGCCCCTCATTAATGTCTGTCTGCCAGGGTCACGGTGTTTAAAGGGTTAACTCTTCACACTGAGGCATGATGGGACAAATGTCTTCAATGGTGTCCGTCTGATTCTGTCCAGTCCATTAGCTGTCTGTCTCTGAGGCGTCTCCTCTGGTCCTCATCCTTCGTCCTGACGCCAGGCGATGAACGTCATTAAAGAGTTAATTGAGGCTGTGATGAGCTGTCGGAGCGTTCACTGTCAGTGGGACACTTTAATTACTGTCTCTGTCCTCTTTCATTAGTGTCTCTGTCCATCAGACTGACGGAGACACAAGACAGTTTCACCAAACACTGTCCAGATGAGTTGAAATGCCATCTTTGATGGACACAGTTCACGTGTGCAGGTGGTGAAGTATGTCGATGAGAAGCGGAGGACCTCAGTGTCTCCTGAGGACACACTCGTGTCCCCTGCAGATATCTGACACACAGAAATTCTTAAGGTCTCCACAGAAGACATGATGAAAGAGACACTTTATAAAGGACATTTGAAATAAAGAACCAGAGGACAAAAAATAAAAAGTTAAAATAAACTGATACAGATTTAAAATCCAAGAATCAAAGTTCCAGTTTAAATATTCAAAGTAATAAAAGTCTTCAGCTTTGATTTAAAGGAGAATAAAAACTAAACGCTGCTTCTCCATGTGATTGTCTCCATGGTGGTGCTGAAGTTCACAAAGCCTCCTCGTACAGAGTTTCCCCTCAAAGTTAAGACTTAAAGTTAAGACTCAAAGTTAAAACTTAACATTAAGACTTAAAGTTAAGACTTAAAAATAAAACTCAAAGTTAAGACTCAAAGTTAAGACTTAAAGTTAAAACCTAAAGTTAAAACTTAACATTATGACTTAAAGTTAAGACTCAAAGTTAAGACTTAAAGTTAAAACCTAAAGTTAAAACTTAACATTAAGACTTAAAGTTAAGACTTAAAAATAAAACTCAAAGTTAAGACTCAAAGTTAAGACTTAAAGTTAAAACCTAAAGTTAAAACTTAACATTATGACTTAAAGTTAAGACTCAAAGTTAAGACTTAAAGTTAAAACCTAAAGTTAAAACTTAACATTATGACTTAAAGTTAAGACTCAAAGTTAAGACTTAAAGTTAAAACCTAAAGTTAAAACTTAACATTATGACTTAAAGTTAAGACTCAAAGATAAGACTTAAAGTTAAGACTCAAAGTTAAGACTTAAAGTTAAAACCTAAAGTTAAAACTTAACATTATGACTTAAAGTTAAGACTCAAAGTTAAGACTTAAAGTTAAGACTCAAAGTTAAGACTTAAAGTTAAGACTCAAAGTTAAGACTTAAAGTTAAAACCTAAAGTTAAAACTTAACATTATGACTTAAAGTTAAGACTCAAAGTTAAGACTTCAAGTTAAGACTCAAAGTTAAGACTTAAAGTTAAAACCTAAAGTTAAAACTTAACATTATGACTTAAAGTTAAGACTCGGCCCTGGTAAAGATAAAAGTTATTCACAAATGATTTTAGACCTTAAAGAGCTCGTGAGGTGAAACCAATCGGAGCAGGAGGAGTTTAAGAGTTTCTGAGTCAGAGGAGAAAATGGTGGACAGAGAAATATTCTGCAAACACTGGATAACAGAGGGTTAATGACATGCTACAGATCAGGTGTTGCAGGCAGGATATGTGTGGATGATGTCATTAAAGATACACACACACATTTTTCAGCCAACACAATAAAGATATAACGTCAGAAATAAAACGATCATAACGCTGATGAATATTTAAGGTGACGTATCTTTTTGGATCAAACAGAGACGTCCTGTCACAGACTCAGCTAACTCTGCTGCAGCTGAAGTTAAACATGTCAGAGATCATTACAGTGATTCTGCTCACATCTGACGTCACCACCTCACCGTCTACGTCCACAGTTTCCTGTCTCCAAACCGTGCGTACGTGTGGGTCAGAGTTTCCCTAAAGTCACGCACATGTCCTCGTCAAGTTTTTTTTTTTGTCAATAAATCACAATTTATGCTGACAAAATGGCGTCTGCACATGTCAGGCCCTTTTCACTGTGGTGATGTCATGAAACCCCAGGACTCATGATGTCACCACAGCTCTGAAGGTTCACTGACTGCAGGAAAGATGGACGTCGTAGTTCAGTCTGTGTGCAGCTGCTGTGACGCCTTAACTGTCAGTAGGACTGAATATAAAAGAGATTTATAGGAGTGAAGTGTGAGGACGGAGAGAAACAGACGGCTGCTCTGCAGTCACACGCTCCGAGCTGAAGCAGCTTCATCACTTCACTCTGTCTGAACCTCAGGTCAGTTTCATTTTCAATAACGTTATCAAATCTGCACTTTGTCTTCCTCCGACTCTCAGGTTGTGTTCACTGTCTCTCAGGTTGTGTTCACTGTCTCTCAGGTTGTGTTCACTGACTCTCAGATTGTGTTCACTGACTCTCAGGTTGTGTTCACTGTCTCTCAGGTTGTGTTCACTGACTCTCAGGTTGTGTCTCTCAGGTTGTGTTCACTGACTCTCAGGTTGTGTCTCTCAGATTGTGTTCACTGTCTCTCAGGTTGTGTCTCTCAGGTTGTGTTCACTGTCTCTCAGGTTGTGTTCACTGTCTCTCAGGTTGTGTCTCTCAGGTTGTGTTCACTGACTCTCAGGTTGTGTTCACTGTCTCTCAGGTTGTGTTCACTGACTCTCAGATTGTGTTCACTGACTCTCAGGTTGTGTCTCTCAGGTTGTGTTCACTGTCTCTCAGGTTGTGTTCACTGACTCTCAGGTTGTGTTCACTGTCTCTCAGGTTGTGTTCACTGACTCTCAGGTTGTGTCTCTCAGGTTGTGTTCACTGTCTCTCAGGTTGTGTTCACTGTCTCTCAGGTTGTGTTCACTGACTCTCAGGTTGTGTTCACTGTCTCTCAGGTTGTGTTCACTGTCTCTCAGGTTGTGTTCACTGTCTCTCAGGTTGTGTTCACTGACTCTCAGATTGTGTTCACTGACTCTCAGGTTGTGTTCACTGACTCTCAGGTTGTGTTCACTGTCTCTCAGGTTGTGTTCACTGACTCTCAGATTGTGTTCACTGACTCTCAGGTTGTGTCTCTCAGGTTGTGTTCACTGACTCTCAGGTTGTGTTCACTGACTCTCAGGTTGTGTTCACTGTCTCTCAGGTTGTGTTCACTGTCTCTCAGGTTGTGTTCACTGTCTCTCAGGTTGTGTTCACTGACTCTCAGGTTGTGTTCATTGTCTCTCAGGTTGTGTTCACTGACTCTCAGGTTGTGTTCACTGTCTCTCAGGTTGTGTTCACTGTCTCTCAGGTTGTGTTCACTGTCTCTCAGGTTGAGTTCACTGACTCTCAGGTTGTGTTCACTGTCTCTCAGGTTGTGTTCACTGACTCTCAGGTTGTGTTCACTGACTCTCTGGACCCATGTTTGTTTGTTGTTTAAAGTCCTTCATGACGCCTCTGAATAAACACCAGTTCAAACAGACATTTTATCAGTCAACCTTTAATAAAGCCTTCTGTCACATGAAAAACATCTTTGAAAATAAATAATATATAAATATCTGTTTCATGTTGATGTGACACATCGTCACATTTCTCCTTCAAACAGACAAATTTATTCAAGTCTTCTAAAAAAACCCCTTCATGACGATGTCATAATTTACGTTTCACCAATACCTACATTTACTGAATAGAGCCTGGATCTGAGTCTGATTGAGTCTGATTGAGTCTGACTGAGTCTGATTGAGTCTGATTGAGTCTGACTGAGTCTGAGTCTGACTGAGTCTGAGTCTGTTTGAGTCTGAGTCTGTCTGAGTCTGAGTCTGACTGAGTCTGAGTCTGAGTCTGAGTCTGAGTCTGACTGAGTCTGATTGAGTCTGAGTCTGACTGAGTCTGACTGAGTCTGTCTGAGTCTGTCTGAGTCTGACTGAGTCTGAGTCTGACTGAGTCTGATTGAGTCTGAGTCTGACTGAGTCTGAGTCTGATTGAGTTTGAGTCTGAGTCTGACTGAGTCTGACTGAGTCTGTCTAGTCTGTCTGAGTCTGACTGAGTCTGAGTCTGACTGAGTCTGTCTAGTCTGTCTGAGTGTGATTAAGTCTGAGTCTGACTGAGTCTGAGTCTGACTGAGTCTGTCTGAGTGTGATTAAGTCTGAGTCTGACTGAGTCTGAGTCTGACTGAGTCTGATTGAGAGGGGTTTATCACAAGATACAACATTATCATTTAATATTTAAAATCATGCTTTTAATTCAGCAACCATGATAATGATAATGATTCAGCTCCTCCTCCTCCTGCTCCTCCTCATCCTCCTTCTCCTCCTCCTCCTCATCTTCCTTCTCCTCCTGCTCCTCCTCGTCCTCCTTCTGCTCCTCCTCCTCCTGCTCCTTCTCCTCCTGCTCCTCCTTGTCCTCTTCCTCCTCCTGCTCCTCCTTGTCCTCTTCCTCCCCCTGCTCCTCCTCCTCCTGCTCCTCCTTGTCCATGTCCTCCTCCTCCCCCTGCTCCTTCTCCTCCTGCTCCTCCTTGTCCTCTTCCTCCTCCTGCTCCTCCTTGTCCTCTTCCTCCTCCTGCTCCTCCTCCTCCTGCTCCTCCTTGTCCATGTCCTCCTCCTCCCCCTCCTGCTCCTCCTCTGTGTAACAGGAGTCAGATATATTTGTGCTGAGTTCTGTCTGACTGGTGTTTGACCTTTGACCTCCTGCAGCTGCTCAGCAGCAGACGGACTCAGAGGTCAAAGGTCAAACAAAGTCTCACACTGACCTCAGAGCAGTGAGGGGACGTCCTGCAGTCTCAGGGGACAGACGGAGACTCGCAGTAGTTGATGCAACAGGTGGACGAGGACGTGACAGCAGGCTTTAACCCCGCCTCCCAGTGTTGGTGCAGCCGTCTGATTGGCTGAGAGCCGTCACAGCATCTGTGTGTGAAGCTATGTGACGGTGACACTTTGTGTTGGAGCGACCTCCGTCACTGAACGAGTCGCCAGGTCAGAGGGACGAGTGTAAATCTGCACGAGTCTTTACAGACGCTGACGGCTTTATGTCCTGCTGTGTGTGTGTGTGTGTGTGTGTGTGTGTGTGTGTGTGTGTGTGTGTGTGTGTGTGAGCAGCTGGTTGTCCCACAGAGTCTTTGTGATGAAGATGAGCTGTTTGTGTTGGAGGATGAAGGAGCAGCTGGTGGTTTAGAGCAGAGTTAAAGGTGTGTGTGATCGTTCCTCCTGCTCAGAGCCCAGAGCCTTCGTAGCACTACGTGCATCTTAAGTGTTAACTTAAGGTCTCCCTTAAGCTTGAGGCTGTTTCCTTAGTGAAGATCTGTCCTCTGACAGGTAGATCTTAAGAAGTCTGAATCACTCGTCAGCTGTCCCTTAGTGATGCGCTCCGTTCATCCTGTCACAGTCTGAGCTCTATGAGGCCAAAATTGTGCTTTTGAAATGTCTGACAGTTGCAGTGTAGTTCACATCTAGACTCCTTACACACATTACATCATCAGTTTATAATTAATGACATAAAATTCATTCATGCATACATCAAAATCCATCACGTCCTCACTGTGACCTCGTCACATGTCCACGTTTGGTCATGGACTTTCCACGTCCACATATGACGTCCAAGGTACCCTGGGTGTGTTGGTTGTTGACGTTCTGGGACGCCGTGTCAACTTCAGCCTGTTACATGCATTGTCTGTTTTCAAAAAAAATAAATAAATAAATAAAAGCACACGCCACCAACTGAACAACACACGTGGTTATGTTTGGCCAACACACACACACACACACACACACATGCACACGCACACACACACACACACACACACACACACACACACACACACACACACGTGGTTAAGTTTAAGAACAAAGAACAGGGTTTGGCTTTACAGTCTTACAGGAAGTGAACACCGGCCTCCTGGGTGAAAGTCATCCACCACCACTCCCACCGTCCTCCTTGGACTTACGCTCCTTTGACTACTGCTGTTGTTCCACCATATTTCCCCATGCTGCAGCTGGTCACCATTAAACAAAAATGGCGTCAGGCTGTGTATTATGCCGATGTGAGAGGGCGAATCGTTTTGTTGTCCGACACCAGAAGTCACCGACTAATTGCTGGTATTTAATGACTTTGGAAAGAGACCAGGTTGATTTTTGAGACCCCAGAATCAGGTTTTTTTCAGGTGGTTCCTGAACTTCTGACCCGTTCTCACTCCCAGCTCATCAAACACACCGAGATGCTCTAGGCTCCCCTCTTGTGTCCATTTTGGACGTGTTAGTGTCCATGCGTGCTCCTGTCAGATTAAACTGCTGTCTTCACAGGAAACTGAGGTTCATCAAAACTCCTTCAGGTTTAAGCAACAAAGCTCCGTGGTTTGGGATAAGATTAATATGATGGTTACAGTAATTTAATGAGTCTGCTGACGTGAAAGGACGGCGTTTTTTAGTCTGTGTCTGACATCAGAGGTCACTGACCAAGCGCCAGTATTCGACTTCAGAATGACACGTTATGGTTACGTTTAGCCAACACACACACGTGGTTACGTTTAGCCAACACACACACACACACACACACACACACACACATGTGGTTATGCTTAGCCAACACACACACGTGGTTACGTTTAGCCAACACACACACACACACACACACACACGTGGTTACGCTTAGCCAACACACACACGTGGTTACGTTTAGCCAACACACACACACACACGTGTGGTTACGTTTAGCCAACACACACACACATGGTTACGTTTAGCCAACACACACACACACACACACACGTGGTTATGCTTAGCCAACACACACACGTGGTTACGTTTAGCCAACACACACACACACACACACACACACACGTGGTTACGCTTAGCCAACACACACACGTGGTTACGTTTAGCCAACACACACACACACGTGTGGTTACGTTTAGCCAACACACACACACATGGTTACGTTTAGCCAACACACACACACATGTGGTTACGTTTAGCCAACACACACACACACACACACACACACACACACACGGTTTTTCGCTTAGCCAACACACACACGTGGTTACGTTTAGCCAACACACACACACATGGTTACGTTTAGCCAACACACACACACATGTGGTTACGTTTAGCCAACACACACACACACACACACACACACACACACGGTTTTTCGCTTAGCCAACACACACACGTGGTTACGTTTAGCCAACACACACACACACACACAAGTTTTTTTGCTTAGCCGACACTCACACGTGGTTACGTTTAGCCAACACACACACACGTGGTTACGTTTAGCCAACACACACACACGTGTGGTTACGTTTAGCCAACACACACACACGTGGTTACGTTTAGCCAACACACACACACATGTGGTCACGTTTAGCCAACACACACACACACACACACACACACACACACACACACACACACACACACACACACACGTGGTTACCTTTAGCCAACACAGAAACACTCAAACACAAACTGGAGTTTCAGAGTTTTTAGCTCCTCAAAGATTAAACTTTTCTTCTGATCTGAATATTGACTTTTAATCCTTTGTCTCTGACTCCGCCCCCTCAGGACGTGGCCTATGCCTCCTTCCTCTTCGATAAACTCCAGCGGCTCCAGTGTCCTCGCCGCGGCCGCCATGCCTCTGTGGATGCTCATTGTGATGTGTGTGGCGCCTCCTTCCACCAGCTGAGACGTCTCGCTCTGCGTCGTGCTCTGGGCATCAGCAGAGAGATGACGCCTCGCCCTGCTGGCCCCGGTGTACCCCCACCCCCCACCACCACCTCCACTGCCACCACCACCTCCGCCCGGCTGATGTCAGATAAATTGCCGCTGAAACAGCAGAAGTGGTCAGTTGAGGATCATCAGGGGGGCAGGACTCTGTGGGGGTGGGGCGGAGTTCACAGCACCTACCTGGGAGGGGGCGGAGCCAAAGGTCTGGCCACAGTCACACCTCTTCCTCTGATCGCACAGCACCACCTGGAGGGAGTGTGGAGGGTCTCCTGCTGCACTCCTGAACACCTGCACGCTACGGTGAGCCGTGAGGGACAAACTGCATCAATACACACACACACACACACACACACACACACACACATCCTTGTCTTTGTCACATTGTAAGGACCCAAGACCAGACCATGCATCGTGGGGTCCACCCTTTCTGAAGGTTATACAGCACTGAAAAAAATCAGGCAGGATCCTGGAGTGGATATAAACACAGATGTCACTTCAAATTATCAATCAGACAAAGTAAGTTCCCTCATCTGACTAGAACCAGCCTCCTGGGGACTTGTCAGGTTTTTAGTGACAAGTGGGGTCAATATATACACACTGTCAGGTATCTAGATATAAGTGGGATCAATATATACACACTGTCAGGTATCTAGATATGAGTGGGGTCAATATATACACACTGTCAGGTATCTAGATATAGGTGGGGTCAATATATACACACTGTCAGGTATCTACATATAAGTGGGGTCAATATATACACACTGTCAGGTATCTAGATATAAGTGGGATCAATATATACACACTGTCAGGTATCTAGATATGAGTGGGGTCAATATATACACACTGTCAGGTATCTAGATATGAGTGGGGTCAATATACACACTGTCTGGTTTTCTTCATTCCTGGGTACCATTTAACACACATTCAGGTTAAACATCTTTGACTGTCAAGTTTCACTTTCTTGTCATTATGACTTGAGCAATAAAAACTTCTCATTATAGATTAGAGCTCTTTTCTCAATCAGTCGGGATATTATTTATGATTAGAGCTTGCTATCATATGAAACCTTGTATTAAGAACACACAAAAGGTATTACTATTTTAAGTCAATATTATCACAGTCCCAAGACTGAGTAACAACATCAGACTGATACAAGTATCATGAATAAAAACTATCAGACCAAGGTTCTTCTGACTATCTCTACACCTGGTTCTGTATTACCAGTGCAATCCTGTATTTTCATTTTGTTGGCTGAATATAACAGATGTTGCTCCACATGAGAGACTTAGGTTGTTGGATGAATTTTAAACATTTATTAAAATGTTAAATGTACAAAACATCTTTGTGCAATTATTCAATTATCAAAAGAATTAATCAGAAATACCACACCGTAGGTTGGACAAAAAAAAAAAAAAAAAAAAACAAGCAAAAGAAAAAAAAAAAACAACAAATTAAATAAGTCACACTGGACTCTTACCTTTCAGTCAATAAATTGAGAAGATTAGAGAAGGGGAGAACAGTTGTGATAATATGAAATAAGATACGAGAAGAAAATTGAAGGCGTTGAGGTGCAAGATGAGATGAAATAAGATGGCTTAAAAAATTAGATAAAATGAGAGATGAGGAGAGAAGATGAAGTGAAATTAAATAAAATAAATAAAGAGATGAGACAGTGATGATCAAATAAGAACAGGAGAGATAAAATTAGATATAGTATGGTTTAGGGCATTCATAAATACAGCATTTTTGTATTCACAGACTACTCCAAAAAAGTAATTGACTATCCAACACCTTTTAGCCAACATGACCTTTTTCACCCAATAACAATGATGAACTGCAGGACCAACCTGCAGGTAGGTAATGGTGTCCTTGATTGGCTGTAAGAGTCTTAAATGAGCTGTGATCTGACTGGACTAAACCTCCAGCAAGCTTATCTGAGCTGGAGATAATGTGGCTGTTTTTTTGAAGGGATAACAGGATAAATTCTGTTACAACCACAAATGAATAACCAATGCAATGACTCAGAGTCAAGTAGTGATTTTCATCATTGACTGTTCTGTCAAACCCCTTGTGAGGTTACAGGAGATGACATGAGGCAGGACAAGATGAGGTGAAACTATATAAGTTGTAAGATATCTCCAGAACAGGAGACAGCTTTGCACACACATTAGTCTTGGATGGATTACTCGCGAATGCAGACTCGCTCAGAAATGCCACGCATATCACATGAAAGTGCAGAAGCAGAGCTTTCCAGTGATATCACACACATCATTGTGCTGTCATCCCATCAAGCTATAAATGCAGATCAAGTGTCTACAAAATAAAAACCTGACGAATTTCTTTACAACCCATTATACAGATCATATCAGTCACTTCATATAGTGAGGAATATCGTATCTTACCACGTCTTAGACTTGCGTGTGTTTCTCCCTGTCTATCCACATTTGTAGTCCGGCTTTCAAGATGCAAATATCTCCATATTGTCCAGTTGACACTCCATCAAACTTTGTATGACAAGACCAGCCACTTCACCTTTGCGCACCCGGACAACTGCAGCCTAATTATGCATGCTGACAGGGCTGTAGTCACTATATACACTGAGGGGGACCGTGCCCCCCCCCCAATGCCCAAAATGTCTCCCCAATATATAACTGAAACTGAAAAACAACAACAGACTTTGTTTACTGCAAACAAAGTGGCAAATATTATCTTGGAGAACATCATTGCACTTGGCTGACTATTTTTCTATGATCTTAGATGTAAATATTGCATGTTTCTTTCAGATAAAACACATTTTTGACTTGTGAATGAGTCAATGGAATTTCTTGCAATAATGAAAAAATACTGGCAATCATGTCCGCCTGGCACAAACCACATGTTTTGGACAGCTGTGAAGTGACAGAATGTCCCAGCATCATGGTTCTTATATTGCCAGATTCCAGAGAGTCTCCCCTCTTCACATATGGCAGAATATGTCAACTTCCAACTTGCTATGGTGAGATACATGTAAAAATGTAAGAATTTAGTAACAGGGATTTGTTTTTTTTCATTAATATAAAAATTAATATAAAATACAGGCACATAGAAGGACATGTGGTGATGGCAAATCTGGATAGCCCACAATGTCCTCAAAAAAACAAGATATAGCGTGTGTGTAACCTTTATAATGACTGTGATATGAGCTTAAAAGTAAAGGCAGTAAAAATACCCCAAAAACGCCTAGGGCCCATAGGGTTAAAGGAGCTACATGTATGAAATCTAAAGCAAATAGTCGTAAAATCCTCCTAATATGTCACAGAGACTAAGGAATAATGTTTATATAACGTACTGATCTCACCGACAACAATAGTACAGCCAGAATATTCACATTTAAAAAACATTTTTACAGTCTGCAAATCATATTTATGTTTTGAATTTGCATTTTGGCCTGTTGCGCCACCCATCGCCGTCTACCAGTCACGCAGTCAGTAGAGACTAAGCATCAGTTACAGTTATGACTGAGCTACAGCAGCACGGCAAGCAGCATTAGCAGTGTCCCGGTACATAGCATTAGCAGCCAGCTTCTCTTCAGCTGTATCCCAGCAGCAACGTTAGCAGCAGACTTGCTTGAACGGTCCGCTGGAAAACCGAAGATCAAGGACGCAGCGACACGGCCCTGCCACGGCAGCCGCCCACAGGCAAACAAATTAGTCTCCAGCGTGCCGCTGTCCAGCGATCTCGAATCTGTAGGGGAGGGGGGGCGGACACGACTCGCGGCAATATTTTGAATTTGAGTGCAGTAACCGTTTTGGCCACATTCTTACATACAGCGCCTTTAACAATCCAATTACGTCGATGCATCGATCCATATCGTCATCTTAAAAGATACACCTTTATTTTGAAATTCATGTAGCACGTCTGTGTCACCATTTCTGGGCAAGCGCCTCCGCTCAAACAACAAACAGAGCTCAAATAAAATGGTCAAATCATATGATATCGTCATATCGATCGCAGGCTGATGAATCGTATCAAATCGTATTGTGACAGACTTTGTGAAATTGGCAAACATTGTAATGTCATCAAACAAAAACAAACAAATCGATATACAGTAATATCGTATTGTGATGAAGGTGGTGATTTACACCCCTACCTATTGTTGTACAACAATAATTCATCTAGCAGAACACTGAACAGTATCCAAATGTTGTTGAATTGCAAACAAAGCAATGTATGAAGGAAACAATTGAACGTGTTGCTGACATTAAATGATAATTCTAAACTTTGTTCTTGAGAGCTGTGATTCGATTCTTAATGTAGAACTTTATAGCTAACCAATCTCTGTTTCTGAGAGCTACTTTTTCGAGTTCAAGGCACTTATCACAGTCGCTTTTCCCAGGAACACGACATGAAGTGATGAAGGACATCATGTGCGTCTCGACAGCACGGATCTCCTCTTTGTCCCACATCCTTCTCTTTAAAGGTCGACGACCTGTAAAACAATCAACACAAATAGATATGAATATTTCTGTGTTTCTCTGTGAGAGCATTTTTTGAGGAACAAAGGCCAAGGATAAATTAGCAGGTGCTTGTGTGGGTGCAATGCTGTCCATAGTATTAAAACAGAGTGGAAGAGATCCATAGACAGAAAGAAAATTTTTGGTTTTGTGTTTGTAAATGGTATTTTAACCCTAATTCCACTTCCCCACATTGTGCGCAATCCACTGACAAAAGTAAAACAAGTGGAGTGAGGGGCAGTCAACGAGAGAGAGCTGCAAACTATAAACAGCTGTTTTTACACACCTCCCCTATTGATTTTGATGCTCTGACCATGAAAAGTAAATAACTAACTTTGCACTTGAAGGCTGCCCTTTCACTTACGTTTTAACAGGTCTGACACTACTATGCGCCCCGGCTGTATCTAGGCTAACGGGTAACATGCTAACTATTATTTTTATGTCACTAGTCACTTGAAACAAATTTAGGACGATAGGAGACAGGTTGAAATAAACTGAAATTTCCCTTTAAACACATTTAATGTATCAAATACTTTACTTAGTGGGACAGTTCACCACAAAATCAAAATACATATTTTTCTCTGGCATTTGGTGTCATTTATCAATCTAGATTACCTTAGAACTGGAGATATCGGTTACAGAGATGTCTGTCTTCTCTTCAACTCTGGAACTAGATAGCACCAGTCCTGTGGTGCTCAAAGCACCAAAAAAAATTACATTTGAAACACTCACCCCCGTGTGTCTTTCCAGAAATCATCACCTAGTCACTCAAGATAATCTACCACCTAGTTGTAAGCTGTTTGGTGTCTTGTGTAACCAGGTCTGTAACGAGACACTAATGTTGCATTATTTGTATGTATTTTTGGTGCTTTGAGAACCACAGGACTAGTACCATCCAGTTCCATTATATTGGAGAGAAGACAGACATCTCTACGGCCGATATCTCCAAAACTCTGCACCACACGCCAAAACAGCAGAGATGGATAAACAGCGCTATCGGCCAGGGGAAATATGTCTTTTGATTTTGGGGTGAATTGTGCCACTGAGTAAAGGATCCGAGTACTTGCTCAAATGATGTTGGTTGCAAGATCTGGTGGGTAATCAAATATGATGCAACACCGGCCTGCAGCCCCTCGCATCTCCAAAACACTTTCAGCTTTCTTAACAGACATCATTTGGATAAACTGACTACATATGGAGAATCTCATGGTTAATCTCTTAACTGGTTCTAAATTAGCCTGGCTCTGAACGAGCCCTGGACCTGCCTCAGTTGAAAAGGGGTAAATGAAAAACGAGTTTATCATTGTCACTCAATATTTTTGAGTTGAGCTCTTTTTTCACAGTACAGCACCATAAAGCACACAGACTCTCAAACAGTACATCAACCATACAGTAAGAAGTTTGACCTAAAAACTTTACCTCTGTCTTTTTTTGGTGATCGGCTCCAACGGGCTTGTGGAGGTGTCATGGTGTCCTGCTTTGGTGCCGCATCCACGTGGCTCACATCTGGAATTGTTGTTTCATTCTCTTCCCCCTCATTAAATGAGACCTGACTCTCTGAAAACCAGAAGAAAAAACAAATTAAAAAAAATTATGAATTATAAAGTATTAGTCACACCCCAGTGAATCCTGTGCTGTCCTGAGCTTGACCTAGGGAACAATATCAGGACCAAGTCGGACATATTTTAAAGGACTGGAATTGGTTAAATTGAATCTAATCCTAATCAGATCCTGATTATACTGTATTCTATTTTGTACAGGGCACAGCGGTTACTGAATTTTGATTTCTGACACTGAGGACTCTACTTTCGCAGACCGGGCGCAGCGGGGGCGCAGCGCACCTGTGCTTCGCCAACTGGGTGTGGCCAGGTGGATTTTGTAAGTTTGGCACACCGTGCGCCCGGCGCAGCTACTCCTCTATCCCACCTCCGTCCCTCCTACCGGCGCAAGTCGGAAAGAGGGAGGAGAGAAGGCGTGGAGTGGGTTTTACACACATCACACCAATCAAATGAGCCCCTCTCCTCGCCCTTAAATGCACCGTACGAAGGTGTAATGAGAGTTTACTCAATTCGCCATGGCAGAAGAGAGCAGCAGCGTCAGACGGCCAAACTTCTCCCAGGAGGAAACTGATGTTGTGGTCCGGGAGGTCCAAGTTTGCAGTGTCTGAATATACGGAACTGCGAGCAGACCTCCACGGGCTGATGATGCAAAGGTAGCCTGGGAGGAGGTCACCACAATTGTAAATCAATGCTGCATTTCTCTCGTGCATTGCTCTCTCTTTCTCCTCACAGTCTCACTCTGTTTCTTTTCTTTTGGCTTTTCTAAGATGACAGATGCTGAATATATACTCCCTATCTAATGCTGTGGCTGTTTGTCATTGGCTGAGAGGGATGTGAACTCATTAGTTTGCAGCTGTGTTAATCAAATCAAGTTGGGTTTCCATTACGCGTGCCAAACGGTGCCAATCCCCTTTGATCTGACATCAGATGTGACGGGACAGTTGATATAAAGATACATTTAAGTGCTGATTGCAGATAGTTGCATTGAATAGTGTTTTTGTGGCTATTTATTGCATCGTTAATGTGCCTGATATTCTGGAAACCTGCCTGTGAAGTTTTGGTGATGTGTGCGCACTGTCCGCCGGTCAGCCAAACTTCGGCTTACACCGGCTGCGCTCCCCCTGCGCTAACAGGAGACCTGGATTCCGATGGCAAGCTTTTAGCGCACCTTCGGCGAAGCCTTTTGGCACGAAACTGTCACTGCGCTAAGCTGGATCTGTCGACACCTCCCCCTGCTGCGCCGCCACACCCATCTCAGTGCACCTTGGTCTGCCAAACTACCAAACTGAGTGCGCCTCGGGTTGCGCTGCTCGAAACTAGCTCTGCGCGGGGTTCGCCACCCTGCGCCACCTGCGCTGTGCTGGGAAACTAGAGCCCTGTGGCTGCACAAATTTGCCGAACTCCGAAGGCACTTATCATTAGCACAACAATATACAAACGATCAGCAAGCAGGTTCTGATGTTTAGCCATATCATATCAGTAAGTCTATCAACTTAATCCAGGACCTCCAGTATCTCAATAGTAGTTCATGAAAAATAAGATCTGTCAGCTACATATTTAATAAACATTCAGGGAAATATAAAATTCGGATGCTATATCTACAGATACCCAGTGGGCAAGGACTCAGATTGAGATCAGAGCTAATAAACTTGATCAGGACATTCCTACAGTAAATGGACCTCCCTTGAATAAGCATGGTCACCTTTAAGACCATATGAAAATTCTTACCTTGTGAATCTGACTCACACACCACGTCAGTATCGCTGTCCAGGTGCACATTCTCTGTGATGTTGGGGGGAGGGGGCGGGGGGTGGGGGGTAGGAAAGGGGTTGTGAGAGGCGAGAATGACGCAAACAGTAATTCATTTAGGGATGTACGATATGATTTTTTTTCAGCCAGTACTGATAATAGATATTTACCTGCTTCTCAAGGCTGATAAAGATAACTGATAATTTCATAATTTGTAATTTAAGAAGAAGTTCACATAACCTGTGGTTTATGTAGACCTGAGGGTCAGAGAGGCTCAGATGTAGTGACCAAAGATGGATGATTTCATATTTCACAGCTGTGACTGAATCAAATCTAACAGTACTATTACAACAAAAACAAAAAACAGTTCGGACTACTCAGATGGACATTTATTTTCTCAAGCAAAGCTCATCAAAAACTTAAATATACTTTGGCTTTGATAGAGAATTTTACCCAAGAAATGTAATTAAATGTTTTTGATATGATCTGATATTTATTGGCTGATATACACTAATACCCATACAGACTGATTAGCTGTGACAGGCTGTTATTAGGGCCCATAATTTATCAGCCCGAATATTTATCGTACATCCCTAAATTCCTGTAATTCTCATATAGTCCAATATGGCCCAAGAGAAACACATCAACACATAAATTTCCTTTTATGTAGAAAAATATTAAAGATAAATAATTAGTACCTTCAGGATCAATGCTGATGTCATCAAGGGTCTTGCCCTTGAACTCTGACAGGCGTCCCTGCTCCAGAGCCATGAGAACTTTGCTAATTTTAGCAAGCTGGAGGGTGCCCTCAGGAAGCCTGTAGAACTGCCGATGCACTCTAATGTCATGGCCAAGGAAATCAGCCAACTGATCCAGCTCAGTGTTACTGAGGTTGAGAACTTGAGACAGAGTTCCTGTTTGTTTGCGCAGTTTAGTAGAGGTGAGACTTTCAGGACTTTTTGCACCACAGATCTTGGCAAACTGTCGAAGGCAATCAGACCCACGGTAGCAGGTAAAAGCGGATGGTCTTGCAAATAAGTATATGTTGTCCTGAGGAACCCCACATTTCTGTCGTTTGCTGACAAGCAGATCCAGTGATTCCTGCATTGCTGGGGTCAAAAGCACAGGGACCTTTCTTCCTCTTTTTCCTCTTATCTCTATCCTCCTGAAGTGTTGACAGAGCTTCTTTTCTAGGTCTGAAAGGGCTACATTCACATCTTCTTGAGGATCAGATGCATTTTGAGACAAATATGCAGAGAGGGGCATTTTTGACACCTCCCCTGCTCTCCGGCGGTTGAACAAAATGACTTGTGTCAAAGTGATCTTTGCCAACTGTGTCCATGTCTGTGGGGATGTCTCTGTGGACAACTTACTGTGACTAAGTTGTTGTTGCACATCTAAATAGGAATGGAGAGTCTGGACATCTTTTGTGAATGGAAGTAACCGAGGGGCATTCCACTTGGATTCCTGAAGTGTTCTCAGTGATGCAGCTGATATCTGTTCATTCCATCTGGTTTCATACACTCTACGGAATGTACGAGCATCTTTCGCCACAGGTTAGTTGTTCTGTATATTTGCACGGCTTTCAACAAGCTGTGAAATCTTTGTCAAGCTATGTCCAATTTTGAGGGCAAGACTTGGACACTTGTATGTGTCAGTTTCACTGTCATGGCCTGCCACACGCTTCACTGCTTGCACAACGTGCATGAAATTTACAGGTCTGATGTGGTCTTCAATGGTCTTCAAAGGAGTAGTTTTCCTTGAGCATACCAGAAGCCTTCCCAGCTCTCTCAATTTCTGCCGAATGTATTCGTGTTTGCCAACATCATATCCAAGCCTGTTATACAGATGCTCACCAAACTCCATGATACACACATCAGATTTGACTGCAGAATAAACTTCATCTTGAACCATGTTGTTCAACAGCTTCCAAAATTCTTCTTTGACACCAGGTGGTGCAGGCAAAGCAAATGCACAGAGGGCCTGGACACGCCTTTTTCCAGGTTTTTGTGGCCCACCAGGCTTGAACTTGCAGATCATCATGTGCCGCCAGAGAATTTTCTTTGTGAAAAAACCTTGACAATATATACAATGCAGGTAATCCTGTGCTTCAGAGTCCTGCTTTGGTTGCTTTCGAGGAACAAGACTTCCAACACCAACATTTAATACGTCAACATTGTGTGCAAAGTTGCCCCTATTTCTCAGATGCTCCAGATGCAGTCGTCTTTCCTTGGATCCTTTTGGGAAGGACAAAGCCTGTGCAACCTCTGGCTTATCATGATGAGCACGCTCCAAATGCCTTGCCATTTTTCCAACTCCTAACTTACAGTACAAACAATATTGTTTTTTGTTGTACATTCTTGACCCATTCTGCTTTTTACGAACGGCAGGTATGTTGAGTGAACCATCAAACAATCCATCTTCTACATGGAGAGAAGAGGCAGAGTCAGGAAGATTTCGTTCCAAAACCGGTGTTGGGTCCTCTAAACATTTATCTTCAATGTCATCGATCTTCTTCAAGTTTAGGCACCTGGGAGTGCTCAGTTTGTGGTCAGATAACTCCATAACCTCACTTGTGTCTGTATCATCAGAATGATCTGTACTTGTTTCAGGGATATATTCCTCTCCACTATCATCTGAGGGACTGTAAAGCTCATCTGAATCGAAATGAATCTGGTTGTTCATCTTCAGGAAAAAAAAAAGTAAATTAAAGTCAGTAATCTCATTAAACATTTGCTATGCACACTTTACTTCACACAAAATGCAAGTCAGTTATGAATGTAAATCACATACATTAATCTTGTCTCTACAGTGTGTGATGCTCACCTGTATGCTTTTAGTCCTCCTCAGCCTTGGGGCAGAATATTCGTCCTGTTCTGGGAGGCTACATTGAGGCTCAAAACTTGGATGTGATGTCTAGAGTGTCAGAAAAAAAAATACGTAATTGGAATTTAGAACAACAGCTGTCAAGAAAAAAACATGAATTCATGACAATGCTCAAATGCATTAACATCACAATACCTGAGATTCATCAGAATCTGTGTAGTTTACAAGGGAAATAGGCGTTTGAAAATTTTTCTTCAGAGTTTGGGGTTCTGGGTAATCTGAGCCCTTTAGGAAAAAGAAAGATAATGAAAAATATGCTAAACACACATTCACAAATGTATACATGTGCACATAAACAAGCATTTAAAAAACATTTGAACAACTTTAACATTAACTTTATTTAGCCATGTAGGCAAGACATTTTTTTATTTCAAAATTGGTACTACAACTTGAAACGAAAGATTAATGATTAATTATTCAAAGAAAAGTGCAATGTCCCATTTCAACAGCCATTACTTGACTGTCCTGAAAATAAAATGAGTTGGCTCACATTTAACTGCTCATGTTGAAATGGTCAGAAATAGTCAAATTAATTGCTTTTGTGGAGATGAAATATAACAGTCTAAACAACATACAAATTTCTCTGTGATTTCAAACTTAAACTTAAAATATTGTACATTAATCAGTTGGGACAATAATCCAATTGTGTGCTCTCTCTCTTATAATTAAATGTGCACAACATTATTCACTTGGCATGGATCCAACAATTTGGGGTGGTTACACTTTAAGACTACAATTCCATGAGCACCAAGAATGGACACCATTAAATCACCAAAACCTGTGTGTGCTTATATTGATCTTGTTGGTTCTCAGAGCTGTCAGAAATATGTCTCCTGCTCTAATCGTTTCAGTTGAGAACAAGCAAAAGTGAAGTCTGACAGATAGACTACCCTGTGACCAACTGCTGCTTTGACTGGTAGAAGGCAAACTGACTTCAAGTTCAAGGACATGTGTGATACATGGAGTTAGTTTAAGTTTATGGACAGAAAAGTGAAAATAAGGTAATTAAATGTGTACAATATTATTTACTTGGCGTGGACCCCACAACAACAGACCTGACAAGTGTGTGTTATTCTAAAAGCAACCAGACTGGGCCCCACAACAACAGACCTGACAAGTGTGTGTTATTCTAAGAGCAACAAGACTGGGCCCCACAACAACAACAGACCTGACAAGTGTGTGTTATTCTAGAAGCACCAAGACTGGACACCATTAAATCACCAAAACCTGAGTGTGCTCATATTGATCTTAAGAAAACTAGAATGTACCTTCAAATGCAAACACATCAACAATTAATAACATACAGAAAGCTTAAAAACTAAAATTTAAACAACTGAAAGACAAGTAAAATAATCAGGTCACAAGATTACCTGCATCTGGGAGCATGGAGATCCCTGGGGAATCTGTTCTGTAGTTCTGGACATCTCAGTCTCAGAGGAGTCATTGGCAAGAGATTGTCCTTCAACCTGAAGAATGAGTTCAATATCATAACTGAGAAGTTGGCCAGCAGTAACATCATTTCAATTCAACAACGACTGGAGGCAAATACAATGGACAACATGTTCAAATGTTTCCTGTATCTGACTCAGAAACATTCTTACTTCAAGTTGGTTCTCAGAGCTGTCAGAAATATGTCTCCTGCTCTAATTGTTTCAGTTGAGAACAAACAAAAGTGAAGTCTGACAGATAGACTACCCTGTGACCAACTGCTGCTTTGACTGGTAGAAGGCAAACTGACCTCAAGTTCAA
The DNA here is from genome assembly GCA_037127435.1 of Epinephelus malabaricus. Taxonomy (NCBI): domain Eukaryota; kingdom Metazoa; phylum Chordata; class Actinopteri; order Perciformes; family Serranidae; genus Epinephelus; species Epinephelus malabaricus. The sequence continues at coordinate 394,936 of JANUFT010000012.1, read as the reverse complement.
GGACATGTTTGATACATGGAGTTAGTTTTACTTTATTGACAGAAAAGTGAAAATAAGGTAATTAAATGTGTACAATATTATTTACTTGGCGTGGACCCCACAACAACAGACCTGACAAGTGTGTGTTATTCTAAAAGCAACCAGACTGGGCCCCACAACAACAGACCTGACAAGTGTGTGTTATTCTAAGAGCAACAAGACTGGGCCCCACAACAACAACAGACCTGACAAGTGTGTGTTATTCTAGAAGCACCAAGACTGGACACCATTAAATCACCAAAACCTGAGTGTGCTCATATTGATCTTAAGAAAGCTAGAATGTACCTTCAAATGCAAACACATCAACAATTAATAACATACAGAAAGCTTAAAAACTAAAATTTAAACAACTGAAAGACAAGTAAAATAATCAGGTCACAAGATTACCTGCATCTGGGAGCATGGAGATCCCTGGGGAATCTGTTCTGTAGTTCTGGACATCTCAGTCTCAGAGGAGTCATTGGCAAGAGGTTGTCCTTCAACCTGAAGAATGAGTTCAATATCATAACTGAGAAGTTGGCCAGCAGTAACATCATTTCAATTCAACAACGACTGGAGGCAAATACAATGGACAACATGTTCAAATGTTTCCTGTATCTGACTCAGAAACATTCTTACTTCAAGTTGGTTCTCAGAGCTGTCAGAAATATGTCTCCTGCTCTAATCGTTTCAGTTGAGAACAAGTAAAAGTGAAGTCTGACAGATAAACTACCCTGTGACCAACTGCTGCTTTGACTTGTAGAAGGCACACTAACCTCAAGTTCAAGGACATGTGTGATACATGGAGTTTGTTGAAGTTTATATACAGAAAAGTGAAAATAAAGTAATTAAATGTGTACAATATTATTTACTTGGCGCGGACCCCACAACAACAGACCTGACAAGTGTGTGTTATTCTAAAAGCAACCAGACTGGGCCCCACAACAACAGACCTGACAAGTGTGTGTTATTCTAAGAGCAACAAGACTGGGCCCCACAACAACAACAGACCTGACAAGTGTGTGTTATTCTAAAAGCACCAAGACTGGACACCATTAAATCACCAAAACCTGAGTGTGCTCATATTGATCTTAAGAAAGCTAAAATGTACCTTCAAGTGCAAACACATCAACAATTAATTACATACAGAAAGCTTAAAAACTAAAATCTGAACAACTGAAAGACAAGTAAAATAATCAGGTCACAAGATTACCTGCATCTGGGAGCATGGAGATCCCTGGGGAATCTGTTCTGTAGTTCTGGACATCTCAGTCTCAGAGGAGTCATTGGCAAGAGATTGTCCTTCAACCTGAAGAATGAGTTCAATATCATAACTGAGAAGTTGGCCAGCAGTAACATCATTTCAATTCAACAACAATGACTGGAGGCAGATGCAATGGACAACATGTTCAAATGTTTCCTGTATCTGACTCAGAAACATTCTTACTTCAAGTTGGTTCTCAGAGATGTCAGAAATATGTCTCCTACTCTAATTGTTTCAGTTGAGAACAAGCAAAAGTGAAGTCTGACAGATAAACTACCCTGTGACCAACTGCTGCTTTGACTGGTAGAAGGCAAACTGACCTCAAGTTCAAGGACATGTGTGATACATGGAGTTAGTTTTAGTTTATGGACAGAAAAGTGAAAATAAAGTAATTAAATGTGTACAATATTATTTACTTGGCGCGGACCCCACAACAACAGACCTGACAAGTGTGTGTTATTCTAAAAGCAACCAGACTGGGCCCCACAACAACAACAGACCTGACAAGTGTGTGTTATTCTAAGAGCAACAAGACTGGGCCCCACAACAACAACAGACCTGACAAGTGTGTGTTATTCTAGAAGCACCAAGACTGGACACCATTAAATCACCAAAACATGAGTGTGCTCATATTGATCTTAAGAAAGCTAAAATGTACCTTCAAGTACAAACACATCAACAATTAATTACATACAGAAAGCTTAAAAACTAAAATTTGAACAACTAAAACACAAGTAAAATAATCAGGTCAAAAGATTACCTGCATCTGGGAGCATGGAGATCCCTGGGGAATCTGTTCTGTAGTTCTGGACATCTCAGTCTCAGAGGAGTCATTGGCAAGAGGTTGTCCTTCAACCTGAAGAATGAGTTCAATATCATAACTGAGAAGTTGGCCAGCAGTAACATCATTTCAATTCAACAACGACTGGAGGCAAATACAATGGACAACATGTTCAAATGTTTCCTGTATCTGACTCAGAAACATTCTTACTTCAAGTTGGTTCTCAGAGCTGTCAGAAATATGTCTCCTGCTCTAATCGTTTCAGTTGAGAACAAGTAAAAGTGAAGTCTAACAGATAGACTACCCTGTGACCAACTGCTGCTTTGGATGGTAGAAGGCAAACTGACCTCAAGTTCAAGGACATGTGTGATACATGGAGCTAGTTTTACTTTATTGACAGAAAAGTGAAAATAAAATAATTAAATGTGTACAATATTATTTACTTGGCGTGGACCCCACAACAACAGACCTGACAAGTGTGTGTTATTCTAAAAGCAACGAGACTGGGCCCCACAACAACAACAGACCTGACTAGTGTGTGTTATTCTAAAAGCAACGAGACTGGACACCATTAAATCACCAAAACCTGAGTGTGCTTATATTGATCTTAAGAAAGCTAAAATGTACCTTCAAGTACAAACACATCAACAATTAATTATATAGAGAATGCTTAAAAACTAAAATCTGAACAACTGAAAGACAAGTAAAACAATCAGGACAAAAGATTACCTGCATCTGGGAGCATGGAGATCCCTGGGGAATCTGTTCTGTAGTTCTGGACATCTCAGTCTCAGAGGAGTCATTGGCAAGAGGTTGTCCTTCAACCTGAAGAATGAGTTCAATATCATAACTGAGAAGCTGGCCAGCAGTAACATCATTTCAATTCAACAACAATGACTGGAGGCAGATGCAATGGACAACATGTTCAAATGTTTTCTGTATCTGACTCAAACATTCTTACTTCAAGTTGGTTCTCAGAATTGCCAGAAATATGTCTCCTGCTCTAATCGTTTCAGTTGAGAACAAGTAAAAGTGAAGTCTGACAAATAGACTACCCTGTGACCAACTGCTGCTTTGACTTGTAGAAGGCAAACTGACCCCAAGTTCAAGGACACATGTGATACATGGAGTTAGTTTAAGTTTATGGACAGAAAAGTGAAAATAAAGTAATTAAATGTGTACAATATTATTTACTTGGTGCGGACCCCACAACAACAAGTGAGCTTGTCCTCCAACCTGAAGAATAAGTTGCAGTATATGCATGTAATTTAAATGTAATTCATGGACAGAAAATTGAAAGTAATGTAATTAAATGAGCCAGACTGCAATGCTACCCCAAACCATGCAAAATTTAATATAATCACACGGAGAAAAAAACAGTATTTGCTTTTGTCTGAGCAAAGAAAGAATTCTTTATCATTCTGGTGTCCACATTTATGTCAACATGCACAATGAATCTCTTTTCAATTAAGAACTGACATTCAGCAACTCCATTTTGACAAACCTGTTTTCTCCAAGGCCAGTCAGTTCCTCCATAGTCGTACGTTATCTCTTCTCCAGGAATAATGTCCCTCAGAGCGAAGAGAAAGAGGTGAGGCTTGCCTTCTGTATCAACCTTCTTCATCTTGCAGTTTGGACTGCAGTGGTCATCATTGACAAGCCTTCCAAGACTGCCATCTTCTTGAGCTGCATCAATACTTCAAAAATATAATAAATCACTCATTAGGCTCCATACAATTACATTATTGATTATCGTAATCAACAATTTACCATCACTCCTTCAAAGAGAAATTCAGATAAGATTATCAACTTGTTTTGAGCAACACAGCTCTTAATAGTGAAATTACCTTCCATAAACATGTTAGAATTTGAAATAACCTAACTAATCTGTGCAACACAGATTACATTAATACTTATAGCTGCTGTGTTCATTATTCACTATTATTCCTTAATGTCACACAGTTGTCTGAGACATGTAAAACAAACAGCTGTTCAGAAATGTAAATTTCAGTTTAAACCTTACCACCACACGCTTCCTCTCCAGAAGAAATCAAACATGAAGACAGCACAATGACTGTGATATATCCTCCTCCTCCTTTGTGATTCTTCGAAATGTATTAATTCCCCTCTGTACTCAACCACAAAGTCTCCTTTTTGGAAATTGGCCTTGGCAAACACCCCTCGACCTGGTGCACACATACAGATACCATTACACTGTTCAAAGTTCTATTCAGTTCTACTCTTTAATTTCCCCAGCAGCTACATGTACGAGCAATTCCTGTCACAGGGTTCAACGCTAAGGTTTTTTTTCACTTGCCCGGTCGGGCAAGTTGGTCAGAGATCTACTTGCCCGGAGTGAGTTTTTACTTGCCCTATAAAAATTGTTTAATTTAAGCGGCTATCAAATAACAAAGACTGCAGTTATTTTTATGTTATATAATCTTTATTCACACTGTATTTATTAATTAAAATAACATGTCATGTATTGTAACTTAATTCCTACACAAAAATAACTGTCAGGGCTTAAAGTGAAAAATTTGTCAGTCCATACAGTACATGTGTGCACAGTAATGAGCAGGTGAAATGTCTGTCTAGCTTACATATGAGGTGTCTCAAGATTTAGGAACATACAATTGTATTGAATATAATAAAGTAAAAAGTCACTTGACATGCTGCTGTTTTGTGCTATGACCTATTTAAGTGCTGGAAGTTGTTATTTACGTGACAACACCTGAACGCAACACAAGCTTAGCATGAGTGCCGTGCTACGCGCACAGACAGAGACGCTGCTCTGTGCGTAACAGCAGTCTGTTGGTGGTTATTTACACACTGTCCATAACAATAACTTTGTCAGCTGACAAACTGCACCGGGCTCAGGGTCAGGTTTGATCAGGAAAATGCAGCACGAGCCGCTCTAGCATGCTCACCTGTGTGTGTGGCGGAACTCTGCCATGCGCGATACAGAGAGCAGAGGAGAATTGTTAACGCGTGACCATGTAGAGACAGAAATGACACGATGACATACCACCATAAATAGTATATTGTTATGTTATATGAAGCATCTGTCGCGCAAAATAATATCAATGGGGGCTGTGGGCAGCTGTGCCTGTGACTTCAGGCAGAGAGCCCGCTGCATCAGAGCCGAAGGAACACGTTTTAAAATACATTTATTTTATCAATTGGTTATTAACTTTTACTATTTTTAGCAACTTGCCCGATTGGGCAAGTGAGTTGTTAGTTTACATGCCCGACCGTGAGTTTTACTTGCCCGGGGCAATCGTTATTGTTGAGCCCTGTGTCATAACACATCAAAAATCACATGACAGGATAGCACCCCAAAAGTAAGTCACAACAAGGTATACTGAAAACACAAACACCATACCTTTAAAAGAGTTGATATATTTTTCTTCCAGCTCAGCTGTCTTGTCCAAGCCCTTGGCAGCATGTTCAATGGCATCTCTGATAGGTGGTTTCCTGCGTCTGGCAGCAGCCATAAGCCTACAATCAAATAAAGGTTTTTTAATCTAAATAATTCATATGTTAGACAACCACAGTTTAGTACATTTGAGCAATAGTAAGTGGTCCAGTGTACCTTCAAATGTAAGAAAAGTCACAGAATCATAAATGTTCATTCGTAATAAAAGCTAAATTGGGAGGTAGCATGAGCCACTGGTGATGCCCCACCACACCCCGATAAACAATCAGCCTCCAAATTCTTACATGATTTGTGAATAAATTTAGCGAATGGTCTAATGTACTTACAGGACTGTATACAACTTTTTTGCACAAAGCACTGCTACAGAGGTTGAACATTTTGTAGCACGAGATTAAAAGGAACCCCGACTAGTTAGACATGTAGGCCTTATATCATCAATATTAGTGTCCGTTATATTAATTTGATATAAATAACATTGTAGAAGTCTTTGTTCTAGAAAAAAAAAAAAAAAAAAAAGAAAATATAATTTCACTCGTAGGTCGCCATTGTTGTTTACGTCGCAGTGTGGGTAGTGACGTCAAAATGGTTGCAACCGCTGTTTCTGACAACTGATAACAGCGCGAAAAATGTCAGCTATTCAGCCGTTTCAATTTGAACCCGAGCAACAAGCTAGTGAGGAGGACAACACAGAAAATATACAGGAAGAACACGAAGATGTAGTAGACGAACAGAGACATGAGGTGCGAGTGGGACAAAACAGCTGGTGTCAGTGTGGAAACTGCATCTCCATTTCATCTCCACTTCCAGCTTCAATTTTTGTCAGCAGCTGTTCAAGGTACCGTAAAATGTCATCCAATATCAATGATCTCAGAGATTAGCATCCACCACTGTCGTATGCTTTATATGTTGTGATACACAGTAAAACACACTGACAAGATGCTTACGAGTTTGATCATTGTTAAAGATATCCCGTGCATCACAGCAGCCTGCGGCCTGCATCAGGCTTACTTGGAGAACACTGTACATTTACACTTACGGATTGAACGGGTTGAACGGGTGGACTGTCAGCTTCCTCCATAACCAGTGGTGTGTCCGATGGTTCACCTTCAGAAGCTACAGCAGCAGGAGCGGGGTCTTTGCGGCACAAGAGAGCATCCAGCGTCTCCTGTTTTTGGCATTTTGTTGCGCGCATTCACTCCCCTCCCGAGGGCGTTTAGACTCCTTATGTGAGAAAATCGTCGGCACTGCATTTTGTTTAAGTCGACGTTTATACCCAGCAGCACCCGTTAAGCTCCTTTAGCAGCTCTAGTCGACTAAAGGCCTCAAAATCATCTGGGGAGAAGTGGCGAGAACAGAGCCGCGGGTCTTTAGGAAGTTCTGTTCGTCCACAAGCATTTTCCCACTGCTTTCTCCTCTTCTTATCACTAGGAAACGTGTAAACTTCAATCAGTTCCCTTGTTGTCGACTAGAAATTACATCCGAATGCAGCGTAATGTGGCATTTTCTCTGGTGATAGCGTCAGGTAGCAGCAGCCGTCAGGTAAACCATATATGTCTATGAGGTAAACAACTCACAGAGTAACCATTCTACGTCATCACCCTGACACGCATTGTGCGAGTAAAATAATGGCGGCCTCCTGTGGTAAAAATACGTTGTAAACTTTGAAGAAATTTAAAGCAATGACAACATTTCATGTCTTTCTAACAACATATTTTAGTACAACAGAAAATTTGTGGCTTATTAAGCCCTACATGTCTAACTAGTTGAGGTTCCTTTTAAAAAGTCTGCTGCCACCTCTAAAAACCACCATCAGTGCAGTTCATCACTTTAACAGGCATGTGACTGGTAAATAAATTGATTAATCAACTAGTAAATTAATCACAAATTATTCTGGTAATCAATTACTCATTTTGAGCTACATTGTAGATGTCCAAATTCTCTGATTTCAGCTCAGCTCTCAAATGTGAATATTTTCTGGTTTCTTTACACCTCTCTGACAGTAAACTGAATATCTGGACAAAACAAGATATTTAAATGAATAAAGTTTATTATCTGATTTATTATCTATCTTTTTACCATTTTTATGGACTAATAAATTAATCAAGTAAGGAGCGCACAAAGAACTTTAGGAGCACAATGTGTTTTCCATAATAAATGTGATGCAAATAGACATTTACAAGCAAAATTATTAAATGAATTTGTATACAAAATGTACATAAAGGTAAAATCATCAAGTTTTGAAAATGTATTGCAATTTAATTTTGTCTTTAATGTTATTATCTTATATATATATATATATATATATATATATATATATATATATTTATTTATTATCTTTGCAATATGATTATCTTATATAATGTTATTACTATCCTAAAACATTCTCCAGGTCCTCTGAAACTATGCAGGACTTATTTCCACCCTGCCCAGCAACGGTACCGTGACGAACGGTCCCTAACTGTGAGGAGAACGGAGCAGGCTTCACCGGAGGTCCGCCGCTTTTCCCGGTCCCTCGTCTCCGCTACACTTTGACTTATTTCCACCCAGCCAACAGCCTGGCCGTGGAGAACGGTCCCTAACTGCGTGGAGAACGGAGCAGGCTTCCCCGTAGGTCCGCCGCTTCCTCCATATTTTGACTTATTTCCACCCTGCCGACAGTGGGACTTATATTCATTGTGCTGACAGTGGCTTGGAAAACCGCCCATAACCGTGTCACATGGGGAAGAGGGAAGAGGGAAGGCTGCTGGAGTTCCTCCAGCATTTGCGGTTAGATTATCATATTTTTTATTGACAAAAATATAGGCTGCTTCAGCTGATTTTTTTTATACGCACATGTGCCCCTAAATATTTTTACAGTTCGCACACACCTATTTTTAGTCGCAAATGCGACTGAAACGCTCGCACTGTCGATCCCTGGGTCACCCTGACCGGAGAAAAACGTGGTACAGCGTGGACGTCAGCGCTAACAAATTAGCCCCGGGGCCCGTCTAATACCTGGTTTTGTTGCCTGTCCCTCACCATCGCTTCAGCACATAAACCCTCACCTCAAATAAACAAGCGGCCCTGTCTCGCTTTGTCAACCCAAACTATCACCATTAATTTCACGCACAATCATAAATAAACCCCTTCTTGAGTTTCATTAACCACACACTTTTGTGTTTTATTAATTCAAGTCACGATAAAACTCACCAAGCCTGAAGCAGCTAGCTATATTGTTAGCCAGTTAGCTAATTGGCTAACTTTACCTCGCTAGCATAATGTCGCTATCCGTCCGGTTGCCTTTCTAACTGTTTGAAAACAGAACTACTTCTGTTACTAACAAGAAATGATAACGTTCAAAAGCACTGTGATAATCTACTGCTCTAAGTTATACATTTTAATATTAACGTAGCGTAACTTACCTTTTCACAAACGATCCGGTCAGCCATCCACCGACGCGACAACTACCTGCTCTCGGCGAGTGGAGTTAAGGTGCGCTTGTTATGTGAAGTGAGCACGTCCTGTAAGGGTGGTCATGATGTAACACGTACGACTCCGCATTCCGCCCAACTGGTATGTCACAGTCATTGTATCCATGCAACCCAATTTGTCTTTTAACCCTTTGGGCCCTAGGCGTTTTTGGGGTATTTTTACTGCCTTTACTTTTAAGCTCATATCACAGTCATTATCAAGGCTACATACACATGCTATATCTTGTTTTTTTCAGGACAATCTGGGCTATCCAGATTTGCCATCATTCCATGTCCTTCTAAGTGCCTGTATTTTATATCAATTTTTATATCAATGAAAAAATAACAATCCGTGTTACTAAATTCTTATATTTTTACATGTATCTCACCATAGCTAGTTGGAAGTTGACATATTCTGCCATATATGAAGAGGGGAGACTCTCTGGAATCTGGCAATATAAGAACCATGATGCTGGGACATTCTGTCACTTCACAGCTGTCCAAAACATGTGGTTTCTGCCAGGCGGACATGATTGCCAGTATTTTTTCATTATTGCAAGAAATTCCATTGACTCATTCACAAGTCAAAAATGTGTTTTATTTGAAAGAAACATGCAGTATTTACATCTAAGATAATCATTCCTCACTATATGAAGTGACTGATAAAAAAATCTGTATAATGGATTAATGGGAAATGCCATTTGAGCTATGCCAGAAACAGTTGGCAGTAAACTATTGGATAAACTTGAGGGGGCATGAAGAGAGTCATCCAACAAAAAAGATACTAGAGGCATGCTGGGAGAGAGTTTTGGCTGGACAGGACATGCAACAGCAAGGGAGTTGGGCGTGTATGAAGATGAGTTTATTCCAACTGTAATATGGCCTGTGATGCCTGTATGGATGCTAGAGCCTATGGTGGTTGACCTGAAAATGCTTGAGCTCAAGAAGAGCAGTGAAAGAATGAGTTCTATGAGTATCGGGAGTTCTATGACTATGTGCAGGGGTCGAAGGATCCAGACTCAAGACACACAGGGGCAGCAGTTGCAATACCCAGTCACAGAGAGGAGATGAGCAGAAGGACAACTAACAATCTGAGTGTATTCTCTGTTGAAATGTACGCTATATTGATGGCTTTGGATTGGGTAAGAGAGGACAACAGACAAGGCTCTAATCAGCAGTGACTCAACATCAGTGCTTCACAGTCTTAGGGCAGGAACATCTGCAGACAAGATTTGTTATATGAAGTATTAGCAACACATACAGCAGTGAAGAAGCAAGGTAAAGATATAGTGGTTATGTGGGTCCCGGCTCACATTGGCAACCTGGGAAATGAAAGGTCAGATACAATAGCCAAACAAGCCATAAAGAAAGAAAACATATCGTATTTTTCAAAGTAGTAGCCCGGGCGTTTATTTCACAAAATCGATTTTGACCCCAGGCCTTTAAAAGAACCAGGGGCTAGTTACTCAAGGCTCTTTTTTTTGCACCGACCTGCACAAGGCCGTTATTTGGTTACAGTTCCTGTCCAGCATGTTTTTTAGTGCAAAAATACTGTATAATGTAGGGGTGAGTTCGTGTACAAAAATACACGGGTTTCACCACTGGGTGGTGGTATTGCATTATACCAGTAAAGCCCCAGTTATCCGAATATCAACTGAACGGGCCATTTAACCAACAGTTACAGGCCGCCACACCAAAATATCGCCATTCCGACGGTCCGCCATCCTGAATTCTGGTCCCTGAGTCCTGACAGCTGTATTCCCCATGCATATCAACGAATTTCACCGGGGACACGCGAGTAATTCAGGCTGACATTACCTGTTTTTCAGCAAACTCCTCTGGTAATTTCATTAAAAGGCATGGCATATAGGTCCACAGTAACTTATTATTATTATTGTAATTATTATTATTATTATTGGGTCTTATAAGAGTGGGCTACAATGAGTACCGGGCCATCAAATCACAGCATCCGCGGGGAAAGGACACGGAATTGTGTGCGCTTTTACGCACGCGGGTGTAGGTGATCACGGATGTTTGATGTGGGAAAGATGTAGCCAGATGTATTACCTGTTTTAGATACGTGGCTGTCCGTCCGTCCGTCCGTCCGTAGCACGAGTCATGTGCACCACTTCACCACCGACCCGTGCGTAAAAGCGCAAACAGTCCCTCAAGGAGGGACAGCCATGAGGCAGTGAATGAGGAAATAATCACCCGTGCGTTTAATCGGACCGGCGTTTAATACGCAAAATAGGGTCAAACTCCCAGCGGCTACTAGGTGCCCGGCGAGGATTTAGGGATAGGGAAACATCCAACAGGACAATGTGACAGATGCCAAGAACTGGAGACGGTGGAGCATGTGATGGTCAGATGCAGAAAGTACACCGGAGAGAGAGCGGACATGGTGGAGGGAATGAAAGCAACAGGACTGACAACAGAGACACTCAAGAACATACTGGAGTGTGGAGTGAATGGAGGGAAGGAAATTCTTAATCAGCTACCTAACAATTGGACTGATGAAAAGAATATAATAGAATGAAAGATGCAGGAGCAAGGTAGACCCAGAAGATGGCGGTAATGCAACATAACGGATGCCAACCGCCGTAAAATTTCAAAGAAGAAGAAGAAGGATCTGTTTCTTTGCATCTTCTCGCTTACACGAGTGGTCGCATCTGCTTCTTCTTGGATCAGTGTGAAATTATTCTGTTCAGCAGTTTTTCGCTGGAAGCCTCGTGATCATAGTGATCGGAGTTGCGGACACTTCGTTCGCCCTTTAAGGGGCTGTGACACGCTGACTTTCTTCATGGGAAGAGAAGGAAAAGACAACGCTGGAACTAGCGGTTAGTACCAGTGGCGGATCTAGGGGATGGCTACTTGGGCTCAAGCCCCGGATGTTTTCTCAAGAGCCCCGGATCGCGGATCTGAGGTAAAAATACGGAATTGTCCTTTATTTGGAAGTACGGGACGCGCTTTGTTCCGTATTTCCATATGTCTAATATGTATGTCACACACACATCAATCTAACAATAATGATTAAAAGCCCCTCCTGTCCTCCCGCGAATCCGATCCTCTGTGTGTCTGTGCCTGGCTGCCTGCGCGAGACAGACTACACACAGCAGCGCTGCTCACAAAACCCGCGCCTTTTAAAATATCTACCACCGCCACTCCACCGCGTCCTCAAAAGCAAAAACACTTGCAAAGGTACAGATGTGAGTGGGCTGTAGCCAGCTGCAAAACAATAAAACAAGCAATGAACAGGCATATAACGTTATCTCAACATCTGTCACGTCTCTCTCCCTACACACCCACCCACCCTGGCTACTTTGATGCCAGCATTGCCATGACAACTGCCACCACTGACAGGCTTCACAGCCTCTGATAGCGCCACCACCCTGATGTCCCTCCATACAAACACTGCAGCACAACTTCACTGAACATGACCCAAACAGCCACACTGCGCTACAATATTATAGAGAGCAAATCATACAAATGGATTAACAGTTAATAAATAAATAAATAAATACATTTTACATTACATTTTAAGAGAAAACGTTTATTCTTTAATATATACACATTTCTGGGATTAAAAATGTTTGGATAGCTGTCTGTGTATTCTTTGTCAAAATGTGTATTTTTGAGGAATGTCGTGTTCAGTGATCATTAATACTGTCCACGTATGATTTTTAAGTGTTCTCCGTGCCTTTCTCAGCTTTGAATTGGTGGTAAGTTGAAGTAAAAAAAAATTGTATTTTAAAAAAGATAGTTTTGTGTGCGTGGCACAAAAAAAGACGGAAAAAATAAATGGCATCTGCACCCTCAGGGCTAAGCCCCTGATCTCCTAGAATCCTAGATCCTCCCCTGGTTAGTACACTTGTTGATTGTGTTGACAGCGGTGTTCACGACATTGTGTTCACGCACGCCGACGAGTAATATTAGGCCTACTTATGTGCAGCTTGTTGCTGTTGTTTTTTTTGTTTAGTTGCTATTGGCTACAGTGCTCACGCTAATGTCATAGTCGCATCTTGAGCTGTATAATCTGTGTACATTTTCTGTATTTGTGTTCAGTTAACCCTTTGGGCCCTAGGCGTTTTTGGGGTATTTTTACTGCCTTTACTTCTAAGCTCATATCACAGTCATTATAAAGGCTTCATACACATGCTATATCTTGTTTTTTTCAGGACAATCTGGGCTATCCAGATTTGCCATTTCATGTCCTTCTATGTGCCTGTATTTTATATTAATTTTTATATCAATGAAAAAAACAAATCCGTGTGACTAAATTCTTACATTTTTACATGTATCTCACCATAGCTAGTTGGAAGTTGACATATTCTGCCATATGTGAAGAGGGGAGACTCTCTGGAATCTGGCAATATAAGAACCAAGATATACAATATACCATATACATTGAGGGGGCACGCGTCCCCCTCAATGTATATGGTGACTACTGCCCTGTCAGCATGCATAATTAGGCTGCAGTTGTCTGGGTGCACAAAGGTGAAGTGGCTGGTCTTTTCATACAAAGTTTGATGGAGTGTCAACTGGACAATATGGAGATATTTGCATCTTGAAAGCCGGACTACAAATGATATCCGATATTCCTCACTATATGAAGTGACTGATAACAAGATCTGTATAATGGGTTGTAAAGAAATTCGTCAGGTTTTTATTTTGTAGACAATTGATCTGTATTTATAGCTTGATGGGATGGCAGCACAATGATGTGTGTGTTATCACTGGAAAGCTCTGCTCCTGTGCTTTCATGTGATATGCGTGGCATTTCTGTGCGAGCCTGCACTCGCCAGCAATCCATCCAAGAGTAATGTGTGTGCAGAGCTGTATGAAAGCTCTGTTATACATAATTTTAGTGTAACTTTATCTTTTTTTTTGTTGTTGTGAAAACATTGGACTACCGACAAGTGCTTGGCCTTGTCGGAAAGCTACAATTCCGCTGTTTCACGTGATATGTGTGGATTCTCACTATGACACACGGTCGCTGGGGAAAATCCACAGAGAAGAACGGGTGTGAATTTGGACGCACTATGCGTCGTTCAGGCCCATAGGGTTAAGCCCGTTAAGCTTGTGCTGTTGTTTTGTGTTGACTTTTCCAGCTCTGGCATTCACGCCGTCGTAAATAAAAGGAAACACAGCTTCTGCTGTCATTTTGTTTTTTTGTTTTTGCTTTGTCTGCTACTATTGGCTACAGTGCTCACGCTCACGCTATGAAAGCTTTTAATTCAGCCACTGTCAGGTCCCACGAATTGTCGCCATGGTGCAGATGTGCCTCAGCCACAGTGCAGTCCCTGATGTGCTTCAGCATGCTGTCATCAAAGAGACACAAAAAAGCTGTGAGTGCATCTTCAATATTCCTCTTTGCGTGTGCTGTGGGGCTGCCAGTTTCAGTGTGGATATTATGGCTCTGCCTTCTTCCCAGATGCTCAGTTGGCTGAATGACCGTCCACACCGTGCCATCCTTCCCCTTTTCTACAGCCGCCTCCGGCCAAGATGACCCAAATGGCGGCAAGTTTTACAGTGGAAAGGCGCGAAATTCCGTGCGGCCATTATGACCGTTTTTGGCTGGAATAGGTAGAAATGATTATATCTTCTTTGTCTTTTGTTTAATTCATAAAAAAAATATTTTAAATTAAAATACAGACACTTTTAGGAAAAGTCAGGTATAGACAGGATTTCATTTTTTTATTTAACAAAGTTATTGTATATATAGATTTCAAAACGGTCAAAATGACTGTCGTGGCTGTTCTAGTGTTAAGACATAGTTACATTCCAGACTGTACATTTTGTATATGTAAGGGTTAATGCCCGACGAGGTGTCCATTATCAGGAATTACTGGACGACGCAGAGGCCTGAACTGTCCATTAATTCCTGATAATGGAGACCTCGAAGGGCATTAACCCGCTTACACCATGGTCACTTACCAAAGAAATTAATATTAAATCAATTATTTATGCTTTAATGTGTTTTACAGTTAAAATCAGTTTTTCACAAGCCACAGCTGAGCGGACTTTTTAATCTCTGTAGTTGACATACGTTGCCATGGAAACCTGCTGTGGCCACAGCGTAGAGAGCATAGCGACTCTGATCAGTGAAGGGAAGAGAGATGATGGCTAAACGTTACGAGATATTATTCAGAAGATTATTATTTCAGAAAGCCTGTGCACTTCTTACCACTTGTGTGTTACAGACTCTGGTGGTCAGAGGATGATGTGCAAAAAAACCTTGAGATATTACTTTCATGATTCACTGGCGTTCATTTACCCTATAGGCTAGGCCCAAGAAAATTTGTTTCAAATAATCAACATCCAAATAGGCTAGTCAAAATCGTTTTTAATTGCAACAAATAATTCATAAACATATAGCAGTCAAGATTAAATCATATGAACACATGAACAAATTAACGATTGTTTCCTATTTAAAATTAAATGCTACATTACCATTAATAGTGACATTTGAAAGCGATATGGGTATGTCCATCATAGTGGCATTTAAAGGTCGGAGATTGACAGATTGGGCACTGCTTGTTGGGACATTTGGAGATGACAACATGTTGCTCCAGTCTCGTCTCTCCTGCGCTGACGGAGCCCAATAAGCCTGCAGGCTGCTCTCACACTGATGTCCGGTCATAATCTGACGAGTTTCCAGGCCGGTGTCAGAGAGCTGACCTACAGCTGTGCTCCGGAGGCTGTCATCAAAATTATCAAATTCACTAAATAAATTAAATGAAACGATAAAATCACTCATGATGACCGTTGAAATCCGTTGCCTCTGCTCTGAGTCTCTGTTGCTATGGTTACAAACTAGCAGTTGACCCAGCGCAATAATTTAGAACCTGTCATCAGGCAATTTGACGGAACGTCTTTTTAGCTGTCCTATAACACCTTTTAACGGACACCCTGCAGCCAATGAGAATTGAGTATTCACCCAGACCATGCTATAATGTTGTTTAACTTAGGTGTTTACACCGCTGAGTAATAATATTTAGGCGCAGCTTGTGCTGTTGTTTTTTGTTTCATTGCTATTGGCTGCAGTGCTCTCGCTCACGCCATAGTCTCACCGCAGGCTGTTATTTTTTGTGTATTCTTGTTCAGCGATAGCAGCAATGCCCACGCTCTATCTGCTGTTTTAGTGACAACTTCCCGGTGAAGGCAGTGCTCTCGCTCCCGGTGTGTGTTGCGCAAAGAGTGGCGCAGTTATGTCCCACACTTGTGTGGACACTTATGTTCTTGGATTCCTCGTGACTCTGTTGGTATAGGTCATCCAGTGGTGACACAGGAACTTATAGCTTCTTGGGGTCACGTGAGGGTCACAGGTGACTTTGTTGGTATATGTACTCGACCTGTGCATGTGCAAGACGGAGATATCCAGTGCTTAAGCACCGCCTCTGGTGCTCATCCGGGATTCACAGAACCGTTGTTACATCCGTAACTTTCGTTTCAGCAGCTAATCAGTG
The DNA here is from genome assembly GCA_037127435.1 of Epinephelus malabaricus. Classification (NCBI taxonomy): domain Eukaryota; kingdom Metazoa; phylum Chordata; class Actinopteri; order Perciformes; family Serranidae; genus Epinephelus; species Epinephelus malabaricus. The sequence goes on along the minus strand of JANUFT010000012.1, from coordinate 378,522 downwards.
TAGTTAGCATAAGAATGGCTAAATGTTTAGCTTAGCGTATGCCTCTCTGACATACATATACTGACAGAAAAAATGGGTTAGATGATGTATTACTGGCCATGTATGATTAAATTTAGGATCTTAAAAAGTATGAATATTATGGATATTGTTACTGCACTTACAGTAAACCTATGTTTAACCATTATTCAGTGCCAATAGTAAGCAGTCTTTACAGTTAATTTATTAAAATAATTAATTGGTTCAATGACCTTAAAATTAGCTCTATGTTAGCAGCTATGCAGTGTAGTTAGCTTAACCATGACCAAATGTTTAGATTAGAGTTAGCATCTCTGATATGCAGACAGAAAAAGTGGGTTAGATGATGTATTACTGGCCATCTACCATAAAGTTTAGGCTCTTAAAAAGTATGAATATTATGGATATTGTTACTGCACTTACAATAAACCTATTTTTAACCCTAATTCAGTGCCAAAAAAAATTTTAAAATTAGCTCTTTGTTAGCAGCTACTCAGTGTAGTTAGCATAACCATGGCTAAATGTTTAGGTTAGAGCAGTGTTTCCCAACCCTGGTCCTCAGGGACCCCTGCCCTGCATGTTTTAGATGTTTCCCTGCTCCAACACACCTGATTCAAATGATCAAGGCAAGGCAAGGCAATTTTATTTATATAGCACCATTCATACACAAGACAATTCAATGTGCTTTACAAGAGAAATACATTAAAATAAAACATTAAAGGAACAATAAAATTGTGTTTGAGATCATTAAAAACAAAAGCCAAAAGCAAGACAATAAATAGTTAAAAACAGTGCAGAAAATGCATTTAAAAAGCAAACATAAAGCAAAAGCAACAGCAGACAAATATAAAAACAATAGCTACAGATTATCCACAATAAGTTACATATCTAGTTCACTGCTAAGCTGCAGTAAATAGTAATGTTTTAAGCCCTGATTTAAATGAGCTGACAGTTTCAGCCGACCTCAGATATTCTGGAAGTGGGGGGGTTTGATGTAAAATTATGACAACCTAAAAATTGAAAGTTTTTATAAATACACTATTTGTTCACTACACAACTGTAGCACAACTATACACACAACTGTAGCCTAACCTAATAACACAGTTTGCAGCCTGGCTGATATTTATTTTGAAAAAGAGCTCTCAGGCTCTGTCGTATGAGGTGGCCCATTGATGCTGCCTGTTCCTCAGGTCTGTCTTCACCTACACATAAAAACAATTAAAAGTGTGTTGAATACTGTTGATTTTGAATGTGCTCTTACACTGATCAGGTAGCAGGTGTCGCAAATTAATAAATGGCCCCCCCTTTACAGCGCCACTGTGACAGGTGTGTGTCAGCTTTGTCGAGTGTACCAAGTGCAGCACGATGCTGGTATATGACAGCAAAAAGATGGGGACCTCGACACTTGCCACGGAAAGAAAGGCGGGAGTCAGCCTTCAATGTCCACGTTCGTATCCTTAAAAAAATGTCGGGTTTAAATCGGGCTCGGGCTCATAAATACAGTTAAAGGGCCGGGCTGGGCTCGGACAGAAGATGCACGGGCTCGGGTGGGGTCGGACTGGATCTTTTGGGCCCGATCTAAGCTCTACACAGCACTGAGGGATGCAGGAGAAACTTAAAGTGATGGCTTGTTAAAGGACAACTTCGGTATTTTTCAACCTGGGCTCTATTTCCCCATGTGTATGTGTGTGTATGATTCATAGGTACAACTCGTTCTAAAACTGGTTCGGTATTGAGGGAGGTGGATGCAGCCGGAGCCGCGAAACGAGCTAGCGTCACTGGTGTCAGCGGAGATGGCCATTTTAAAGAAATGATCAGAAAAGGCAACATCAGTCACCACAACCTCAGAAATGTTGAGCCCTTTGGAGATAATTAGATCTAAAATATGTCCCTTATTGTGTGGTGGCTCTGTTACATGCTAGGAAAGTTCAAAGTTCTTTCGCACTGCCATTTTTGGGATTATCAATATGATTATTAAAATCACCCACTATAACAACACAGTCAAAATCAATACAATCAACAGACAATAGTTTAGAAAAGTCATCAACAAAGTGTGCACTATATTTTGGGGGCCTGTAAATGGTTACTAATACTGCTTGACAGGAGGATCTCAACTGCAGTGCAACATATTCAAAAGACTCAAACTTCCCATATGACAGCTGTTTGCACTGGTAAACATCCTTAAATAAAGTGGCTACTCCACCTCCTTTCCTAAGTTCTCTAACTGAGCTGATAAAATGGAAGATTGTGGGGGCTGAGTACTGCTGCACTGTTGTTTTCATTTAACCAAGTTTCAGTTAAAAACATAAAATCAAGGTTTCTCTTCATAATAAAATCATTAATTAATAGTGACTTGCCAGCCAGAGATCTGACATTTAATAAAGCTAAGTTTAATGTACTAACATTGTATGACACAGTCTGTGGCTGATGCATAACTGGAGTCAGATTAGATAGAGCAGCCATGCGCTTCGAGTACACATTGTTTTCCTGATGCTAGTCAAAACAGGAATGACAGACCTTGGAGATGACTCTGGCTGATACTTTTAAATTTCAAGATATGTTTGACCATGCCACCGGCTATTTAAGACTGCCGGTATGTTTAAGGAAGCGGCATGGGTCTGACTCATCTCTGACAGGCACCTGAGTGATGATGTCTATGGCTACTATTTAAGAGTTCATCAGTTTGACTGAGCTTTAGTGTGGCAGCTTTAACTTTTGTTATGGCACTCCAAGAGCATGACGTAGGTTGGCCCTGAGTAGTCTGCATCCAGTGATGTTCGGATGAATCCCATCACGCTGAAATCGATCCTTACAGTTCCAAAAGATGTTAAAATTGTCAATAAACTTTATCCCATGAGGGAAGTACGCCTATGTCAGCCATGTATTCAGGGCAAGGAGTCTGGTAAAGGACTCCCCAGGGTTGGAATGGGGCCAGAAATGAACACATTTTGTGACTGACAGTCACTCAGTTTCTCCAGGAACGAGTTTTTCTTCATAGAATGTCAAAAGACCCAGCATGGATGATGATCCTCATGTTACTTGGGTGTGTAGAGAAGATCGCTGGCAACAGCTCGGTTAGCTCCCTGACAGACATGTCAGACACTGTTAGATTTTCAGTCTTTGCCATTCTTATATGCTTGGTTATTGAGTCCCCGATCAGGATGGTGTCTGGCTGATCAGATGGAGGGGGTGGTTGGGGATATTTCTGTTAGCTCTTGGTCTCTCAGGTGTGGTGTTAGCGATACTTCTCCTGGCCCTTGGCTTCTCAGGTGTGGAGTTAGCATATTTTTTTCTGGCCCTGGGTCTAGCAGTGGTTTTGGGGCTACTGTTTGCATTTTGGATAGCCTTAATACCACGAGTGTGATTGGCCTCCCTGGGTTCAGTGTAGTTAGTATTGTCACACATTTCATTTGGAGCCAGTGCATTGTACCTGTTCTGTAGAGAGAGTTCAAGTGGAGGGGTGAGCACTGGGGCTCTCTTGACTGATTTCCTGCTGGATTTGCTTTTGTGTCTAATGACGTCAGCCTAAGTCCTGGCTTGAGTTGATGCTTTTGGTCGAGCACCAGTCCTGTGCCAGTAGGAAGGGTTATTAGGGAAGGCCAGTTTGGGAGTCCCTGCAGCTGATCCAGTGTCTCAAGGCAATTGAATCGAACGCAACTGGACTTGGTTTTGTCTTAGAAGTGGTATTAGGACATATCCATGGGATTGTGTCAGCCAAGTCAGCGATGGTATGCTCCACATTTGATGTATTTCCATACATAAAAGTCTGTCCATCAGCACCTTGTATGTTAGCTGCCGCAGAGTCAATTAATTGCTCACTCTCACAAATTTGTTGTAGCGTTTCATTCTTCTTTTGAAGCTGCCTTATCGTCTCAGTTAGTCACTCACATTCTGTGCAGCTCACAGATTTTGCCATCTTGTCCTTGTCCTAATCACAGGTTTCGAGTCACAGACACAGCAAAAGGCTTGCACTGTGCCTCAGCCCTGCTCACACAGTACTAAAGTGGTATCTTTCACAAATTAAAGTCCCAGTGCTATCCAGGATCTACTTTCTGTAGCTTTTAGCAGGAAAAAACAAGTATATCCACAAAAGAATGTAAGCAAAGCGGAGCGCAAGCAGCAGAGCATCTGCACTGTAAGAAAGCAGATCAGGTTGTTATCAGGCTTCTGCAGAGGATTGATGATGAGCTGATCATTTGAATCAGATGTGTTGGAGCAGGGAAACATCTAAAACATGCAGGGCAAGGGTTCCTGAGGACCAGGGTTGGGAAACACTGGGTTAGAGTTAGCATCTCTGATATGCAGACAGAAAAAGTGGCTTAGATTATGTATTACTGGTCATCTACTAAGCTCTTAAAAATGAATATTAATAACATTAAGAATAAAACTGTTTAACCATTATTCAGTGCTGATGGTAAGCTGTCTTTACAATTAATTAATTTATTTATTTATTGGTTCAATTACCTAAAATTAAATTAGTTCTATGTTAGCAGCTAATCAGAATGGTTAGAATAAGCATGGATAAATGTTTAGCATAGAGTTAGTATCTCTGATATATAGACAGAAAACATGGGTTAGATACTGTAAAGTTTAGGCTCTTAAAGAGTATTAAGATTATGGATATTGTTACTGCATTTACAGTAAACCTATGTTTAACCATTATTCAGTGCTGATAGTAAGCAGTCTATGCAGTTGATTTATTACATAAGTTATTGGTTTAATTACCTTAAAATTAGCTCTATGTTAGCAGCTAATCAGTCCAGTTGGCTTAAGCATGGTTAAATGCTTATCTTAGCATTAGCATCTCTGATTTACCCAAGTGTGTGTGAAAAGTGTGTGTTAGTGCAATACCAGTCCCCACCACTAGTGGCCGGTACTGAGTTACTTCTGCTAAGCACACCTAAGCACACTTGGTTGGTAAATGTGCATTGTGGGGTTCACCCTGAAAACTTCACAGGACATTATTTTGACCTTCTTTTCACTGAATTAGACATTATTTTTGTGGGGTCCAGGATTTGGGACCCCACAAAAATTTTGGGCCCCACACTGTGACTGTGCTGTCAGGCTCTGGACCCCACCATGTGATAAAGACAAACACACACACACACACACACACACACAAGTT